>MPGH01000017.1:180689-399081 GCA_001937105.1 Colletotrichum chlorophyti
TCACCGAAACTCGGTGAAGGGAGCTTGGACCAGGTGGCCGTCCCGCATGCGCTGCACGGGCCATGTTCCCGGGCTGGGCGGGCTGGGCGGGCTGGGCCGTGATGTCACTACTGCGACTGGCCCTGATCAAACTGATCGATCTCGTGGTGGGGACATTGACAAGGAACCAGTTGCGACGATCACCCAGGTTTTCCACACACACACGATGGAATCGATCCAACGGAATCGTGTCGTAACGTTTATTTCATGATTAACCACCTGCTACCATCTAATGGGGCGCCATGCTGTCTAATGCTAGAAACGCCAATGGCTACCGTGAATTGATGAGGAAAAAGCAAAGCAAAAGAGGCTGCTGAAAGGACGTGGCGCGTTTAGAGAACAGGACTCAAACAAGGGCCCAGGAAAGANNNNCCATCCGCGGCCGCGCCCTCGTTGCGCATCACGACGCGACCAATCTCCATGTAGCTCTCCACGGCGACGACCATGGGGCCGCGCGCCTCGGAGGGAATCCACTTCATCGAGTCCCTGGCCTCGGCGTAGTGCTCAAAGGCCTTCGCGAGGAGCCGGCGGCGGACCTTGATGACGCCCTCGCTGGCGGGGTTCTTGAGGACGTCCTCGGGGAGGAGGCCCTCGTCCTTGAGCCACGAGGTGGGTAGGTAGACGCGGCGGATCTTGGCGTCGACGGCGATGTCGCGGGCGATGTTGACGAACTGCAGGGCGAGGCCCATCTGGCGCGCCGTGTTGCGGAGGTAGGCCTGCATGTAGTCGGGCAAGCCGTGCTCGCAGTGGCGGAAGACGAGCTCGAGGCAGGACTGGCCGACGGTGCTGGCTACGCGGGCGGCATAGAGCTCGAGGTCCTCGGGCGTGGCGATGGGGAAGGTGTTGTTGGTGAAGGAGAGATCCATCTCGAAGCCCTTGAGGAGCTCGGCGAGCGGCTCGCGAGGGATGAGGGAGGAGGGGAGGAGGTCGAGGGCCGAAAGAGCCGAGGCGGGGAAGTTCTCGGTGGCATATTTCGAGGCCAGAGGGGCCGTCGTGGAGTCGGGGTCCTTGTAGAGTAGAGCCAGGTGACGGTCGAGCTTGGCGATCCAGGCGGCTGCCTCCTCGGGGTTTTCGGCATCGTCGACGAGGTCATCGGCCAGACGGCAGTAGGAGTACCTGAGAAAGCCGGTCAGCCAAAGACAAGGGAGCAGGTTTTGGAGAAAGGGCGGCGCACAGTAATGTCAGGTCGATGCGAAGACGGCCGGGGAAGACGGAGCTGGCGAGGTAGAAGCTCCGACTCTTCTTGGCCAACCTCGTGACAGCCTGGCGGATGCCCAAGATGCGATCCATGTCGTATTGCGACGATGGGAGGACCCGCGCGCGCAGCAATGACATGGACAAGGCATCAGCCGGCTTGTCGAACTTGTCGGGAAAGGCGTCGCAAACTGCGACCGCCTTGTCAAAGGCGGCCAGCCCGAAGACGATGAGCATGTTGGTCACGAGGAAGAAGGTGGCCTCTTCGATCTCGAGGTCGCCAAAGAGCTGGATCTCGAGCTTGGTGCCGCTCTCGATCGCCCATGTCCCCCGGCCCAGCGCCAGCTCATCGACAACCCAGAGATACACCGTGGGCAAGAGGATGGGGAGGGCGGTGCATGCCAATGGCAGAGCCAGGAGGAATTGGGCTGTGATGGTCCATGTGAAGAGAGCGAAAGAGCAAGCCCACACGAGAATCAGACCCAGGTAGGTGCCCTCGCCCTCCTTCGCAATGAGCCATGCGCCAACGAGGACGCTGCCGAAGAGCGCGGCCTGGCCGAGCAGCTTCGCGGGCTTCATCCATTGCGGCAGGGTGGCAGGCGAGTTTAGGTACTGGGGATGGAGCACGGGCTTGTTGAGAAGGATGTAGAGCTGAGCAGTAATGTATGTCTGGATGATGAAGAAGAAGAGCTCCTCGATGGGGATGTCGTAGAGCGTCGGGCCCAAGACAGCGTCGGGAGGGTAGCTCCAGATGCCGGTTCTGATGAGGTAGGAGTCCCAGGGAATCGTGGCCGTGAAGGCGATCGTGACGATGAAGAGTGTTCTCACGACATCGAGGCGTGTGAAAACCGGGTACGAGAAGAACGTGAGCAATGCTGCGAGGGGGATGGTGTACTTGACGTGCCTGCGGAGGATTAGTAAGTTGCGCTTTTCGGGTTAACCATCTGTTCGCACGACTTACACCAGCGCGTAGTCGAAGCCCATGTTGACGACTGGGGGGAAAATAAGTCGATTCCTTTAAGGCGACAGATAATCTTTCATAAAGGGCGAGAACAACAACAGCGAAGCGATCGTGTGAGTTGATAAGCACAAGAAGATGTGTGTTTTCCAGCGGCTAAAACCACCTTTTTCCTTCCGTAGTTCGACCGACCGTCCAAGGTTGCACACCCGAGTAAGGGAAGATGCTGGTGAGGAAAAGTACGCGAGATGGATCAGGGAAGAATTGATGAATGTGTGTGTGTGTGTAAGAGAGAAGAGGTGAGGTGCAACTAGATAGCAACGGGTGTAAACGTAATTGTGACGGATATCTGATACCCTGGTGCCGAGTGAGTGTGAGGTGAGTTGTGTAGTAAGATAGGGTGAGCCGACCCGGTGTAAATGACCCACGCGGGTTCCGGCTGCCGTTGTGTTGTTTTTGTGTTTGCTTGGACGAGATTCATCGGTTTAGGTGCCTGTGACCACAAACTTCGATGAGGGACCGACCCGTGGAACGAACAAGAGATCGATCGGCTAGTACCTGGTGGAAGACTGGGGGTAAAGAGTAATCAATTCCACTTTTCGTACCAAGATAATCCCAAACGATGATTATTTATTTTTTATTCTTTCTTTACATGGAATAATCAGACAGATAGAAAACTGAAGCAAGCCGTTGTCTCGCGGACATTTCCTCCGGATGGATACGGTATCTGCTCGGGGCTCGGGCTTGTTGGATGTCGAGATCAAGTACGACGGATGGGGGCGCTTATGCAAGTCCAGGCGCGAGGAATGCAATGCAGGCAAGGGGTGCTGTAATGGAGCACAGGTACTGGACAGATTGAGCTCCTTTCCGGATTTGGTTGTGTGGTGAGTCCTAGAATCGAGGAGAATGTTTAGTCGAACGGGCGGGAGGGGGGCGGACGGCAGGGTGATACCATGCTAATTACGTTGGAGATAAAAGATGAGATGGGATTGTTGAGGAAGAATGGAGCTCCGGAGCTTTGGAGCTTGGAGCTTGCGACTGGCCAGTCTTTGGGACCGGCGCCGAGTCCGATGTGGATTGAGTCTATGACGACGACATGCGCCCTGGAACATGGGATTCTGCATCCGCCCAACCCAGAATGGTGCCGCAACCTCACCAAGCATCTTGATGAGTGGAACAGGCGGGTTTCACAGGATGGACGAAGTGCACCAATGACTGGCCTTTGAGGAAATTCTTACCATGTGCAAACAAAAACGTGGTGGGCTGGAAGGGAGGGAGTTTGAGACAGTGGGAGGGATACCAAACCTCCGGGTGGAACTCCAAGGGGGGAACTGGTTGCCGTGTTGCTTGGGCTTTCATGCGTGTACTATATTGAAGTTGATTGAGGTAAACTCAAAGTACGGATACGCCTGTGAATGATTCATCAGTCTCGATTGATGAGTTCCCCTGCACTGGATGGCCGGCTCGGAAAACGTTGAAGCTCCGAGAAACCGTACGTCTGGTGCTTCACGAGTACGGCACAGTTTTCCTCGCGGATTACTATACACACTTCAATCGCAGGCGGGTCGAATCGGTACGGTCGATCTGCGTGTACCAGGCCGATATATCGACGACTCGTATGCATGCCAAGCTCTGCCGCAGTGTGGAACTTCAGCTTCCCTGCCCTGTCCCTTGCGTTGAAACGCCGTACTACTGCCCTACGCCAGAGTACTTTTGGCCTCGCACCGCAGACAGGTACGTGGCGGGTGTGCGCCCATCCTCTCTCCTGCCAACGCGGCCAGCTTCTCTCCGAGTCGAGGTGTCATCACTCCGCTGAACCGGCCGGCGCGGACATTTTCTTCGTGCGATCCCATCCCTGCCGTCCCGTACCTTTTGTGGACCTGGTGTCTTGCGTGGGACGGTGACTGGCTGTCTCTCTTCACATGCTTGTCGTGATGACGAGACAATTATCGAGTATGAATGTCAATCAGGACCCTATCTCTACCTCGCTGCCGCTTTGGCTGCGCAGCTCGCGTTCTTCTATTGTGACCTGGTGAGATTCCTCGTTGGTGTTGTTTGATCTCCAAGTCGACGATCCCCCTCCTGTGTTTCGCCCCCCCTCTCTCCTCTCAACTCCCAAGAGATACCCATCCATCAGAACACCTCCCTCTTCCCCCAAAACATGCCTCATCTCGGCGAGAAGCCCAAGACGGCCATCATCGTCGGCGCTGGCGCCGGTGGTGTTGCCCTCGCCGCCCGCCTCGCGAAGGCCGGCTTCTCCGTCACCGTCCTCGAGAAAAACTCCTTCACCGGCGGCCGCTGCTCGCTCATGCACCACGAAGGCCACCGCTTCGACCAGGGCCCTTCCCTCTTCCTCCTCCCCCAGCTCTTCCACGAGACCTTCCGGGACCTGGACACGACCCTCGCCGACGCGGGCGTCGACCTGCTGCGCTGCGAGACCAACTACAACATCTGGTTCCACGACGGCGAGCTCTTCAAGCACACCTCCGACCTCGCCACCATGAAGAGCCAGATCGAGCGCTGGGAGGGCAAGGACGGCTTCGAGCGCTACCTGTCGTGGCTCAAGGAGGCCCACGTCCACTACGAGATCTCCGTCAAGGACGTGCTGCACAGGAATTTCGGCAAGTTCCTCGACCTCGCGAGGCCCGGCTTCGTCAGGCACGTCGTGAACCTGCACCCGCTGGAGAGCATCTGGAGCCGCGCGAGCAGGTATTTCTGGTCCGAGAGGCTGAGGCGGGTCTTCACCTTCGCCGTCATGTACATGGGCATGTCTCCCTTTGACGCGCCGGCGACCTACTCCCTCCTGCAGTACACCGAGTTCGCAGAGGGCATCTGGTACCCGCGCGGCGGCTTCCACGCCGTCGTGGCCGCGCTGGTGCGCATCGGCGAGAGGCTGGGCGTCAACTACCGCCTCAACACGCCGGTGGCCCGCGTCCTGTCGGACGGGCAGAAGGCGACGGGCGTCGAGCTGGAGTCCGGGGAGTCCCTCACGGCCGACGTCGTCATCGTGAACGCGGACCTCGTCTACGCCTACGGGAACCTGCTGCCCAAGACGCCGACCATCACGAACTACACCCAGTCCCTCCGCAAAAGGGAGGCCAGCTGCAGCTCCATCTCCTTCTACTGGTGCCTCGACCGCAAGGTGCCCGAGCTGTCCGTCCACAACATCTTCCTCGCCGAGGAGTACCGCGAGTCCTTTGACGCCATCTTCAAGCGCCACTCCCTCCCCGACGAGCCGAGCTTCTACGTCAACGTCCCCAGCCGCGTCGACCCGTCGGCCGCGCCCGAGGGCAAGGACACCGTCATCGTCCTCGTGCCCGTCGGCCACCTCGACGACTCAAAGGGCGAGTCCGGCCTGACGAAGAGCCAGAAGGACTGGGACTCCATCGTCGCGCGCGCGCGCGCCTCCGTGCTCGAGATCGTCAGCGCGAGGACGGGCTGCGCGCCACTGGGCGACTTCATCACCCACGAGATCGTCAACACGCCCCTGACGTGGGAGGACAAGTTCAACCTCGACAAGGGCGCCATCCTGGGCCTGACGCACGGCATCTTCAACGTCCTCGCCTTCCGCCCCCGGACGCGCGCCGAGGGGCTGGACAACGCGTACTTCGTCGGCGCCAGCACGCACCCGGGCACCGGCGTGCCCATCGTCATGGCGGGCGCCAAGATCACGGCGGAGCAGATCCTCGACGACCGCGGCCTGGAGGTGCCGTGGGCGAGGGGCTTCGACGGCATCCTGAAACCGCAGAGCCTGTCGCCCGGGAACAAGAAGCTGGACCGTGTGCGGTACGGGTTCCACTTCGGTTCCGAGGAGGTTGCCGTCCTGTCTTTCGGGCTGGTGCTGGCTTTCGTCTACTTTCTGTTCTGGCCTACTGTTACGACGTGGGTTTGCTGATTGCCGTGTGGCGTCGAATATGAGGCGGCAAAACGGAAGCGTGTGTGCTCAATTTACGATGGATAAACTATTATGAAATCTCCTCTTAATGAACAGTATCTTGCAGTCCTTATACGGCATGAGTCTTGGATACGTTGTTTATGTGAGAACAGGGATGGTTTTTGTCAGAGCCACTCACATCGTAATCCTAGACACCATCACAATGGTCCCGGCACATGCCGGCTGTTTACACGTATTGTAGTGTCTGCATAGTAAGGAAAACCTAAACACTCAATTATCTAGCGTACGCGCTCAATAAACTTTTCATGTATCGTATGCGGCGGACCGCCGAAGGACCTACGCCGTCCACTGCCCTTCAGCAGCCTTCTTCACCCCGAATCTCTGGCTGAGAACCACCCAGGAGGCGGTACTGATCAGTTTACGGAACGCCCTGGGACTGGCGTCGTCGCCAAAGGCCTCCTCCAGCCACCTCTTTGCACTGTTCCACTCCAAAAAGCCCAGGTTCTCGATGTTGTCCTTAGTAATCAACGACTCCATCATCTTGTGTATGGGGCCCCCACGCGGCCACCTCACCGGTGCTGAGTAGGGGTGTTTCCTCCGCTCGTAGAGCTCTTGGGTGATGAACGGCTTGCCAGCTTCCTTGAGAATCCATTTCTCAATCAGCTTCTGGCGCGACGGGCTCAGGTCCTTCCACCAGAGGCTTGCTCCAGTGCCGGCGGCGCTATCCCCGTTGGCCTCCCCCGTGGCCTCTTGGAACGCGACCTTGACGCTTGGGGGCAGACCGTTGACATACTCGACCAGGTGATGGTCCAGGAAAGGCGGCCGGGCTTCGATGCTGTGCGCCATCTCGGTGCGGTCGCCCAGGCAGGTCAGGATCATGTTGGCGAGGGGTCCCTTGGTGTACAGGTAAAGACTGGTGTGTAGCGCATGCCACTTGTCTCTCATCTTCTCGAGGACCTCGGGCGCAATGATCGAGCCGGCCGCCGAGCTGTGCGCCTGGTACGTGTGCTGTACCCAAGGCGCGAACGCGGCCCATTCCGGCTCCAGTCGCAGCATGGCGGCGGAAGACTCGTCCTCGAACATGCCGATCCTGTCAAACATGTCCTTGATGTCTTTCGACATCTCCTGGAACATGACTCCGCGGACGTCGTCCTTCAGGGTGGACTGGGGCCATGAGAGGTCGCCCTCCATCAGGAAGGCCGGCAACACGAACGGATACCCTGCAAAGTGCTCGTCGGCGCCCTCCCCCGTAAGCACGACGGGTACGCCGCACTCCCGGGGCAGCATAGAAAGACAGAACTTCCCCACGCTGTTCAAGTCAAAGTTGTGATGTTCGGTGTGGAAGACGGCGTCCGCGAAGTTCTTAGCCAGTTCAGTCTCGTCCATGTCCTTCTTCAGGATCTGTACACCCAGCCACTTTGCCGAGCGTTCAGCAATGTCTGACTCAGGGGTTAGTACCGCGCTCGTGGATGCTCGATGCTCTCGTCTCGGGGTGAAGCTCACCAGATTCGTTGAAGCCCGAAGCTTCTGGGAACTGGATCGTAAAGCACGTAATCCGCTGTGTCGCATCTTGGTTGCCCAGTTTGATTCCTTCCTCCTTGACCAGTTTGGCAATAATTCCTGCAATCACAGAGGAGTCGATACCTTCAACCAGGTCAGCTGCGTCACTATGCTTGGAAATCGCAGACGAGTTCTTACCTCCAGACAGATAGATCCCCACGGGAACGTCAGCTCGAAGCCGCAGCTTAACGGCCTCTATCAGACGCTGCCTCACTCCCTGGATCATTTCATCCACGGTCCGTGTTTCTACTTCCCGCTATCGTGTTGTGTTAGCATTCGTCGAGACGTCAAGCTCTCACCAGTTGCTTACCTTGTCTTTGAATTCCGGGTCCCAGTACTGATGATGCTTGATTTCGCCGTTGCGAATCTCCATCCAAGTACCGGGTTGCAGCTTCCAAACGTCCTTGAACACGGTATGTTGGGCCTGGAGCGCGGATCCACTGATCAGACCGTACACGTTCCACTCGGGCTCCCACCCGAGGGCTCGGAATCCCTTCATCTCCGAGGTCAAGAGCATCCGCTTACCGGCGGCGCCTTGGTCCTGGAGAGTCCAGAACATGGGCTTGATGCCAAACCGGTCTCTCGCCACGATGACGCTGCCGTCGTTCTCGTCGTAAATCACAAAGGAGAATTCTCCACGGAGATGCTCAAAAAACGCGGTGCCGTAGATTTTGTAAAGAGCGACCAAGACCTCGCTGTCGGAGTGGCCCTTGAACTTGTAGCCGAGGCCCTGGCATCGGTCTCGAAGCGCATCAAAGTCGTAAATCTCTCCGTTCACGACGGCGTGGATCTTGCCATCGTCGCTGTGGATTGGCTGCTCTCCATCTGGGGAAAGATCGTTGATGGCCAGACGGCAGTGGCCCAGGCCTTCACAGTAAGGTCAGCTTCGATGAAGGCTATGCGCCGTGGATTCAAAATATTGAACGTACCGATGCCCCCGTCTTCACTAATCCAGATACCAGAGGCATCCGGGCCGCGATGAGCAATTGTCGCAAGGCTCTGCTGCAGCTGCTGACGGAGAGTGCCATGTTCTTTCGACGCGTCCTTGCCGTGTCCGTTTAGAACGCCGTGGCCGTTGGTCCCGTTGGTTCCATTTGTTCCGTTAGTCCCATTTGTTCCGTTGGCTCCATTGACTCCGTTGACCCTGTGGGCGCAGCAGCTCCGGAGCGTGATGGCCGCTGTAATTCCGCACATGGTGTTACCGGGTACACGACCTGAAGTAGGATGATATGAGACGTTGGACACTTTGGGAGAGAAAATGACGGATAAGTAATCTGGTCTCTTGTCTCCTGATAAAAGCCAGATGCGACGTCCGAACTATTTAAGATGGCAGAGCCGTGTGCTTCCACAAACCACACCGACTCCCGTCAGCTTCCCCGGACTCAAACATGCCATCCCAGCGCGAACGACCATTCCAAGTTCTCAGCCCCAAACACGATGCAAAAGAAGAGGCAGAACCGGGCCGAAGGACACAGCCTCGTGACTGTTCATGTAGAGAGAAGGCATGACCTGGGGAGTTATTATTATAAACTCTCTCCTGCGCGATGCAATCTGAAAGCCAACGGGTGACGTATGGGGAGTTTGGTAAGTCTGGCTCCGGACTCCCGGTGGGCGATGGGCTTGGCCCGAGCTGTCAGAAACTAGGCGCATACATGCCATGGCTGCGCCTCAGGGGCCGTCTCTTGGTTTTGGGCTTCGGTGTGTTCCGACTTTAGTAACCATGTACAAGAGCGATGGGTCGGACTCCGGCAACCTGGTATAGTTGGGACAGACACGTATGCAACCTGGCTGAGTTGAGCTACGAACACCCGTCTGTGCTGCATGTATCGGCCCTCAGCGTGCATGTCGGTGTAACCACGAAACGCAAAGCACAGGCTCCTCGACGCGCCGATCCCGTCCCACATCTCCGAAGCCGTGCCGGCCCGAACTGTGGAGCCCCATCTCGGACACCCCCGCCACACCCGATGACCGGTAGCAGCTTGGCGTGGTTACGCCAAGTCATATAATGCTGTGTTGCTCGAGCGAACAGAAGAGCAAAGGCATTTTTCAAAACATCCTCGACGAGGATCTTTGTTTCGCCAAGTGAGAGAAGGTCCGGTCGGAGTTGGAAATCACCGTGAGTCACTGTGTAGTATTGTTTGCCAACCATTGTGAGATTTTTGGAGAAGCTTTTTACCAGGGGATGAAACAACGGAGGCAAAAGTCGATATACTAGGTCTGATGATGCAAAGCACTTGGCGGCGAGCACATTGTCTACAATTCAGTCAGAGGCCGCCCCCACTCCAATGGCATCTTCGCCGGCCAGGCCAAAGTCCAACGAATCAATATCCATCTCCTCCCTTCGCCTTCTGAACATTACCCTTGTCTTTGGATCCGCGCTGCGGCTGACACCCACGGCGATGGGCTTCGATGTGCTCCCCGGCGCCAGCCTCCAGTCGTATTTGAGGAGCAGATGGGACAGAGCGACCTTCACCTCGTTGGACGCAAAGAAGCGACCGGGACAGGCGTGCTTGCCGTGGCCGAAGGCCAAGTGGTCC
The DNA here is from genome assembly GCA_001937105.1 of Colletotrichum chlorophyti. Taxonomy (NCBI): domain Eukaryota; kingdom Fungi; phylum Ascomycota; class Sordariomycetes; order Glomerellales; family Glomerellaceae; genus Colletotrichum; species Colletotrichum chlorophyti. The sequence goes on from MPGH01000017.1 coordinate 190,873, forward strand.
GGGCTGGTCGCCACCAAATGCGCCTTATTCGCCTCCCCAGGCTGGTCTCTCATGCGCCTAAAGCGATAGATGTCGAACTTGTCATCGTCCTGATGCGGCACGGGATCGGTCGTGCTCTGGATGTCGACGGCCACCATCTGTCCCCGGCGGATGGTGATATTCTCCGGGAGGGTGACGTCTTTGACCGCCAGGCGGCGCATCTGGACTGTGACTCAGTTAGCATATTTGGAACCTTGGTACCATGTTCATTTCGCTCACGCATCGAGCCGGGCTTCATCCTCTGCGTTTCCTTGAACGTGCTGTCCATCAATTTCATGTTGTAGAGCGCCGTCTTCTTCCACCCCTCGGCCCGCAGGACATCCAAGACTTCGTTTCGTAACGGCGTGATAAGCTCAGGCTCGTTGGCAAGGTAAATGATTGTTTGGGTCAGCAGGTCCGACGTGGTGTGGATCGCAGCAAACGACAAAGTCAGCTGGAAGATGGCGGGGTCATATTCGCTGCCGCCGCTCTCGGTGTCTGCCCACTCGATGGCGTCGTTGAACGAGGGCAAGGGCCTCCCCTCGGCCGCTGCCTTCTGCTTCTCTGCGTGTCGCTTCGCGATAGTAGGGCCAATAAGCTCACGGGATTGGACAAGGAGATTCCGCACGCGTTTGCAGTCTGGGGAGAACCAATGAAGCAGGGGCCGGAGCCTCATAGGGACAGCCTTCATTTTGATGGCGGCGGTGAAGGCGGCGACTGTGTATTCTTTTGTGATTTTCAGCCACTCTTCATTGCGGCAGAGCTCGTCTCCGAGGAAGACGCGCGAGGAGAGGCGGGCCACGAGGTCGAGAATTGCATCTTTGATGGGTAGTTCCTGCCATTCTTCGACGCAGTCAGTCGGTGCCCTGGGTTCTGTTACTTGCAAGTCGGAAACCAACCAGGTGAGTTGCCGAAGATGAGGTTCGTTGCAAAGGTGGTTTCCAAAGAAAGCGGTTCCGTCACCGTGTCTTAGATACGTCAGTTGCGAAGCTCCGAGGTTATGGTTTCCGTAGCTGCGGAGGCCAGCAACTTACTGAGATGTTTCGTCAGTTGTTTCCTCGCGACTGTCTGCAGAATCTGCGGATCATGTCTGAGGAAGCCAAAAGGTTCGAACCCGGGAAGCCGGCCGTGAAAGTCCTTGGTCAAGAGTCAGAAAGCTGCATCTGAGACGAGGAGACCCATCAGCCCGGGAAGACGGCGGTGGGGAGGAGGGCCGTCTCACACGCTCCACAAAGGACCCAAAGTCCAAATTGTCCTCGTTGCGTATGATGTGAGCAAAGCGATGGGGCAAGACCGTGACCTCGACACCCTCCAATATCAACCTGAAGGGCTTGCCATCCATGAGAGCTCTCGTCTTCGAGAGCAGCTGCATGCCGTTCTTCAAAAAGGCAATTTGGGCGAGGAAACGGGGCCGAAACCAACCGGGCGAGTTGACCAGGGGAAAGTCTTTGTTTCTGCCGCGCTTGAGAGCGGCTGAGAGTATGATTACTAGAAAAGCTGTGATGATGTATCCGTATGATGAGACGGCCATGGTGTAGCCGGGCTCTGTTTCGAGCCATGGGCGACTGGACGCCCTTGGTGAAGAAGCGGCCATGGAGATCTTTTTGGTGCCGGATATTGAGAGTTTGAATGTACAGAGGTCAATATGGTAACACTATGGAAGTGTAGCACCAAGTACAATCGCTGTTTTAGTGCGAAACTAGCGACTTTAATACCACGACGCATGATCTTCGGCCTACGGATTTCGGATGACCCTTTTCGGCTCCCTTGCACATGGTAGCCCAACCGACTGTCGAGCTCGAGGGGTACGGATATTAGACCGCTGCGCCATGCTGCCATCTCAACAACTTGCAAGGAAAGTTGGTGTATGGATGTGACGATGGCTGTCGTTTGGGGGTTTGGTTGGTCGTTCCGTGGCGATACCGCTCAATAGTCTAACACGGCCCTCAAGTCCCGGGTCCGGAGCGAAAAGAGAATTCCGACTTCCGACCTACGCCGTTCGTCCTTTTATCCGTTCGTCTTGAAGAAAGCCATGGCATCAGTCCGCAGTCCATTGACTATCTTCGACTCCGCCAAGCCTCGACCTTTGGCCTGTTGACTCCACTAGGTCTTATGCGATTCAGTCAAAGGTGTGGCCGCTCTATGAGTTACCCGCAGAAAGGCGCATTAGGCAGTCTGGCCCTCCAGATGTATACGTTGCACCAGCGTCAAAGACTTTCATCGGAACGGAATAAGGGCTCGTAATCCCGTAGGATTTCGGCAGCTAGATTTCAGTTTACGGCCGGTCCCGCGAAGCTTACTATGAGCAAGGACCAGCATGCCCGAGGGCGTGCAGATCTCGTCGCTAAACTCAAAGTCAGCCTCCACGCCTGCTCCAGAGACGGACTCCACCGCTCGTATTTCGCTCGTATTTCGTTTTCGCATTGCGTAGGAGCGAACAGCACAATGGCTAGTCAGGGTCACCATGGGTGTGTATAAAGACCATGGTTGCTCGGCGTTCTGCTGTTGTGGCTGTAACGCTCAGCCTACTGGAGTTTCCCGTCTATACCCCTGTTGCATCGATGGTCTGTCGCGTAAATCTTACGGTTATTGTTTACCTGGGTTAAAATGTCGCGACCCTGGGGGCCAGAGTCTAAGTTGACCTCCGTAGCGGAGATCTGCCAGACCCGCCCTCGGCCGCAGTTTGGACGGCTCCTTGGCCAGCCCAAATTATAGTTCGTAGGTTTTAGAGACTCGTAATATATCTCAGAAGTAGATCTTGCTACTTTAACAGGTGTAGGTATGACAAATCTCGATAGTTTGCTCTGATATAAACACATGAACACAGGTAGTTGCGAGCCAAAGAAACCGCACACTAGGGACCAGTGGCTTTACATTTCTATATACTGTCGCAACCACTTCGATCTCTGTACTCATTTGGTAACATCGGTATTTCCAATGGGTAAATGCAAAGATCATCCTTTAGATGTGCCTAGTATGTGACGACAAACAGAACGCTCTCTCCTCTGTATTGGGACTCTGACAGGCCGCAGTCGTCGAAGAAGACATCGCTGGTGGGATTCGAGTCCACGGACTGCTAATATCAATTGCGTCTGCCTCAACGCTGGTGGCATGCACGGCGTCCATCTACCTAATCTTCCGCCATGCATCCAACTACACCAACCCAAGCCAGCAGAAGCAGTAAGTCCAACTCCAAAGCTCTCTAGTCTTTCTCACACAGTCCCGTCCCTCTCAGCTCTTTACTAAACCGAAAACCGTCCAGAATCATACGCATCCTGTTGATGGTACCCATCTACTCCATCGCCTGCACCTTGAGCATCCCCTTTTATAAACAACACGTCTACATCGCCAGCATTTATGAGTTCTACGAATCACTCGTCATCGCCGCCTTCTTCCTGCTGCTGTGCGACATGATCCACCCGGAAATGGAGACGTTTCGAAGGGTCTTCCACGCCGTCGAACCGAAACGTTGGATGTACCCCGTCCGCTTTTTCGTCGTACATGTGGGACGCAATAAAGCCGGGCGGCCGGCGGACGGACTGAAGTGGTTCAACGTAAGCCGTCTCCTAAAGAGTGATGTTGCGGCAGAAACAGTGACTGACCTTTTCGCAAAGATCATCTGGATTTGCGTTTTCCAATTCTGCGTTGTCAAGTTCCTCGGTGCGCTGACGAAGTGCATCACCGAGGCTTTCGATGTGTATTGCGAGGAATCCAAAGACGCCAGCCATGCTAAGATATGGGTATATAACGTCTTTCTAAGTGGAGAAAACATGCTGACACGAACACAGGTCATGGTCATCGAGATAGTGTCACTGGTCACGGCGATGTTTTGCCTTCTCCAGTTCTACCAGCAGACGAAACAGGTGTTGGATCCCCACAAACCACTTCTGAAGTTCTTGGCCATCAAGTTGGCCGTCTTTCTATTTTACGTTCAGTCGGTAAGTAGTCATGCCCCGATCCTGGCATGGATATTCCGCCGAGCTTGGCAGGCATCGTAGCATTCTGACAGCAACGTGACCAGTTCGTTTTCGATTTTCTCACCAAAGAGGGCGGCCCAGTCGAGGCCTCGGCGAAAATCTCACACCCTTCGTGGGTGGTTGGTATACCGAGCACAATCCTATGCTTGGAGATGGCGGCAGTCTCGATATTGCACTTCTGGGCTTATCCGCATCAAGTATACCGGGACGCGACTCCCACTAAGACGGTATCGACCAATGACGATGAAGGCCGGGGGGAGGAGCAGCAGCACCCCATCAACCAGGCTTTGTCAACAAGATACAGTGGACGCCCCCTCCAACAACTGGAGAGCAACTCCGCCGACGACGGGGCCTGGGCCGGGACGACACACATCCCGCCGCCAGCAGAGCAGAACCGTTATCAAAGAGGTTTCCGCTGGAAGGCCTTGGGCGATGCGCTCAACTTTTTAGATGTCTGCCGGGCCGTCGTGAGAGCTTCTCGGTGGCTCGTCTCGGAGCGTCGCGAGGGGCCCGGTGCCGAAGGGGCCCACAATCCTCATGCTCACGAAACGGACTTTCCGGAGCGTCCCAGAACGACCAACCTCTCCCATGCGCTGAGGACTGTGAGAGACCAGCCATTCCACGGAGGGGGAGCAATAAACCGGACAAATCTTGATTGGGTCTAAGATGGAGTTCAGGTAGACCAAGTTACTCTCCAATTCTGCATTGAACTAGACGGCCTCCCTGGAAACTACGTTAGAAGCTGGAAAAGATGTGGTAGTTTTGTGTTGTTTAGCCAAAACTCCAAAGACACATAGCATTTGTTGTCAGCGTATGTTTTAGAGCACTCCCTTCCTCTTCCGCCATACGGAATCCCGACTTCGACGGGCGCATATCTATACTCGGAGGCGAGCTGGGAGCGCGACTCAACCACCTTGGAAAATTCCACTACTTACCTTGATTTTTGCTTTCCAGGTACCAATCTGGACGTTCGTATGCCCCCAGTTCCAGCTCCGTTTGTGACTACGGCTTCGATCCCCAGACTTTAGCACATATAAATGACGTAACTTTGATTGCTCAGGTTCTGTTTAACCTAGGTCTACCTGGACGTGGGGAATTCTCGATATCCCTTTCTCAGCTGCATCCACCTTTGAATGTTAGCCTCCGGGTCGGTGCGGTGTTCATGTGGGCCGGACTGCTTTCGAGAATGCCAGCAGTTTCTTGAGCTGCTCGCAATGCAGATAAACTACGAAGGAAGCCAGGAGTGTCTCCTGTGAACGTCTCATGATCGCGTGCTCCGAACCTGCAAGGCTTGAGAATCGGCTTCCCACTAACCACAGGTTGGCGCCACTGCGTGCCGGGTTGACGGTGGATCTGCGGAGGCTCAGGTCGCCTGCAGCGGACGGTCTTGAACTTATCTACAAGATCCTGGATCGGTTTTGATGGCTGATCTGATCGCTCATCGAGTTAATTCAAATCCAGGGTAGGTATAACATAACGACGAAGGAAACGCCCATGTCAAGAGCGGCCAAAAGCAGAGAATGAAAACCCGGCCGCCCTAAAAGGGCTCGATATTTGATTTCTTTGGAGAATTCAGCTGATTGGAGTGACTGTTTCCAGGTGGTGCTGGGAGCAGTTGCACTCATGGCAGGAACGTATTATCTCAAACCGTCCCATAGATTCTTGGAAGGAATTTTCCGGTGAATACATTCCTTGATCATGGCGCCAATATCGAATCAGGTACCACTCTTGGAAAGACTGTGTTGCATTTCGCAACATTGAGAGCACTTGTGGGGGCTAAATGCTCGGTACAGTGTTGTCGAGAACTTTTCTGGACCATCGGCACTGATGACTACGCAGACTGAAATTCAAAGCATCGTGGCACGAACGAGCCAGTCAACTGGAAGTTGAGGAGGACAAGCCGGTAGTTCTGGACATATCCCGCCAAGCCGCGCCTAACCCGCTCCTCCCCGCGAAGCCAGAGATAGCTTCCATGTTGCCGACTTTAGAAGCCTTGGTGAACAGTTTCTACAGATTGGGGAGGACATCAAGGCCGGGAACGCAATATTTTTACCCCGAGGGATTCAGAAGGCTTAGAGCATCGGACTTTCCCTCGCAGACCTGCTTTTCAGATCATGCAAGATTCGCTTAGTTGCTCATGCAGAGGAGACCTCTAAGTACTACAGGGGAGGATATTGAGAGACCAAAGGTGTGCTGGCATCTATCGAAAGCGGGAGAATCTCATTGGAGTTAGGGGTTTGTAAATTCCGAGAGAAGATGGCCGATGGAAACAGATACGGCCTTGAGCCAATGGCTAAGGGGAGGTGGCCTTGGAGATGATATTCTTGAAATGAAACGGAATATGCTTATTGAAGCTTAAAAAAAAGGTCTGTGAAAGCTGGCTCATCGTAACATGTTTTGTATTCGCATTTGACCATGGGCTGACACGATGGATGCAGGTGAATGTTCCAGAACGTATGACGAGATCGTGAGGTGAGTTGGTAGGAGGCGGGAGCGAAACCGCGCTTCCAAAGTCCCCAAACACGGAAGATGGCAGGCGTAAGCGTAAGCGGATGACCTGAAGCGGCATTTCCGAGCCGGCGACGGGGGTGGCAGCCACTGTGTGATGTGTAGTACCGCCCCCGGGGAGCCGACTTTGAATGAGAAGGAGACGAGGGCCGGCGGCATCGGACGGGATTGATACTCGTTGAATGGCGGCGCGCAGAAACAGTCGGTCAGGCCAGCCCGCCCCTCCCCCTTCCGACCTCGTGTTGTGAGGAAGTGGGTTTCCGAGATGACTTTTTTGAGCAAACGGCATGGAAAATCCCAAGCAATGTGATGGTGTGTAACGTGGTGATTAGAGACCAGAATGCAAGCCAGAGACACATCATTACCGTACCAGGCACAGCCATCGGCTGCTCTCCGAATCGGAGGGTCAGAAACTCAGGGGATCGACGAGACGCAGATGGCCAGCCCCTTGGCTTCCCCCGGTGTCCCCCTACTACGTACGCTACAGTAATCTCATGGCATTCTAGAACCCCATCCCGTGCAGGGAAAATTGGGGTAGATGTGGAGAAAAGGAGTCCCAAGTCGCCCAATGTTCTTGTTCCCAAGAAGACCTAAAAAAAAGTTGGAGTTGCGTTCATGCGGGATGCCTGGTCACAAGCCAGCACAAGATTCTCTTCCCACCAGTCTCGTCCTATTGTTTCCTTTCCCCAAGGTGGTCTTTTGCTCCACATGGTTCCCGGAGGACAAGCAGAGACCCGGATGCTGTGTGGGAGAGTTCTTCTAAACAGGTCCGGGATTCTTGTGTCCTTTTTTACGTTCGGCACTCGGGGTGGACTTACAACCAGGGTGCTGACTGTCTCCCCCCGTGTCTGATTCGATTGGGCACCTTTGACGGAACCCAGGGGGGGGGGGGGGCCAGTGAACCAGGTTCAAGCCGGGCGACCCGGGATGCGGCCCCAGGGGTCCTCCTCACATTCCACCCCCGCCTCGGGGGTTGTGGTTATAGTGGGCGGCAGCAAGTCCGCTGGAGCTCGAATTTAGGTCCGGGGGAGCTCCCCGCGAGGCAGTGCGAAATGCGGAAGCGACGCCTGCGAAGGGAAACGAACGGTCTCGATGTGTGCCTTTTTGGGCCGCGAAGCAACGAGGCGCGTCCATGTGCCCAACGGCCTACGTTACCTTTGCACGTTATCGTGAGATTCTTGCTGTACGTTCCCACCTCGTTCCTTGCAATGGACCAATTCCAGACCATCCAGACCTCGCCCTTGCCTACTTCTCTTGCATTGCCCAAGGGTGTTGCTTTCCTAACCACGTCTCCTTCCCTGACCTCGTCCTCCTAATAAACGCTCCTCTTCCTCCTCCCTCCCCCCCGTTCCCAGAGAGCTCTCGTCCTCTCCTTCTTTCATTCCCCTTTCTTCCGTCTTATTCCAAGAACGACAAGCGGCCTGCCTCCAAATCCACCCCAATCGTCCGCGCATTTCTCCAACCCAGATTCACCCTTTAGACGATCAGAATCAATCGCATCCCCTCGTCACACGTCATCAACCCCACCAGAGCTTCCTCGAGTTGGTCGCTTCTCTCAACCTTTTCCGCCCTGGAATCTGCTAGCTTCGCGTCGATCACCCAATCCCCCCTTTCCCCTACAGACAGACAGCTCTAGAAAGCTCGCCCGAAGTCGCCGCCCGACAAGAAACGACGGCCCAGTGACATCATCCTACCGAGTTGATTGGGTTGAATAAAGAAAAGAAAGTAAACGGCTTTCGCGAAACCAAACCCAACCATCGCCAGCCGTTTGCTTTCCCTCTTCTTTTTCCACCTTCGATTGGGAGAGCCTCATTCCAATCTTTGCCGTCCCATCCTTTGCGACGACGGCAACAACCTACGCAGGAACACCAAGCACGTTTCGCCTTACACACAAGGGGTAGACGATCACAATGTTCCGTCCCCTCAGCGCCCGCCTCGTGCGGACCGTTCGTCCCGTCGTCCAGCACGCTCAAATCCGCGCCAAATCCCAGACCTCTGCCGCCGCGGCCACAGCGGGCCTCACGGCTGCTAGACCCCAACGTCAGCAGCAGTCAAGATCCATTAGCGGTAGCCCCAACGTCAGGGAGAAGCCTCACCCTGGCCAGTACTCTCGAACCGACCCAGATGTCACCGTCGAGTACCCCGAAGATCACGAGCTTCCCTCCAGTGAGCCCGTCCGCGGCCACGGTGGTGGTATCGGCAAGCCCACTCTCGCCTCATTCTCCCTCGAGGGCCATGTTGGCGTCGTCACCGGCGGCGCCCGCGGTCTGGGGTTGGTCATGGGTCAGGGCATGGTGTACTCGGGCAGCGACCTTGCCATTGTGGACCTGAACAGTGAGTTTCCTCCGAGAGCACTACTGCGCGGCTGCTAGGTGCAATACTAATACAAGATAGAGGAGGAGGCGGAGCTCCAGGCCAAGAATCTCATTGAGGCATTCAAGAAGGAGAACCCCGAGGCCAAAAGGTACATACTCATGAACGAGGCGATTGAGGACAACCGGGAGGCAGTTGGACACTAACACCATATCTCAGAGTTCCCAGGGTAACCGCTCACCACGCCGACGTCTCGGACCCCGCCTCCGTCGACGCCTGCATCGCCGAGGTCCTGTCCGCCCACGGCAAGATCGACAACCTCGTCACATCAGCCGGTTTTACCGAGAACTTCGACGCCGTCAGCTACCCTATCGACCGCATGCGCAAGCTTTGGGGCGTCAACGTCGACGGCACCTACCTCTTTGCCATTGCGGTCGCGAAGCACCTTATGGAGCGCAAGTCGCCCGGCAGCATGGTATTCATCGGAAGCATGTCCGGCTCCATTGTCAACGTGCCCCAGCCTCAAGCGTACGTCGCTCTACGAACAAGGCATTTCAAGAAGTACGAACTTGCTAACGTACACCAATCAGACCCTACAACGCCGCCAAGGCCGGAGTTCGTCACTTGGCCGCCTCCCTGGCCGTCGAATGGGCCCATGCCGGCATTCGCGTCAACTGCATCTCCCCCGGCTACATGCTCACAGCTTTGTAAGTTCTCTCAGGCCAACCAATGCGGCCCAGGGAGACGCTTACTAACACACGTTTGCAGGACTGAGAAGATCCTTGACGACAACCCGGACCTCAAGCAGAAGTGGACTTCGCTCATTCCGCAGGGCAAGATGGGCCAGCCCAAGGACCTCATGGGTCCCGTCACCTTCCTCCTGTCCGACGCCTCACAGTACGTCACGGGCGCGGATCTCCGCGTCGACGGCGGTTACACCGTCACATAAGCGGCGGATCGACAGACCGCACATGCCAGGCTGAGGAGAGTAATGGAAGGAGCAGGTCGGGGTAAAAGTTGCATCTCGAGTAGGGCGAGTGAGAGTATTAATGCTAGAGGGACATGAAATGTTCAACCGTTGATAGCCAACGAATGATATCATAATTAAGGCACGGGAGTACTTTTTTGTTACACAAAGACTCCTTCCCGATTTTGACATGTGAGAGCAAAGCTATAGTACCGTATAACAAGCCACGCTCCCTCTCACCGGTCTCGACTCGGTCAGCTCGGTTGGTCGGGAACGGATCGAATCTGACCTCCACCGAGATGCACTGCAACCGAACCCGCAGCGAAAAACAGGACATGCCGCCCTGCTGTTCACCGACAGGGATTTTTCATCATCCTCACTCTCTAACCATGTTCCTCACCCACCCCCCTCTTGTGTTAAAGAGGTTCGTGTATCCGGGTTCAAGGTGCGTTCAGGACGACCCATGCTATCGGGAATCTCCGCCCTTCCCCCCTCGTCTCGAGGGATGACCGATTCGCTCTTGACCATAAAGAGGGTATCGTGCCCCCCCCCCCCCNNTCACGGAAACAATGTGTGATGGGAGAGACCGGGGGTGGTGTGAGATTCGCAGGACTCGATAACGCAGAACGGGGGCGCGCGGGGGCCCGTGGAGGTGACCGTGGCGTGCATGCGTGAGGCCGTGCAAACGGCATCGGCATGCGTGGCGACATCAGGTCTGGCAAGGGGAGGTAAAGTGTGCGAAAGAGGACCTTGACCGGTAGGTGAAGGTATCTAACAACCCCCCCCCCCCCCNNNAGCTTGGGGGTTGAGGGGGTTCGACGGTTGGAGAACGTGGGCCTCCTGCTCGTCCCCCTCTCCTACCCATCCGTCTCGCTGGCGCCGCCCACGAGGTTTTGGATTGGGCGTCATTGCTGAAGGATGGTGTGGTTCGGCAAGATTTTGGTCTCGGTCCCGCGCAGAATGATGGCACGTTTAGTGCCTGGAGCGAAATGACGGAACGGCGGGCTTCTCTGCTATCTTGGTTTGAATAACGGGTAATGCACCCTGGGAGTTGAGAGATCACCATAGGTCTGGTAAAGGTATACCTCTGCCTGGATCTTGGTTCTCATGTTTCCGTCGTGTGTACGAGATCCGATCGCCGGGACACAGGCGAAGGAAACATACTCGTCCGGGCACGGTTAGGATAACGATGGCCCTTTTGAGTGTGCGTGGGATGACGCCCTCACGCAAGAGAGAAGATGACGAGGGGAAGGATGAAAAAAAAGGGAAGATGATTGAGCTGAGTTGAAGAGGAATCCCACTCAGTTCTCCTCGCTTGAAGAGTGATGGTGGCCTGCCACCCTGTTAGTGGTGGGGGGAGGGGGGGGGGGGGNAGATAATGTTAGACAAAGCCAGGACGAACGTCGACAGCAGGCTGTGTCGGCCTTGGCCGTCCCCCATCCCACGCTGGGGACGATGGTGTTGCTGCGGCGTAGTGGAGGGGAGCCAGGGTGGGGGTAAGGAGCGGAAGAGGGGGTGGGGGAGGGGGGCTTCCCCGCAAGAAACGGTTTGCAACGGCTAAGGCTCTATAGTAGAAGAAGCTGTGAGACCTCCCCCCTCCCCCTCCATGTCGTTAAGGTTGTGTGCCCTCTCTACTCTACCATTACCCCGCAGCGAGCAGCCCTGCCCAAGGTAGCTCCCCATGCTTTACTTTTCAAGGGTGAAGCTTCGCTTGCTACTCGCCTTCTCCTCCTCCTCACAAGCCTCCCCTCCCTCTTTTGGGATATAGCATTTGGATTATCGGCCAATGCGTGGGGGACAGGGTTGGCAAAGCATGCAGTCAGCCGCGTGTTCAGCAGGATGAACATCGCGTGAGAACAGCATCCCGGTACAATGTTCAGGCAGCCAGTAGACTCCCGATTTCCGACGCGGAATGGTTGTGTTCCTGAACAAGCCCATGTCTGATTCCGTGACGAGTTTTTTTTCTTTGGGAGACACGGGGGAAGGGACTTTTGAAGCAAGCCAATTCGCCTCCCTTGTCGCAAATGATCGGCCCCGTGACCATTGTTGCGCATTGTTTTTTCCACCCTTTTACTACCTTGTGTCTTCGGATGTCTTTCCACGAGTTGCCTGCTTTGGCGCCGCCCGTCTTGTCGTGTGACCACGGTGCGGTTGTCGAGTCGTACCGCAATGCTTTGCTCGGTCTGTCTCTTCCGAGTCTGGAGTGTTTTCGGTACCTTGAGAGAACGGGCGCTTTACATCAAGAACATACTGGATGAAATCCCAGTAAAAGTCCAAAGCATGGGCCCTAACCCACACGAGTCGAGCAAGTCGGTTTGACATGTTCTCTAGACGACCCAAGTTCACACATCCTTGCCTATTCTGATTCAGTCCAGATAGTGCGCACTTGCCCACGCCACTACTTCGATGGCGGCAGAGTCAAGGAAAAATGAAGGGCGAAGAGTGTTCGGATTTCTAATCAAGCTTTCTTACTCGAGTAGTGGAGGACCGCAGGCTTTCGGGTCAGTTGGCCTGGTCCTCCAGCATCGCTTCGTCGGTCCAGAGGCTGGTCTCCCAGCGAGCGCGCTTAGAAGCTGCGGACGGGGTTCGCCGCTTTCTGCTAACATCTGTAAACACAAACAACATTCCCTTGCGACTCCCTGCCTCCCGCTGACTGCTTGCCGTATCTGCTATGCAACGAGAAAGAAACCCCTAACCACAGTAACAACAACGCCCCATATGATGCGAACCCGCCGATGTTGTGTCTACCTAGTGTCGGCCCTAGTTGAAATGCCGATAAGAAATGAATATACATGCGGGAAGGAAAGAAATTTAATGTGAGAAACGCCCACAGCGAGCGCCTCCCTTTGAAAACCCCAGCCACATGCGGATAACTCGGCCTGTTTTTCATGTTCCCCGAACTCCGTGAACCCCTTTGAATGCAGATTGTACCTCTCGAATTAGTACAAAGAATTATAAAATAGATCAAGGAGAGAATAGCACCATGTCGGACGTGCGTGTTACGGTCTAGGTCTTGAGCGGTCTCCGATGCGCTCCTTCTCGCGCTCCAGAAGTAGCGTCAGCTGACTTCTTGTCCGAGCCAGTGGCACATCTGGGGTGGCGCTTGGCATGGTTGGCGTGAAATGTATCGATGACGAAGTCCGTCTGGGAGGGCCTCTGGACTCCGCTTCCTCGTTGAACGTTTCCAGAGCCAGCGCACGCCTGTCCGGCTCGCCAGATATCGAAACAACGTGGCCCATGGCCGCCACAGTTGATGTCTTCGATGTAGCACTCGATAAAAGTCCTTGAGTTGGAGCGCGGCCTATGCTGGCTTCGCGTGGCCGATGAGACCCAGGGTTGGAAGAGGTCCTTTCCATTCGTGGTGCCGAGAAGACGGAGCGTGATGATGAGAATGACCCGATCCTCGGTGACGAAAGCGCTGGCGATGTGATTGAGAGGGAAGTAGGGGTCTTTGGACCTTCAGGCTGTACCTTAGTCTCTTCGTTGTCTGCCTTTTCGGCGGCAGGCTTGCTCAGCGGCGCGGGGGCAGGGGCACGATTGCCTGTCTGCAGATTAACAGGTTTCCGTCGGCCCTCGATTTTCGGCGGTGACATTAGTGAATTGGGCGTTTCGGGAATCGACCGATTCGCCGGACGTTTCCCCAGAGCTTTGGCGCTAGGAGGGGGGTCAATTCCCTCCGAACCAGACGTAGTTTGCTTGACGGCCAGCTCTGTATGCGGGTGCACCACGGTATAAGTTCCAACATGCTTGGTACCGTTTGCAGAGCCATTGTCCCTGGACATGACCTCGGAACTGGTTGAGGATTGTGAGCTCATCCTCCTGGGGAGCACTGGCCTTCTCTTGTTTGCTGCGGAGGCGACAAATCGTTTAGTCGGAGTCGCCGGCTTCTTCTTGTTCGATTTCGCCGGGGATGCCACGGATGAGATGCGCATTTCCAACCCGCTTGTTGCCGTGCTTCCCGAAGAAGTACCCTCGCTGGTCTTGAAATCCTCATCGGCTGAATCATGTGGCGAAACGAAGCGGGCCGTCGGACGAGGTCCCGATTTCGAGTCACCCCGAGATTTCTTCAGAATAGGATGCGGCGGCGGAGGTCGAGATGAAGAAGCAGAGAGCTCCTTCACCGCTGATTGGTCGGATATGATTTTGATGTCCCGGTTCAACCGCTGAGCGTCAAGAAGCACGTCAGACTCGTGCTGGCTGTTGAAACGGGGCGTCTACGCAGGGATATCAGCAAGGGCCAGTGTATGGTGTTGGGTGAGGCATCACGTACCGCGGGCCCCTCCCAACGGTTCGGCGAGCCTTTCAGAGGCACAAAGGTTGGGCCATAGGAGATGTGTTCCCAAATTTTGGCCAAAGTCGCAGCTTTCAGTTTGCACCTGTCGCTGCCCATCACATGCCACCAAAGATTCTCCAGGCGGCGCGCTGTGGGGTCAACAAGCTTCAGGTTTGTGGTGGTATAAACTGCAGTGCTGTGTCAGCTTTCGAGACTGAGATGAAAACTGGAAATGCACGGGTTAAGGGTTGGATTGAACTCACGACGCCACATTCTTATAATGAAATCGGGTGGAAGAGGTTGTGTGAGGGCCGCGACGTCTCCATAGATGCGCCTGTCATCCTTGACAAAGCCCTTTGGTAGATCCATCTCGACAAGAGGAAAAAAAGAAGTCCCCTATCGGGACCGAACGGTCTAGCGGTAGAGGCAACGGCTGAGGAGGAGTGAATAGGTAGAGGGCAGTTGGACTGCCGAGTTGCATAGATAGCCCCGCCGTGGTGGGCAATCTTGCAAAGTGTGATAAGGATTACCTGAGCCGATCAAAGGCGATCATGGTCGCTCTACAAATACATCGAATGTGGTTAAAGCCTGGTGCGATGGAGCGTTCCGCGCAAAGAGACACAGACAACGAACAGATGGCTGCAAGTGAGTGACAAGCTGCAACTGGGGTTGGTGACGATGTCCGTAGTTGAGCGTAGACAGATGTCAAGCGTGAGTTTTGTTGAGATGGACGGTATTGAGGTTCGGTGTTTAGACGAAGAGAGTGAGAAGGAGACGAGGCGGTAAGAAACGGCTCCTGTGGATTGGTTGCCCGGGTTCCGACGGCCGTTTTCATGAGTTCCGGTTTTGATCAGAGATGTTGTGTTCCCGACATGTGAGGGCAGCAAGGAATGGCGGAGGGATGCGGAGAGCTGTGCGGTCGGTGGACGACTGGCAAAGACAGGCGCGGGAATGCGTGTGTGTGGCCCGGGAAGGAATGCCGCTGAACAAGAGCCGAGAGTATAAGGTCAAGACAGGCGTTGACGTTGAGATGAGATGAATGGTGAAAGAGCGCCGGTCGAGGACGCCGAGGTAAAGTAGGTAAGCAGGTCAAGCCTACCTGCGAGGTCTGAATGGTAAGGTGAGGTAGAGGTGTAACAGGCCAGCGAGGTAACGCGTAGGTAGAGTGAGGTTAGGTCAAGGGCGTGAAGGGAACTCCAGATTTCAAGCCTCGGTGGATGGCAGTGTGTCCCAAACTTAAGTTTGCTGGGAGGCTAGACCGCGACACACTAAAGGGGCCAGGGCTAAGGTACGGAACTCGTGTCCGAGGTGGACTCGTTGATAGGTCGATCCACAGCAGAACAGACGGGCCTGTCGAACATACGGCAGACGAACGGTTTGCGGTGGTTAGGAAAAAAAAAATAGGGGGTTGACATTGGCCGAGGAGGGGAGGTAAGAGGCGAAAAGAAAGACGGAGGATGAGAAGGGGGAACAACGTGGATGGAGTACGCACGAGGACAGAAGAAAAAAAAAAATGAAAATGAAAATTGGAATGTCCTGAGATGGGACTTTGGAGCCAGCGCGGGTCAGGTAAGGTGAGGGTACCCTTAAGCCCATTACTCTCCTTGCCTCACCTTATCTCAGCTTTTGCCTGGTCAGGAACACTTCACTTTACCTAGTCGCGCTTAAGATTGTCCCGGGAATGGGAAGGGAAGGGTGTTGAGGGGGGAGAGGACAGGGGACGGAACATGAAGAAGATGAGGCCAGTAACAGACCCAGAAGAACGGAGGCGGGAACAGCAGAAATTGGCCGGGGAAGGGACCCCGGGCAACCTGGCGCCAGGTACGCCCCATTCTCATGACTCCAAGGAAGCAGCAAACTGCTGTTAGGCACCTTTTCCTGTCCCTGACCTCTTTCCTGGCGGCGGGTTGATGCCCTAGGTAAGGTACTCAACGTTGCCGCGGGCGATACTCGTCCACCATTTGCTCATATGTCGTCTGGGTCCAGTGCTTCAGGCCGATTGGAGATAAGTATCCCCATGTGCCCTCTTTCCACGCTTGCTCGACAACTCCCTGCGGACTGAGAGATGGCTCCAAACAAACTACAGCCCAAGGTAACCGGGATTGAACGTCAATGTGGAAACGCCGTGGTGACTCTGCTTGGGCCTGACACTGCCGATGGTCTTGAGCTACCTTGAGTAGCTATCTGTGCCTGGCCTTATCAGCTTCCGTGACTGACTGGCACGGCCGTATCTATATCTGTCCTAAGCACTACCTCTGGGAGTACTTACCCTGGGCACCGTGTAATGGATGCACGGACTAGATGCCCGCGTGGTCAGTCACCTGTCCTGCACCAGGTCCAGTGGCGGATGAGAATGCCATGCCATGCCATGTCATGCCTGTCTGGTCCATGGACATCACTCGACTCCTTATTCTCAGCAGAATAGTGCCGTTGTTGTCTTCTCCTGTCCTTATAAAGTCTCGTGGAGACCAGCCCACGACCGAGAACGACTTGGCTTTGGTGGGGAACACGCGGACTCAGCCAGCCACTGGGTCTTCACAGATGTACTATAGCAAAGTACCGGCGAAGAGCCGGGGAAGAAGGGATGAACGGTGAAGCTGGCGAACGGGTCGCAACAAGTAGTGTACATCCGACCCTCAGTCCCGCTCTTTTGTGTCTATGGTTTTTTTTTCCCCCATTCACCTTGAGTTTCCTCTCTGGAGCCCGTCCTCATACAGGCGCCTGATTGCCCCTTCGCCGTGGTGTGGTTCCAGTTTTCCACCCCCAGCGTTGCTCCAGATCCTCGTAGAACCCGAGATGGACCATTTGACAGGAGAGATACGTAGGGGGAAAGGAACAAAGGGAACCTGGAAACAAGTAAGGTAGGGCGGCAGGGAAGGTCAGATAAAACACCCTCTGTGATGAAGTGCCTCAGCTTAAGTACCTGCCTGGTAATAGGAGGGATAAGGGGAGGTTCCTCTTTTCAGGTCGGCATGAGTTGTTGATCTCTGCACCCGCTAATATCGCCCAGCTCCTTTACCACCACCGGCCGTGCCGTCCGAGATTGAAGTTACCTGACGTTAGTTCCCGAACTTCACAAGGTAGGTAGGTGCCTCACCTGGAGTAGGTAGGCACCGGACGACGTGGAAAGCTATGCGTGCCTTGAACCCGTGCTATGCCACCTCCTACGCATCGCTGGGCCTGGCAAACCAGGGCGGGTAGCCACCCCATGTCCTCCCGACTGCTCACTACTAACAGAAGTACCCAAGCCTCATGTCTTCTCCGTACCTTACAGGGCAAGGTTATCTTACCTGCGTCTCGTTGACAACGAGCGCCCTTTTTTCTGCATGTGGTCCCCCTCGACGCTCCGTGACATTCTTACTTCTGTCCTCCGTGCCGTCCAAGAGCTCTCAAACCAACACCGCCGAGATCAGGCCTATGTCTACTGAAGCTCTAGCTAGGCCCGTGGACTTGTTTCTTCCACCTTTTCAAGCACTCATAGGCTCCCAGCCACAATCACGGTATCGCATTTTACCAGCCTCAGGTTCACCCCAGTGTTGGCGCAGCACATCCGTTTCGTGATGACGAGACGGAAATCGGCTGCATTGTGCCGCCTACGATCCGCCCCTGCGAGGCTCTCCTTTCTTTTGTTTGCTCCATCAGGACCATAACCTTACACGTTTGCAGTAATCTCAACGACCAGACCGCGCAAACTCGTTTGATAGCCGTTCAGCCATTGGGCACCCAGTTATGGAGCCGTCTAGGGTACTTCATTCACCACTTTCCCGGTGACCCTGGCTCGGTGAGAAGACCGGAGCGGCATCAACCAAACTCCCCGTGAGTAATTATCACGATAACTGGGACGGATGAAACAGGGGATGCAGCTATGCAGAGTCAGCTACTAGACGCAAAGCTGTCAGCGCAACCAAACTCGTTGCCCTCACATGTACACGTACGCACTGTTCAAGAGACACAATCTGATCGGCCTTCCCCTCACAGTCACCACCCATCAAGCACTGCCCGCACTATGCATGCCCGCTCACCCACCCTCGTTGACAAGAAATAAGTGACCAAGAGGGGGGGGGAGGCTTGCAGACAGGCTCCTGCTCCAACCTCACTCTGTCTGTACTCGCTCGCAGTACAGTTTTCGGTACACCGCACCGCCCGCAGTACACCAAGAATTAAAGAGCGAAAAATTGTCCCCTGTCAGGGATGTGGCCCCCACGTCCCCAGAAAACGGTGTTCTAGAACAAGTTGGTGTGCGTTTGTGCTGCCAGTGGTGGTGTTTGCCCCCCTGGAACTCGAACTGGAACTGGACCTTGGGAGCCGCCGTCACTCTTCCGTCCATCACACCCAAGCCAGGGAACCCCCGAGGCCTCGCCCTGCTTTACTGCAAATCGCTTTCTCCAATTGTTTGACTGCTTGTCCGACTCACAGGTAGGAACTCGTCGAGTATCTCTGCGCGCCGACATCACATGAGCTTCAGGTATCATCCACCCATTACCGCACTGCCTTGCTTGCTTAAATCTTTGTGAGCACGACAGGATTCGGAGAAGGGTGCCATCCCGAGCGACACAGTTCTGTACTGGTCAGCTGGTGGCTCCAACTAGCCTTCGGTTCCGAAGCAAGCCCGTTCAACTTGTTGGGACGATTCCCGGCCATCCGCCATCTGCCCCATATGGTATGCCTCACTAGACCCGCCACTTACCCATGCATCCTGGGCTTCCCAGGACAGCGACGACAAGGGACGGCCATTTTTCTCTCAGCAAAGCAGAGCTACGGTACTACACACGCAGTAGGGTCACATCGCAATCCGTCATCTCAGTCGTCCGTGACTCGGTCGCCAGCTTACCGGGGTCGGTGTCACGCCAGCCATTGAGAGAAAACTTGCGCTACGATGATTCTCAGCCGCCGAGGTCAACAGCTTGTTGTTGCTAACGGACAACACGTCGGCCATCTCACCACTCTGCTGCGTACCAAGGTGAAATGGTCAACCACGAAAATACATTTGATGTCTGACAACTTGCAGAAACGATCTTACAATGCAAGAATCGAGATCTGGAAGGATTAGAGTACTGGAGGGAAAATGTGTTATTTCTTCTGGGCTCCAGTCAAATCACACCACATGTCGTATAAGAAGAGTCCTTTCCCACCACGAGACTGCTACATGGCCAATTTTTCGAACCCAAGAAGGCTCGCCCGCAACACCCGACGCGCTTTTTTACCTGGATACGTAAGACAAATCCGGGGATGTTGGATCGGACGGGAAATCAGGCAACCGATGCTTGCTTTTCCCGACCTCGCGGGCCCTGCCCCGTTGCCCTTGTCCCGTGGTCTTCTGATCTCATCGAATGCGGGGGAAGCATCCGAGAACCAAAGTCGTGTGACCAAGTGTCACAAACCCCTTGACGATACCTCGACATCTCTCCCAGATCAGCCCGCTTTTGAGGCCATTGGCTAATGATTTGCTCAAAGTTCAGTATGCGTAAGCGCCCATCGCTACTGTTCTCGGGGAAGTGGACCTCCTGCTCCCATGTACGCGAGCAAGGACGGGCTTCAACAATGAAGATCACATAATGCCATCCCGCTTCATTTCCCCGACTAGCAAGCCCATCCCACTTTAGGTTGACACAACATCCGAAGAGGACTAAGGCCTGTCACCTAGCCCTCCCCAAAATGGCAAGAGGACAAGAAGCAGGAAATTCCCGTGCAAAAGCCCAATAGCGTCATCACGCTACCTGACGCTCATATTTTTTTCAAATTTCTATGGATTCCCGCCAGCTCACCGTCAGCGGACGTAACCCGCGTTGACCCGTGTTTTCCCGGGACCGGCGGACGGTTCGCGGTCATGGAAATGTCACGCCATGCGGAGGACGCAGTCGGGCTCTTCGAACATTTGATTTGCATAGGGCAGGAAGTCTCGGGGGGTAGGTAAGGCAAGGGGAAATCAATGCGCCAATGGTAGTAGACTCGCCTCGCTCACCGACTTTGCCGGGACTACACCGACTGATATCATACCAAGTCTTGGCCCGCCCCCCTGAGGTTCTGGAGAGGGGGAGAGACATTATCCATGTTCATCGCGTCAGTTCAACAATTCCATCACAGTTTGCCGCGAACCACGGCAATGACGCGTACTCCCCGTTTGTCTATGGAGTTGCCCGGAAGGGCTGCAGCAAGCGCGAAGCGGCATCCCACAAAACTCTTAGAAACAGCCGACGGCTTTGGCTTCCACATCCCGGCACCTAGCCCCAGCTCTCTCCGGATCTATCAACGTAGTTTGGCTGTCCCAGTGCCGGTACCCAGAGCAAATTGGTGGCGCTGCCTCTCTTCTTCTTTTTCCCCTGTTGGTGCTGTACGTGGACATGGCCGTTACTACGACCGCGTCTAGCGACGTCGGCTGATGGTTTGGAATAATGCTTCCCGGGTCCTTTAAGACTATTGAAGACTAGCCGCGAACATGGATAGTACTCATCTCGAGCGTACCCTTTATAGAGTTGCCAAAGTACTCTCCTCAAAGGGAGCTCCCGACATTGCGTTACTGGGACCTCGCCATGAGAAGGGGGGGTCTCGTCGAGAAACGCGGGGCAAGTAGACCAGAACTCCCGCATTCAAACAACCCAGGCACGCGTGCTTCCAGACCAAGTCCCAGCTACGAAGTACTCACAGCTTCGTGTCCTCTTGGTCCGCCACTAGGCGGGGCGAACCACATCAAATGTGGCAAAAGGCGCGGATACTTAGACTCAATGTTCGCGTAACCTGCTCCGCCTTCCCTTCTCATCTTCACGGTTGTATCGGGCAGAGGAACGATGGGCTGGGAACAAGGTGGTAAGTGGAGGCGGATGGGAGAGGTCAAGGAGTGCTTGTTGTCTCTTCTGCACTGGGCTTCTTGCTCAGGTGGTACACCCAACACATTTCAAACGTATCCTTCTACGGAGCCCGGCGACACATACACATGGCAAGGAATACGGACACACCCAAAAAAAAAAGGGCGGCGACGCGGTCGTGTACAGAAAGCCTTGGGGAGACGAAAGTCTTCAACCAAACAGCAGACACGCACCCCGTCCAAGGAAGACTCGGCATAGAACAAGGTCATAGTTGGTGATCGAATACCCAATCGAGCAATATCTCGTAGTTGTGTGTTTTGGTATCATGGAAGCGAAAGAAAGAAAGACAAAAAAGTATACGTCGTACAGTTCCATATTGACCCATTTCCATTGCAAACCCCTGCCCTTGCGGCTCCCATTACTGCCTTCAATCGTGATTGACCTATTTTGGGTATTCTTCTGTGCAGCCATTCTCTTTGAGTGCAGACTTTTTGGCACCCTTTCGCCTCGTACTCCGAACGTCGCAAAGACATCTTGTTCTCCGACAAGACGAACTTTCCGTTTATTCAACAAAAGAAAGTCGTTGAACCAGCGTCGCTTGTGCTTGCGTATGGTTGTAACGTGTTGCGTTATGGTATGGGAAACGTCGTTCGATGTGAAAGCCCTTTTCCCGAAAAATAACAACGAAGAAAAAAGATAACGCAAAACAAAACAGGAAAGGGGGATAGGTTAGTACCCGCCTGCCCCAGAACTACTGTCAATAGATAGATGGTGAATAATGAGCATCCAACTTAGACTGCCTCGTTAAGCTGGAGGGTAACCAGAATCGACCAAGAGGCGAGTAGCGGTGCGAAGACGACCGTATCTGCGAGAACCTTGGAAAAATAAAGAAGAAGAAAAAAGCACCCAGAATCGTGTATCAAATCATACACAACCCCGACGCCTAGTCATCCAGCTTAAACATCCGCCGGAGCGTGCCGAACTTCTTCTTCTTCGTTTTGCCGGATCCGTCAGGCTGTTGCTCACCTCCCTCAGGCTCCTGCGAACGACCGGGCATGAGCACCTGATTGGTGCTCATGCGCTTCATGAAGGCCGGTCTCGACTGGTCCGTCGGCCTACTATTGTCTGCCGTCATGGGACGCTTCTCGTCGTCAATGTTCTGCTCCGTCAGCGGCCAGTTGTCCATCGTTTGTTTATGCAGCCTTGGAGAAGCGGTGGCACCGCGGAGAGCTGAAATCTCGGATGGGCTGCGTTCTAGCTTGGTGTCCATCCTGGCAGCGCTCTCACCAAGCGTAGACCGTGAAATTTTGCGCACGTTGTTGTCCTTCTTACGACGGAGAACGGAGAGGAAGCTGCCTTTGCGCTGATGACCGGGCCGGGATACGACTTGATTTTCAACAGTTGGCATCGCGGATGCCTCTGTGAGCGCTCCGCGGCCAGAGCCTGATCGTTGCAGACCATGGCCATCTGACTGAGATTTCACAAGTCGGCCGCTAGCCCCCGACACCTTTCTGGGCGAGAGTGGCTTTTGCTGCACAGGTGCGACAGCCTCCTCATCGCTACTATCAGGCAAATCAGGTGAGTCCTCTGCACTGTCGTTGTACTGCTGAGGAGGGAGCTTCATCGCAGCCGCAGCCGCAGAGCTCGACGTGCGCATGCTCTTGGGTGTGCCATGCGCAGCGGGCAAAGGGGCTGGCGCCTCGTCTTCATCGCTGGATTCGGCAAAGCGACTGCGGAACGCAGATTGTCCAACACCTTCTTCGTCGCTGGAATCTCCGAACCGGCTCTTGTTGGCAGGCTTGCCGGTCTTTTTGGCAGACGACTTCCCAAAGGTGGGAAGGCGCATACGACGCGTGCTTCCATCACTCGAATCACTTCGCAAGGTGCTACGCATGGTTGTCCGGTTGCCCATACTGACCGGTGGCGAAGACGGTGAGGCGGGAGGGGACATGGATCGAAGGCTGAACCGGGAATTACGGCCGGCGACATACTGTTCGGTCTCCGCAGTTGCCCTCATGGACTTCCGAAAGCCAAGGCCTTCTCGACCCAGCCGAGCTCGCTTGAAGCTGCTCTCACTGGAGTCCGACGCGCGTCGTTGAAGAGTTGAATGCATCGCCCTAGCCATATCAACGCTTGACATGGTTTTATCGGTAGAAAGCTGCTTTGTCCCATTCATTTGTGTTTGACGGGTCGACGGCGAATCTTGCATGGAGTGTGGCCGGCTGCCCGGCATAGCGTCCTCTCGTCTTTGAGAGAGGAGACCTGTTTCCCCCGGTCCATTCTGTCTCATAGACTTTCGCATTCCACCCGGGCTAGGAGGCTGCTGTTGCTGAGAGTTGTGGGGAGCCGACGTATCTGATCGGAGAGTCTTCCGCATGCCCGCGCTAGCGACCGCCGACGGCTGGGCCTGCGGGCCACGCATGGTCTTTTGAAGTTTCCCAGTGCCAGACACATTCCCCTGCGGATGCTGATCCCTGAGAGTCTTGCGCGTGGCCTGTGGGGATTCTTCCGCTTCTTCGATGCCCTTCGTTCCAGGTTGTATCTGATAGGTACGCTCCGAGTTGATGGGCGCCGCGCTTTGCGTACCAGGTTCGCTTTTCCTAACCGATTTCTTCCGCTTGACTTTCTTTGGCTGAACGACTTCCTCGAGATCCCCTTCCACCCCCGCTTCTTCTAATGCCTCTTTCTCAAGTAGCTTTCGCTTGTCACTGGTCAAGCTTCGCCAGTAAGTCTTGGCTTTCTCCCAATCATCCTCAGGAGGGGAAGGCGCTGAAGGCTCTAAATGGGTTGGTGCGGGTTGCACGGCATCAACATCAGTAGGCTTGGAGGCACCTGGGGCCGGAGGCGTTTTATGATCGTCGCGGAGTTTCTGCGAGACCTTTTCGGGGATCGGAGACGCAACCACTGCATCGAGAGACATAAAACCGTCACCGTCAACATCCGAAAGATCCTCATACGCGTCACTGTAGATGCTGTCACCCTCTGATGAGGATTCCTCAACTGCCATCTCAGGACGGCTCGTTTTTGCAGAAGGTCTAGCCACATCAGCAGGTTCTACCACTTGCACATGTCTGTCCTTGTTAGTGGCGGGAACCTTGGATGGACCGGGAGGATGCGGCACAGTGTCTTCACTGTCGTCCTCTGGAAAGCCACCCGGAACATCGAAATACCCAGGAGCCGAACTTGGCTCTTCCTTGCTTGCGACCTCTTTGGGAGTCGGCGTGGGCTGAGTGACAGAAATCGATGGAAGATCTTCAAGTTGCTGGTGCTGAGCAGCGTCGTCTTGGGCTGGAGCTGTCGGTGCAGCTGAAATGGGGGCATCGTCAACTAATTCAGGGTGGGCGGCAAGGATCTCTTGTTTGACTTGTTGAGGCGGCAGGTTTGGCGGGGGTTCTTGCACGACTTCGGGCTCATCCTCGCCATCCGAGCTAGTCGTGCTGCTCGCAGAGTAATAGCCACTGCCTTCCATAGAAGTGACCACGGGCGGTAGTGGCTCTCTGAATCTCGAAATATTCGCAGCGTGCCTAGCCGTCTGCTCTTGGTTGAGAATCGCGCCTACGTTATGGTCGTTGGATGTACCTATTGGTTCCGATGGCCGGTCGCTGCGATCAGGCGTGTCTGGAGCAGATGGAGAGGGAGTTTCGACTGGCCGAACGAGGGGTCGTTCTTCAGTACCCCGCGGCTTTTTCTCGCGAACACTTCCGAAAGATGGCAGCGCTGGTCGTGGTTTCATGACCTCATCGTCGTCTAGAGAAACAATATCCTTCTTTCTGTTTCGACCCAAATGGCTGTACCAGTGTCGTCTGGCTTGCTGAGGACTGGGAGGAGCCGGTGACTCAAGCTCCTGGTGCACCGTGGAATCTCCTACTACCTTTGTGTTCTGATCATCAAAGCTAACTCGCACACTCTTTTTACGGGGCATCGGGGCCTCCACCGCAGTGGCTTCGCTGCCGAAACGACTAGGTCCCGAAGCTTCGGAACTCTCGTCTGAAGGTGACGCACCCCGGGATGGACTGGTCGAGTGCTTCATGGCAGACTTCCGAGGTGATACTGATCTCGGAGGCGGCTCGTGCCTGACAACCAGCTGATCTGTTCCCAAGGCGAAACGTGCCGATCTCGCTGGGCTACTTGACAGCGCACGGCCATTCCTTACGTTTTCATGCTGCTTCTGCTGCGGCGGACTAGGCTGGCTTTGAGACGACACGTCTGTGGGAGACTCGACAACCGTGCTCTCAGAAGATAAAGTTGGCTGTTTGGAAGGAGTAAGTGACCCCAAATGAACTGTGTCTAGAACATGAGAAGTATCCTGACGTGCGTGTTGCGCCGTCGGCTCTTCAAGAAAATCAGCTTCCAAATCTCCCTCGTCGTCCGATTCTTCCTGAACCGTAGATGGCTTCCTTGCTAGAACAGAGCCACTTTGCTGAAGTTCCGGCTGCGGCAGTATCGTATCATCGTTCTTCCGGACGTCCTGGGGAACTGATTGCTCGTATTCGGGGCTGTTGATCGGCTGTTGATTAAGCGGCTCAGGTGTGACTGGTTGTCTGCTGCCTTCAACTGGGACCGGGACTTGTGCTTGAGCACTCGCCGCTGCTGGCCTCGGTGATTCTCTTGGGGTCGTAAGTGGTAGCGCAGTCTCCTGGATTGGGGGGTGATTTTGCAATGTTTTCTGCTCAGGCTCGCCTGTCGGGACCGGCACCTGAGGCTGTTCCTGGCGCTTTGTGGGCGTTTGTTCAACTTGCAATGCACTGCCTTGAACTCTGCTCATTGTACCTTTGGCCAGATGCGAACCACTTCGGGCAAGTCCTTGCTGATGCTGGTGCCGTTTCTTCTTGACTGGTTTGTCAGACGCATCTCGGACGCGCTGTTCCCTTACCAACAAATCCACTCTAGGAACCATTCTTCTGGAATTGGGATCATAAACGAGAGATCGTTCCGCATGGGTGGCCTGTGAATCTACGGACTCGGGCCGACGTGGCGAGGCAAGTCGCTGGCTACTTGTCATTGATTTGTTCCCCACGGATGGCGATGCTGGAGGCGATGCACCGTGCAGGCCCCTGGGGTACGAGAAGTTTATAGAAGAATTTGGGCTTACAGCTCCCGGACGAGACTCTGGCGAGGCGACATGTGTCGGGGCATCCGCCTTTCTCACGTTGGCCAAATCCCCCTCAGTCGCGGCCCCGAACCATGAGCCATTGCCCTCTTTAGACTTCTGACTTGCAACACGAAATGGTTGGATTTGCAGGCTTGTCGCTCTCGTATGCGATGATCTTTCAGCGTTGGACCGCATGTCGTCCGGTATGATCGGAACCGGCGGCGCATCATCGGGAGTAGCCGGCGTTCGATGCGGTGATGGTGAGCGGAAGGTTCTCTCGGTCATGGAACTCTGACTTGGCGACCTCTGCAGTCCCCTCCTTGTATCTTGGCTCCCGCGTGATGATACGGATGCACTGCGCCTCTGTGTGCGCTTCGTTTGAACTTCGGCAACGTTTATTGGTGTTGTTGGTCGTGATCGAAGAGCGGCGGCGGCAGCGGCGGATGAGAGGGAAGAGGTGGACGTACGACGCGCAAACGCTGAGGCAGCGGCAGTGGCCGCATTTGGGTTTGCGGTCGCAGCAGTCAAAGGCTAATGGGCGCTGGTGATCAGCATCGGCACTGTGATTGAACCTCTTGTGTGATAGGTGAGGTGCATTGTGAAATGCAAGTTCGCGATGCAGAGGGCATCGTCACATGTGAGGAGATGCGATTCACCGAAAGCACTTGTCGACGATAATGCGACATACCTGACTGGGCTGCCGGTGTCTCCTCGAACTTCCAAACATGTTCGCTGGTATCGAAACGTCGATCAATGGCGCAAGGCCTGAGGTGACAGCGTAAAAGGTCGCATAGAATTAGGAATAAGATTATACGAGCGCGAGAAGAAAATGACCAAGGAAAGAATAGAGCCGAGATTCCAAGGATAAGGAGAAGCGGTCGAGAGGCTTCCTTGTGGTGTTGCAGGATGAAAAGACGAGAGGCGTGGCGGGCTGATGGTGTCCGGGGGGAGATGCAGCTTTGGGTGAAGGATGCGCAGGATTGTGGATAGAAGAGGTGGATGGGATGGCACGGCATGGGATGATGACGGAAGAGTTGAATCGGTTTTGGGCCGGGGTTGTGAGTGGGAAAAGAGAAGGCAGCCACAATGGGGTCTGCTCCGTGCGCTGCTTTCACTTTTCCCTACTCAGAATTTCTAGCTCACGTTTTTTTCCCCCCCTCTTATTAGTCTTCCGGTAAAGCTCATTGAAGTTCCAGCACTACCCTGCCACACGGCCTGACTGGCAACTGCACCTGTCCAACGCAGGTTGCCTCTGTGAGCTTCCGATTGCTACTTCTCGTACTGGAATCACCCTTGTTTTGGCTCTTCCGCCATTCCGCTTCAGGTCGAAACCATGCCGTTTCTGGCAAGGATCCACTCTTATTGACGATGCTAAATCGACGGGCCATGGCCCTAGTGCTAACGATGATGAAGGGTGCCCCCCTGCGCACTTTGTCACAGACTCTACTATGGTATGACTTGGCAACCCTGTGTTCAGGAAGACATCTTCCGAACCCAACATAGGGCGTCACTACCGGTGTCGGTGTCTGAGGCCGTCCCGCCATTCAGGCTTAATTTTGGTTCTCGAGGGGCTACAAAGAAATGAAACAAACCGCTTCCAAACGTCCACTTGTTTCTTTGTTCCCATCCTCTCAATCTGTACACGTCGTGCCTAATTCGGTGGGAAAAGGCCTTCAGCATATGCTCCATCAACCTCATCTGGGTAAACGCCGTGGGTGGCATCGTTACGCCCTTTCATCTCCAAGGACCCTACGAGCATTCTAAACGCGCAGATACGTACCCATCAATGGCAGAAATCCTCAGGTATGTATACCAAAAGCCCTGCAAGTGCCGAACAACTGGTGTGGAGAAGCTGATCGACGCCTCACAGAACTTTGGGACAGCGGTGGACGAGGCAGGGTTGTTTCAGGCTTGACAGCGAAGCTTTCTGTCCCCCTTTTCCCCNATCCGCGTACATCGACGCCAGAATGCACGACGGCCTACACGGAGACGGCAGCGGCGGATAGGTGGTGGACAGGGATTGCATTCTTAAGCTTGAAGCCTTGGAGATTCCAGCCATCGCCACCTCATGCTACTCACCGAGCCCCAACGGCACTGTCGGACAAACTCCCCTCCACGCCTCGAAGTAACAGGTGAACGTCATCGCAACACATGCATGGGAAAGAAGGCCCATGCATGTTCGCACAGCAAACAACATATGCACTGATCGGCAATGATGGTAAGCAGATGGTAGTTCTGGCTCCATCATATCCATGCCAGAACCCCCCCCCCCCCCCCCCCCCCCCCNNNCGCTGCCTCCGGCCTTTGCGCTGCGACCTCCTCCGATCGTACCAGATCCTTTCGATGTGCAATGTAATGTTTGTCGTGCTGCGGAGAGTTGCTCAGCCTACCTGACTAACTCAGTCCATGCGATACCCAGCAGTGAAATGACAGCCATACAAGGTACTGTAATCCCCGTGTCTGAGCAGCAAGTCCATGGGAGTCCTTGGAGGCTCGGAAATCAAGATGATCCTCCCACGGGGACTGCGGTTGGGTCAAAAAATCTCCGGGTGACGACGGGGAACCTGGTCCAGCAATATTGCCGTTGGATTGAGTCTCCTTCGTCAGTCCAGATTGCCGACACAGGAGAGCCTAGACCAGTCCTCAGTCAGTGCTTCTACTTGATGACGTCATAATCGAATATCTGTCCGAGGCTACGCCAAGTACACTGCTACATTCCACGACATGTACGGATACAAGCACTATTTATGACACAACCAAAGTAGGTTAAATTTGCTGACGATGGATGGTCAATTCCGTAGCGAGGAGCTATGGTAGGTAGTCTATACAACACCACCAAGCTCGCCCTGAGCCTTGCGTGGCTAGACAAGTCAGGTAAGGGCTTCGAGCGATCTACGACGACATGCTGAGTGCACTCCGTATTGGTAAGTTGACAATCATGATTATCTTGAGGTGACGCTGGTGCATGAGGTCGCTTTATGCTAATGTTGATGTACGACGGGTCACAACAAGGCTAATGTTGACAAACATCATGAGACCCCACAACTGCCGCTCGCGCTATCGCATGTGATTGAGACACCTGGACTGAGCCTGAGTTCGCACTTGGAAGACCAGGGTATTATCAGGTTTTCTTCTCCATTCACACGCCGGCTGGACCCTGCCCAGTGTCACAATTACAAATATGACTTGCGAAGGGTATAACCCCGGAGACCTGGCCATAAACCCATCAAACTGGTTGCGGCGACGTTTCCAAAGAACTGACCAATCTCCTGAAGCGCGTCCTCCTATGTCAGCTCAAAATCTCCTGGGTCGTCCGGCTCCCTCTGATGTTCCGAACTGTCGCATCTAGAACAGTCACAGTCATGCTCGTCGTCGGGGTCGTCGCTAAGGACCATCGACGGGTCGTCTTGAGAGTAGGATCCTTCCTCGTAATCGTCTTTGTCGTTGCGATAATTGCCGTGGTCGTAGTTATTGGGGAATTCGCCGTCGTGCGTCGAATTGCTCGCAGCTGACGCCATTGGGGCGCCGACAGAACCGCCTTGATCTTGGGCCGAGTTTTGAGTTGCCGCCGTCTTTCCGGGTGCCTTGGCTGCCTTTTTGCCCTTGCGATTCTTCTGCCTAGCCTTCTCAAGAAGCCGTCTTCTCTCTGCTTGCTTACGACGTTCCTCGCGGTCTTTAATCTCGTACTGTCTGATAAGGGCGCTGGGGGGCTCGCCAAAAATGCTCTCGTACTCGCAGAACATGCAGATCCACACGTCTTCAGGCTTCGGGGGGTTCTGTAGCAGTTTTCTGCGGGCTTCCTGGCGACGATGTTTGTCAGCCATCCTGAGCTCCTTCTCGAAGCGATGGCGACTGGATTTCTTCGTGCCGGATTGTGTGTTGCCTTTGCCAGACGAGGCAACGGCATTTGCGCCGGTGGTTGCGCCGCCCGAGCCCGGGTTTATCTGCGTTGCCATCGAAGCGTGTTTAGATTTGTTGTTCGGGCCGTATCCAGAGGGGAGACCGTGGCCAGTGGGGTCTGTGCCTGGCCACTGTGGTTTGGGAACGGGAGAATCGCAGGTGAAGGTGAACTGAGTGGCGGCTGGGTTGGATTTGACGCTTGAAGAATGCTGATGAAGAAGGCTCACGTTTTCTTGACCCGGAGCTGATGGAATCTTTTCCGCATTGGCGATAGCACTTGATATAATACCCGGGTTGTCGCCTTGAGTGATGAGTGTCAGCGGTGCAATTATAATGACAGCGATGATCGTGATGGAAGTGCATAGGAAACCGAACGAGATACGAGATGCAGAGGGCAGAAAGTGGTGGGGCCGGTACAGTCAACTTCGATCTGTTTGTTGCAGGCAGAGGCACGCAGAACAACTCAAAGAAGACCACCATGCCCTGCCGCTACCAGCCGCAACTTCCATTTTTAACCCTTCGAAAGCAGTTGCCCAGGTAGCGTCAAACAGCCACCCAAACTCATTCGCAATTCATTCGAGCAGCAATGTGACGTGAGATACATGCAACAGAAAGGATAGGAGAGATGAAAAACTTACTTGACGTTGCCCACTGAGGGGGCCGAATCTTCGCTCCCCTTCCAGCCCAGTTGTTTGCTGCGTCAGACAGTGCTCTTAGAGGGCTCCTGCCATTCCTCGACCTTCCAAATCTACCTCTTCCTGGCCCTGAAATACCTTGATTGTTCGCTACAAAGTTGCCGGCTCCGTAGTACGAGGGTGAGACCGGTCCCGCTAGATCTCCGTGTTCGTTGGGCGAGGTTACTGTCGTAACCCCTATGGATGCCAAGTCGGCCAGTGAGTGTCCGCCAGAAAGTGCCGAGTCTCCCGCAGTTGGGATCTTTCGCTTCTTCTTGTTGTTGGTGTTCTCGAACGACTCATAACCGTCCGCAGACGATGTAGTCGAAGGAGGAGGCTGAGGATTTGGATGCCTAGAATGTTCGGGTTTCGGAGGCATTGCCGAGGCGCGGTTCAGAATCTCTGGATGTGACCGACGAACAACCTTGCTACTACTAAGAGCTAGCTCCTCCTCGTCACTTTCTCCTATTCCCATGTGGCCTTTTGGGCTACTCTCGTGAGCGGCCACCCCTCGACTCGTACCGTTCATCGCCCCTGACCTCGAAGGAGCCTCATCGCGCACCACGTGAGGGTAGTAGAAGAGAGGACTGGAATTATGATTCGCCGGGGGATACTCGATGGAGTCTGCAACTTCGGGGGAAAGGCGTTCCCGTAGACGGCGTTTTGGCAGAGGACGGATAGGCCTCTGTGGGAAGAGAGATGAGACGCTTTCGGGAGACATTTTTCGATTAGGACCTGCTTCCAGGAGAGAGACACCGAGGTTAGCAAGCGTCGAGGTCGAGTGATAGAGTCTTAGACCGGTGAGCTTCAGCGGCGCATGACCTATGCAGTCGGCTGCCACAGCCAGCTCCGGAGTCTCGCCGGTAGACGCAAAAGCGCCCGACATCTGGCGGATGGCTGAAGTGGCAGCGCCCCGCGGAAGCAGTGGCCGGAAGGGAGCATGTGGCAAGGGTGTGGCGAAGGTCGAAGGAGAGCGTTGCATACCCATAACACCTCATGCTACGAGCCATCCAAGGCAAACCAACGCGGACAGGGCGATTCACGGAGAAGAAGCTTATGGTCGCTTAACGAAGCAGACCTCGATCTTGTGTGATTACAGCAGATGAGTCTTTCGTAGTGGCAACCGGGTTTGGATATCGGTATGGAGAAGGATTCGTGACAGAGGCCGGAGAAGCTCGTGACCCTTGTTTCCTGGATTGGTCCAGCAATCAGCATGTGTCCATAAAGAAATCCGACCAAGGCCCAGTTAGATGAACATAACCAGTACGATCCATCGGCTTGCAGCCCGATAGGTTTTACTTCCTGTTCCCTTGGGCAAGTCAAGGGAGCGCAGCACAGTGAACCTTAGCTGAAATAAAGTGCGGGCGGAGCTTGCAGTCAAAGAGAGGGGGGGGAGCGGGCATACCAACTCGGTCCACCAGAATTCGGTTGCGTCCGCTCCGCGTACGACTTTGGGAACACTCAAGCTCGAAGAAGCCAGGTAGCGCAGTCAAACGGAAGACGGCGTCGAGATACAAAGGCGACAGCGAGGTTGAATGAAGCACCAGAAGTGTTGCGGGAGAGCCAAGGTATAGAGATGCGCAGCTCTGAGTGCTAATGACAGCATTTGATAATGTCTGGAGTGTGTGATTAGGAGACGTAGGTTAACCAGGGCCTTTCAAACGCATTAGGTAAGCAAACAAGGGCTCCGCTACTGATGGGCCACTGAGGGGGGTTGGGTAGATATGGAGGCCGGGTCAGGTCCAGTTGGTCACAGTTGGGGAGATGTCTCGGTGAATGGAGAGCGACAAGGTCAAGGCGAGGGGACGAGTGGTGAGTGGTAGATGGTGTGAGGCGAGTGGTGAGGACAGGGGCTGAGGGTTAGTAATGAATGGGAGTGACTTGCAGTACAGTTGGCATTGGACTAGAAGCAAGAGAAATGACACAAATCACACTGTGTACCGTGCATGAGGTAGGGAAGTCCTCGCCAATCATCCGGTTCGATATTGGATTGACGACACCGTTGGCACGGGGAATTATGGACTGTACGTAAGGTGCTTCGCAAGATAACTCTGTAGGTGCCTTGGACCGGCAGGGAGCCTGAATTTGCGTTTTGAGGTCGACGCCTAGGAAATGAAAATCCCTGCTCCATGCCCAGAATGCTCCAGTTTTTCCGTCCTCAATAGTGAGTTATGCAAGACGTACAGTGCTATGCAAAACGCCGTTGCATACTACCCGTAGAAATCCCCTGCAGGGTTTTTCCGGCGCACTATGCTGCGGATGATCCGATTCTCATCCAATGTCTTGTGCAGACTTTATGCAACATTAATGTCATTGGCAGAGGTCCAGCCCCGCATAGATGCTTCCCTCACGGTTATCCGTACTTATTGTAGATATGGAGGTTCACTGTTT
This sequence comes from Colletotrichum chlorophyti, assembly GCA_001937105.1. Classification (NCBI taxonomy): domain Eukaryota; kingdom Fungi; phylum Ascomycota; class Sordariomycetes; order Glomerellales; family Glomerellaceae; genus Colletotrichum; species Colletotrichum chlorophyti. The sequence goes on from MPGH01000017.1 coordinate 223,789, forward strand.
TCCCAGTCACAGTGCACCTTGCGTTAGGTAGATTAGTGCTGCTGAGTGCTCGGAGGGCGGCAGCAACGGGCTAACAGCTCCAGCCAAGTGCCCTGCAGACCGGACGGGAGTAAAAAAAGAGGCGGCGCACTGCACTTTGCAAGCCCGAACCGTGTGCTCCATTCGCTCCATTCAGACCCCATCCCGTCGCCTGCCTGTCTCCTTCGCCCAGAGACCGAGAGCCATTCTGCTTCCCACAGGGTGCTTTCTCTCTGATCTTCCCACTCCGCACTTCGGCTCCTCTCCCAAAACCTGTCACGACATGAATTTAAGCTGTCCTCAACTGTCAGACATGCGAACTGTTCAATCCCCTCAAAAGTCTTGCTGGAGTATTCGAGTCCTCTCCCAGTAGCCTGCTTTGCGAGTCGCGGCCGTTTCCTCCCACTCTCACATACACACATCCTCTCGCGCTCTCTCGCTCACCCGCTCGCTCGCCTGTCTTCCCACAACCACAACAATTCGCCCGCTCTCTCTGCCCACCTTGCCTCACTCGTTACTACCCCCCTCACCTCGGGACCCTCAATCTTTACAACAACTTCGGCATTGCGACGAAAAGTCTCTTCCTGCGTCACGCTCACTTCCCCGGCGACTCTCCCTCCTCCCCTCTCGAAATCCTTTCCCTTCCTCGTCGTCTCCTCTTGGCCCTCCCGCTGCGCTGCCTCAATGGCACCCCCCTCGCCTCGACGATCTTCACGAGCCCGGGGCAACACTGTCTCCCAATCGCAGCAATCTTCGACCACGTCAAGTTTGTCGAGCCGAGGCGAACGAAATACCAGATCTCTCAACAAGACGTCGTCCGCCAAGTCCACCCCAAGCGCTTCGCTCTCCTCCGAGCCCCCCGAGGACCTAGACGAACTCCTTCCCTCACGACGTCGAACCCGTGCTCAAGAAGAGGCTCGCGACAAAGCTCGTGTCGACCCCTACGAAATGGCCACGGGAAGTGACGACGTCCAAGAGGACGACGAGTCCGTTCGCTGTGTCTGTGGATTCGACGAATACCCAGGCCCTCCCCCATTCGAGGAAGATTCAAAGCATGGAAAACATAACCCAGAAGCAACCTTCTTTGCTAGCATCGAACTGTCAGATGAGGTCTCCGGGCTGTTTGTGCAGTGCGATGTCTGCAAAGTCTGGCAACACGGCGCTTGCGTTGGTATTTTTACTGAGGAGAGCTCCCCCGACGAATACTTCTGTGAGAAATGCCGAAAGGATTTACACAAGATCCATACAGCAACCAACGGGTAAGCCGTGACTTACGACCCTAAACCCCCGCCTTGGCCATCCGCCGTGCCAACACCTTGTTTTGCTGATTTTTTTTTTTTTTTTGGAGATGCTAACGTCCTTGTTTTTGGTAGGCAACGATACTCGAATTATCTCCCGCTCAATCGTCCATCGCGCGCAACATCTCGGGCCGCGTCACTGGTCAAGGATGGGACCCGGTCGCCCAAGGAGACCAGCAAAAATGGGCGTGCCTCATCTGCCACCCAATCCTCAAAGCGAAGGTCAACAATGAACAGCCGGGATGCTGCATATGACGAAGATGAGCAATTGCGTCGGGCTATCGAGGCAAGCAAAGAGGACGCAGCTCCGGAACAAACAGAGGCCACTTCTAGGCGAGGCAAGCGAGGACGGAGTGACAGCGAAGAGTGAGTGCTCCGTAGATAAGTTTTTTGGTTTCCACTGACGTTTGCAGGAATTTGGCGAGCTTGAAGAGACAGCGTACCAGCTCCCCGTCAATGTCACCGCCTCCAGAGAAGACCCAAGCCGTCGAAGACGAGTCAGAGGAAGACAGCAACACCCGCAATGGTCAAGCGAAAAAGGCTCGCGGTACCCGTACTCAACGTGAGAAGTCGGAGCGCGAAGAGCGCGACCGACAACGGGCTGAGGCGGCAAACCGACGGAAGGGTCGGGCGGATCGTAGACGGGCTGAGGGTACGACCCCAGCAAATCCAGTCAAGGAGTCTGAAACTCACGTGGGCGCAGATTCAGATCCCTCTGAAGAGGGGCCTCTTACAACAGCTCGGCCTACTGTCAAAACAAGTACCGAGCCCGCGACGGCGCTGATTGAGGCACCTCCACCCTCTGCTCCGACCCCCGATACCCCGCCCGCGAATCAGGCACCGATCGGAAGTTCACATAAGAAAACAAGCCGTAACAATCAGAAGCGAGGAAAGGGCCGGAACCAGTATACCAAGGATCGAGACGAACACGAGGATACTCCGGCTCGGTCGATGTCGAGGGATATTGCTCGTAATCACGAAGACCATGTTGGCAGTACTAGCAAACACTCAGCTGCCGATCATTCAAGGCATGGGGCAAAACACAAAGCAAACAATGCTCACAGCAAAGTTTCAATGAACGATATGAAGAAGAGAGTTACGGCATTCCTTGACTTCATTTCCAAGACGCAAGTGGAACTGGCAGGAGAGGCGATGCCTGGGTCGAGGAGCAGCCAAAGCAGCTCCCAGCAAGAAAGCCCCCGCGCAACAGCTGCGCCCGAGCCCCCAAAAGCAGGCGTCAACGGCGCCATCAACACGGAATCGAAGCCCTTGACCGCGACAAACGGACCGACGGATGGCAGCCGCGAGGCGAAAGATTTCAAATCGCTCAATTGCGTCGAGATGATGGATGTTCTTACCCGAGATCTCTTGCGGTGGCAGAATCAGTATGCGCACTGAGTCGCTCTGCGTGGGCCATGCCTGCATTCTTCACATATAAGCGAAGTGTCGCCCGTCTGTGGCTGAAAAGTTTGGTTTTCCGAGTATGATGTTAACTAGGTCTGCCGAAGGTGGCATTCAGAGGGCCTATATGGTTTCAAGTTCTTATGGAGTTTAGGAGTCCGCTCGGGGTGGTTCAGGGTTTTCCAAATGACAACTTTGCCACATACCTTTGTGCATGCATCTGTTGTGGGGTTCATATTGTTGAGTAGGTTGATGCTAGGTTTGCACGGAATTGTCAGATACCCGGACATTTACAAGTCTTGAAAGGTCATGGGCAATGTCTTGAGAGACACCCAAGGTTAAGTCGGGATTGGGCTGCATCAGGAACTACTCCGGCATCATGTTTGACACAATCTAATGTACAATTATACTCTTCTTCGAGACAATTTTCTATCTGCTTTACACATATGATACAGTGTGTGGGGTATCGACTCTTTAGTGCGACCATGGGTATTCTGCTTCCTCCAGCCTTAGATGGCTTTGTTCTTGTTGAGTGCTCTTTCCTTCCTCGCTTCCCTCTCCCGCTTTCGTGCCTGGCTCATGCTGACCGGTCCTTGACCGTCCTTTTCTAGCTCTTTCTCTCGGAACGCTTCATCAGTGATGTCATCGAGTATGAATCTGCCCAGGTTCCCAACTCGCCATTGCTTGACAATCCAGTCCGCCGCACTCTCCGCGTTTTCCTCTCCTCCGCTCTTGAGTTTGCCGGTTTTGCGAGCCACCCCGCGCAAAAAGTCATTCACCTCGTTCGTAGGATCGCAGTATTTCTCGTACACCCTTGGATCGGACAGGTTGAGCCGGTATAGGAGGTAATCGGCGAGGATCTCCATGGGGATGCGGTCGTCCTTGACGGAGCCCACAAGCGCGAGCTTGACCATGCTTTCGGCCTCGGAGACGTAGGGCATGAATACACCGGGCGTATCAAGCACGAAGACGCCCTCGCCAAGACCCATGCCGCCATCAGCCTCGGAATCGAGAATACGCACTGGCGACGACAGCTTGCGAGTCACGCCGGGCTGGGCGCCGACCTTTGCGACGTTGGGCTTCTTGTGCATGCCATGTACGCGGAGTTTGTTGAGCAGTGTGCTCTTGCCGACATTGGGCATACCGACAACCAGCGCGCGCATGCCGGTCAGGGAATCCACAACGCGCGCGACGCTCTTGATCTCGGAGAGTAGGGCCTTGGTGCTGGAAGGATCGTCCTTTCGCCAGAAGATGACGCGCTGTGGGCTGCCGCTGGCGGCTGACTGGCTGCGGTGGAAGCGACGGAGGGCCTGCTCGGCGGAGGACGGGGTGTCGGTGCCGAGGTCGCGATGGGTGTAGACGACGATGCGCTCGCGGCCGGCGATGGCGCGGTCGAGGATCGGGTTCCAACTGGTAATGGGCACGCGGTAGTCACGGCACTCGAGTACGAGGCCGATGTCGGAGAGGCGCTTGGAAATGTCGCGGAGGGCGGCATGGTGGTGGCCGAGATAGTAGGAGCGGGGGATGGATTCGGAGACGTCGAAGCGGAGGCGGGGCACAAAGGCCCGGCGCGCGGCGGTCGGCAACATCGTTTTGCGCCCCTGGAGAGGACAAAAATTGTGGGGCCGTATATCGAGCGCCCTGCGACTAGGTGTGGCTATATTGGTTGAGTGTTCATCGTTATGCGACGGACTTGCGCGAGCTTCGGGGTCGACGCTTGTTGATGTTGATATGGGAAGAATTTTTGGGGGTATCATCCAAACTTCCTCAGCCTGGCAATAGATTGCCGGGCAGCCTTGCTAAGCCACAGCATCTGATTGGATAAAGACGGAGGTGACTTTGGACGAGGGGCACTCAGCTGGTCCCAGCGCGCAATGACGTCAGGCCCGACGTACGGTACACGGTTCGTATCTGAGCTTGGGGCGGGGGTTCAGCTGAGCGGATCCACAACCCGAGATGCCAAGTTTGAACCAATGGCAGTCGCTCAAACACGTGGGAAGGGAACAAATTCGATTTGTCCATCTTTCAGACTGACTGCGAACCTGTTTTGGATTCAGTAACCAATCCCCATCTGAGTACATCGAAATCTTGTGTCTTCACCTTTTGAGTTTTTTTTTTTTTTTTGCTAGCCGAGCAGCCGGGCAAAGTATCTTTTCTCTAATCAGCTCATGTTGTTGTTTCTTTTTTCTGTCCTTGGCAGAGTGGGTTCGTTGTGAGAGGGAGGGCTTAAAGGTGCGAGTTCAACTTTGGGAACTTGGCAAGCTTTTTTATGTTTTTTTCGGCACCGAGCCTATTTCTCTCTCGAGGACAACGGAGCGTCTTGGGTATGAAAATATCAGAGGGGAATCAAAAAATGCATGTCTTAGCTGTGGGTTCTGCAGCTCTGTTGACATCTTACAGTAGTTTGGCTGGGATGGGTGGATGCATAGTCTCCAGAGACAATGCCGTAACCATGCAGAACTGATAAGCTAGCTGAATTGAATTACTCTAAGCCCGTCTGAGAGCGGTGACTGATCGACTACGTGAACAAGGTCTAGAGTCGGACACTCATAACCCTGTTTCTTGGCCGGGGGGATCCCCCTCGAGACTAGTGTATTTCCTTTCCCCCCAACCCATGTGAACTCTACCTGTCGAGCCCCCCCCAAAGACTAGGTAGAATGGGAAATTTTTCCTACAAAATACTCACTGCGCAGATGGGTTTAAAACTTGATACCTGAGACAAAAAAGTATGCGGTGCCTCTTGTGATGAGAATAGAGAGCACGTCGCCACGTTCCACCCGCGACTCTTCATTATCTAAACCCAACAGTCTGATATCGTGAGACCCTGACGTTCACATGACGCCAGATCCCGCCGCGACGGCGGGGCCCGACCAAAACCGCTACCTCTCCGCCCCAGGGGCGGCGCAGCAGGGTTCAGAAGATGCGATATCGCCGGTCCGTGAATCTTTTGCCCTCATGAGGGGGAATTCGAGACAACCATCCTCCGAGCGGCCCAGGTCGCCGGCTGCCGCCTCCGATGCGGGCTCTGAACGGCACGGCGGGCGGAGGAAGGCGGGCAGGTGGCGGGGGTATTTCGCCAGCGGGGGGAAGCTGAGGCCGTTCAGGCTGCTGAGACAGGACTTTGGAAACTTCAGGGACCGTTACTTCTCGGACTGGACCGTCTTCAACCAGCTCGTCATGGCCAGTGCGGTGTACGTCTTCTTCACGAACATCTTGCCCGGCATCACGTTCGCCAGCGACTTGTATGTGTTGACCGGGGAGTCGTGGGGCACCATCGAGGTCGTCTTCAGCACTGGGCTTTGCGGTATCATCTTTGCCTTGTGAGTCGATGCGGAAATGCCGTCGGGCACTCGTGTATTCAACGGAGCTAACACGCTGTCCCCAGGTTCTCAGCACAGCCGTTGACCATCCTCGGTGTCACTGGGCCGTTCTCGGTATTGGCCGAGAACATCTACTCGCTTTGCGAGAGCTCCTTCAAGGTGACTATTTTCTCCTACTGCTGATGCCCAAGGCCTCCATCTGACTTGGCTAACACCGCCAGATCCCTTTCCTGCCTTTCATGGCCTGGGCCCTGATCCACTCTGGTTGGATGCACTACCTCCTAGCGATTTTCAACGCCCATGACTACACCATGCAATACGTTACCGACTTCAGCGCCGACATCTTCTCTCTCCTCAACAGCGTCATCTACTTCCACAAGGCCGTCAGGGAACTCCAGCGCACAAAGGCCAAGGTCTCCCTCGCGGCCTTCATGTACTCCATCATCGGCGCGTCGGGCACCTGTCTCCTCGCCATCGCCCTCTCGACGGCGATGTCGTGGAAGCCCCTGTTCCACCGCTACGTCCGCATGGGCCTGACCGAGTACGCCGCCGCGATATCCATCGTCTTCTTCATCGGCATGCCCTACGTCGGTGACCTCGCGAGCCTCGACCACAACCGCCTCGAGGTTTCCAAGTCGTTCAAGCCTTCATCCCCGAGCCGCGAGTACTTTTTCGTCGAGTTCTGGCAGCTCCCCGTCGCGTGGGTCTTCGTCGCTATCATCCCGGGCGTCATCATCACCGTCCTCTTTTATTTCGACCACGAGATCAGCAGCATCATCTGCACTGCCAAGAGATACGGTACCCAGAAGCCTGGTGGCTACGCATGGGACGTGATGCTCCTCGGTACGACAACCATCATGTGCGGCATCCTCGGTATCCCCCCCGCCAACGGCTTGCTCCCGCAGGCGCCGCTGCACTCCGAGTCGCTCATGTACACCATCGTCGAGGACCCACCCGCAGCCGGCGAGGAGCCCGGCGAGGAGGGGTACCCCGCAAAGCCGGTCTCGCGGGTGTACGAGCAGCGGTACTCGCACTTCATCCAGGCTGCCGGCATTTTCCTCTTCGTCTCGCCCCCTTTCCAGCACGTGCTGGGCTTTACCCCGACGTCTGTCCTCGCGGGCTTGTTCATGTTCATGGGTTATCAGTCGCTATCAGTAAACCCGATCTTGACAAGGATATGGCACCTCCTCACGCCCATCTCGGAGCTCCCGGCGCTTCCCCACGGTGCGAGCTGGGGCGGGATCCATCTTTACACGTTTGCGCAGATTGTGCTGACGGGCATCGTGTTCGGTGTGACCCTGACCGTTGCCGCCCCTGGATTTCCTATCATAATCATTATCCTCGTCCCGGTGCGGCTGTTCCTCATGAACAAGATATGGAGCCGCGAGACGCTGCGATATGTTGACGGATGGGCGACTCGGGAGGGAAAGCCAGAGGACGATATGAATGACCGCCGGCGGGAGGGCGTTGTGGCTTCGGGCGAGACGAGATGGAGTCATGATGAAGAGAAGGGGGGAAAGTCGGGATGAGGGTCATGTCAGCACTGCTCGGTTCAATTATCATATTGCAGTCCTAATCATAAAGCGTCAGTCTCACATACATGTGTAGATTTGGTCGTAGTAATACCTAGAACTCCTTTTCCTCGCATACCATGTCCTTTTGTGTCGGTTAGGTAGTTTACAGGAACACTAATGGCCAATGCGGCAACATCTGCACCTCCGCGTGACACTGATAGCCATGAATCATGATCAGATATTGTCAGCCTGCTATATTTTCTCCTCGGCAGATATCACTATCTATATTTGGCCATCTTTTAACCCGTCAAGTCAGCACTGTCCTCCGCTACTAATCCACTGTCAAACGACTTTCGATCACGGTTCAAGAACGAGGGGAAGTAAAGTACGGAAGGCCACAGGTGGATTTACTGGTTCGTCTCGAAGACTCGCTCGATTGTATCAGTTCCGCTCCAGGTACGTTTATAGCAACAACTTAGTCCCGACGTGCGGTCATCTGTTCTGCGTTCGAGCGCTCACAGAAGGGAATGCACTCTGTTCCGGGAAAGAATGCCAGAATGTTGAGCAAGCGTGTCTTTTCTCGAAAAGATTTTTCTTCTCTTTGTTTCATTTATTGAACGCCAGATGTTTATGGAATAACGAAACATCCGCCTTCAACAATACCGAAGAATACGGGTGGGACCCAAAGATGGGTGAATCTGGAGAGACGAGAACAAAAGCTGCAATGTTGTGGGCCACCATCCAGCCATGTGATCAATATTCGGAGCGGTGATGCCCCAGAATCGGCCTAAGCGATGATGTTTTCAAGAAGAAACCTAGACACGGGTTTAACTGTCAGCAAAATGGCTTGCTAGTCATCGAGGGCCTTCTTCAACGAGCTGTCTGTGTTCCCAGCGGCAAGCGAGACGACGCGATGACCCGGCAGGAGCATGATATGATTACGTCTGTTAATTTCCTCTACTTTACCTCTCGACTCCGCGTTTCGGTTAGAAGACACGCAGCCAGGCCGACGGCAGGCAGCTGCTACAACAACCGCTTTGCCCACCCAACTTGGGCAAGCCTTGGTTCTCCATACGCCGGATCCAATTCCACTATTAAAAGCTACTGCTTAGTTCGAAGGAATTGCAGGCATTCCGACGTTGGTATGCTTGTCAATTACCCCGCGCCGTTATTCGCGCCAGTCGTGACACCTCATGACCCCCTTCGCCAGGTTTTCCCGATTGGGCAAGTCGAGACCACCACCACGACAGCTGCGTCCCGACGGTTTGAGACATCGTTGGACGCCACGTTCCTCGACGCGCTGCAGTCCGACTGGAGAGCCGAAAGTGTCTCTTCCACTTCCCCTCAGAGACCTTCTCTTTTTCCTAAGTCATTCATAAACATCTCTCAAGCATGGCTCTGGACGAGCACAGAGAGTTAGACGAAGTGGTGCCAAATCGACCACATCTCGAACTCTTCAACCCGGATTCTTTACATTACAGCCATGGAAGCTTTAGTCTCTTCCCAGAACTACCTTTTGAGATCCGCCTTCTCATCTGGCATCACGCACTCCAGCGCCATCGACTGTTGCATCTCGTCATCAAGGAACGTAGAGAAGGGACCGATGAGACCAACGTACTACTGCACCTCCCCTTCTCAAATTTTCAGAACTGCCACATCTCCGGGAAACACTATCAAATCATCTTCCAAGCCCAATCGCCTTTTCTCCCTGTGCTCATGAGCGTAAACAAAGAGTCTCGACAAACCACGTTGGCGTTCTACTCCACGCAAGTACCATGCTACCTTAGAGATGGCAACAGTATCGAGACCATACTCCGTCTAAACATGGACTGGGACTATCTAAAGATCACAACATACCCACCATCTTCCCGGACATTAATTAACGTGCTCTACGACCTACGTACCCGCGATCCTAGACATCGCGGTCCCCGCCACATAGTCTTGGACGAAGATACACACGATGAATTCCGCGAGACGGCAGCAGTCAATCCGAAGGATCCAAACAGTCCGCCGCTCACAGCCGTGCAAGCCATGCTCAGAAACCTCAAGACCATCTGGTTCCAGAGCACGACCCGCGACGGCCGCGGCCTAACTATGATGACGCATCGGAGCGCCCATATCTTCAATTATGGTATGCCCCTATTCCCAACATTCACTTTCTTCGAACCTCCAGTACCAGACCTTCGAAACATCTCCCGGAACCTCGGAAACGTGGCGGCGGATCGGGACCCCCGTCGAATGGTTGTCATGTGGCGCCGGGTCCTACGCATCTTTGGCATGCAGCCCGAGGATATCGAGCTTAACCCCGCCGTGGAGGTCCGCATCATGATCGCCTCCGCGCCTGGGCACCAAGTCCGTAGCCGAAAGGATGCCGGCAGATGGTTGCAGCACGAGGATTTCTGGTGGCTGGAGTTGCAGTGGTGGTACCGCGGCTGGGACAGGCCGGTCGGAGTTGGTGACACCCAGCACGGAAGCCCTGGATGCAGCGGCCTGGCGGCGGGATGCTTTGCGACGTCGTCGGGTCTTCAGCCTGGGTTGCCTGTTTTCGACGGCCCGGAGGTGCTAGCTGTGGCGCCGCGGCCGGCGTTGGGGTTCTGGCTGTTTCCTGTCGGGGCTTTTGGGAAAGTCCACGAGGATCAGCCGCCGCATACTTGGCTGAAGGGCCAGAGGTTGTGGGATATGAGCCCTTTCTGGCCTGATCTTGTGTTGGCCAATGTTGGCCAGTAGTATTCCCCGTCCGAGTGCTGCCATATCACCGAGAATGGTTTCAACGTCGTACTCTTCACCGGGCCGTATCTCCATTCAGGGTACCTCTTATGGGGCAAGCTGTTAAATGCTATGCATGAACACCCGATTCATTGTGAACCAATGGTAAAAAGAGACTGCCGTAACAGTTCAGTGCCGCCATGTGCATGAGGTAGTTCAGAATCGGATACGGACAGGGCCAAATTTTGATCACTGTATCCAACAGCGATGATTAGCCTCACCTAAAGTTTGCATCTCCCGACCGACCCCTTTCCCCTCTGCCTCCCTTAGACGAGTATCCCAAACATGAAAATGCCAGAGAGCAAAAACACCACATCCGGTTTCGTATTGCTAGAGGGAGAGAACAAGACCTTGTCGCCCAGCCGAAACACCATCTGCCTGTCCGATCACGCAACAGGTTGAGACAGCGGCAGGTCCCCCGCTGCAACCTGGCCGCCGCCAAGAAGGCCGTGGTACATCAATGGTATCATCTGCTCAGGAGGACATCACCGTTTGGAGTCGCCGCCCATCACAATTGCGTTATACACCTGAGAGCCCTGCTGCTACAATGGATATTCACGGGCGTTACCGGAGCATCTGAGGACACTTGTTCAAATTGTCCCTCAGACAGGATCAGTTCCATTCAGGGCCGTTGACCGGTGATATCAATTTCCTTCCGACGCTTGAATCTGTGACTTTTCGGATGAAAGGCTGTCCAACGGCGTGGGCAGGGAAGGCGAGACCAGGTGGCTACGTTGGTAGGCGTTGAACGCAGGCCCCTTCCGCCATTCGTCATCCCATCAGCATTCAGCATATAATACTCTTTACTCTTCCAGAATAGCCGAGGGACATGGGATTGAGGTTGAGAGTTCGTCAGAGGATACCATTTCAATCCATTTGATATACTGGTTTGAAGCGCACCGCTAAGAGAGCACCAAGGCAGCCGACCCCAACAGCAAGAACTGTGCATCGTCTTCCGGTTTCGCATGGAGAAGAGGGAAATGAATCGACGTGCCCCCCTTTTATACGGGGCTGTCGTTGTGCGGAGATTTAACAGACTGTGAACCAAGAGGCCTTGGCCGAAAATGGGATGAACATCCAGCTCGGGTGGTATGAATGGTTCAGCTAACTTGAATGGGACTCCCCAAATTCCAGAACCTCGTCGATATCCAACATAGTGAACGGCCCTAGCTCAAACGCCAACCCGTCCTCCTTGCGCCCCGGAGTGCGCACCGCCGTGCCGACCATGTAATCCGGGCCCAATGACCTCAGGCGCACATTCGCATCTTCGACCTTGGCGCCCTTGAAAAGGATCTCATGCTCCTTCACGACCTCACCTTCATCCGCAAACGTCGCCCCTGGCGCAGGCGGTCTGAAGATCTTGAATTGCAGATCGGCCAGCCACGGCGCGAGCAGCGCTTCTCCCGTCATCTTGACATAGGCCTCCCTTAGACACCACAGCGCGTAGAAACACCGCAACTTGAAATCGGCAGTCTCCTCGACCGAGGCCCCGGGCTTCAGACCAGGCGGGATGGCCGAGAGGACCTGCCACTTGAGAACACTCGTCTCGGCGGGTGAGAGGACATCGGCGTGGACGTCGACAAAGTGCGGCCACCCTTCGTTCCGGATCATGCCGTGGTCCCTGACGCGGCGCTCCGAGGTGCACACGACGTCCACGCCGACCTCGACGGGACCGGCTGTCTCATCGTAGCCGTAGACGGCGAACATGGCGACAAGGCCAGCCTGGTGGCTCACGTTGAAGCTCAAGGGGCTCGTGCCGTCAGCGGTGCGGAAGACGGGCTTGGTGCGGTCATCGCGAACGGAGGTGGCCGAGGGCCAGGGTACGTTGCAGAAGCGGCTGATGGCGTAGCGTTTCAGGAGGTGCGAACCAAGTGACAGCTTTGCGTCACGAACATGATAATACCTTAGTACAGCCTTACGCTCGTCGGCACTAAGGAGATCGAGAGCTCGGGATGCCTTTTGGGGGAGTTCTTGCGTGTTAGATTGTTTCTTTCAGGGGTCGACGGGATGTGGAGGGGGATCGAAGCTTGATACTTGGGAGCGAGAAGATGGGACGGGGTGTTTGATGTTCTGTGAACGAGGCGCGAAACGGGCAGGGGGTAAGTAGTCTCAGGTTCGTCGAAGGGAAAAGGGAAAAGACAGTCTTACAGCTTGCTCGAGGTGCTTCGTTTGAGTTGCCTCGGGCCATAGTTGGCGGGTGTCGAGAATCCATTGTATAATGGTGGGAGCCATCTCTGGTGGTGAGATTCGGTGTTTCGACAACGTTTCCCTCAGAACTGCTAAGCATTGACGCAATTTACAGCCTTGGGTAGTATTTCCCAGGACGTAAGTATCCGAATGAACGGATCATATATCAGACTGCCTTGAACTATTCTGTCACCGCGTCTCTAGTGCCTCATGGCACTTCTTGTCGTCGGAAGAGGAGACGAAATCTGCCAGGCAAGCAATAACGATCAAGATCAAGGATTGGCTGTGATATGAGGTTGCGTCTTGAACAATCTATCGTCCCCCCGGTATCGCCGAGAAAGCCAAGACGGGTGAGAGAGACGACTAGGCTAACCGTTCGTGACGAACAGCGAGTTGAACGATGACGGTCCGGTACCTGAGGTAGCCTAGCGGAGGTGGGGAAAGAAGAAACCGGCTGGCCGGAGATGCGATAGGATCGACGTTTGTTCCAACCTTCAGGTTTCAGACATCAGGCCATCGGGTTCTTGGGTAAGGTTTGCGAGTCGCTCCTGGTTTCACTGGGTCATTGGACGAGGGCGAGGTTGTAACAGCTGGAAACCTGGAACCTATGTGGGCGGAGGAGGGGAGGTGAGGAGGGTCCCGCCCCAGCCCCAACCTCCAACGTCTCCGACCTCCAACCTCCCCCCTCCCCTCCCCGGGGCCCGCTAGCGCCATCTTTCATGGTTGAGGCGGGGGTGTCAGAACTGCCCTGCCCTGCAGATCATACTGGTAATGTGGCCCGGCTTGGCCTTTTCCGCACCTCACCTCTTGCCCTTGGAAACCTTTTCTTGACTTCAACTCCACCCTCTCTCTCTCTCGTACCCCACTTCCTGTATCTTACTCTTATGTACAATCACACACTCTCTTTCTCAACCGACCGACTTCCAGTATCTATAAAGGCCTCTTCATCCGGCCTTCGTCTCTTCGATCTTTTCCTCTCTCCTCTCTTCAGCGCAATTCTACCCTCGTTCTCTGAGAATTCGCCACGCAGCCTGAGTCTTCTCAGCCAACCTTCATTCCTCAAAGATTCCTGCGTTTTTCTTTTCTACCACTCTCCCTTAATCAGCCTCCCCCGATCCGCCGTCATGATAGCCAAGCGGAGCTGCGGTTTACGTCAAACCGTGCCCTCGCCATGATACGGTGTCGGCCGGGCCAGGAGCGCCACAACTTGCTGTTCCGCTGGAAGGCCGACCCTCCACTGGGATGGACGATCTGAAGCGTCGAGCATCCCGTTATTTTTTTCCGAGGATCTCCTGTACGGGTGGGCATTCTAGCCGAGACAGTTGGGAACCCTCTTTTCTTCAACCTATCTTCAACCGCTGGGAGAATCCGCAACCACGATCTTGGGCGTCGATACGACCTTCCGGCGAGTCATCGGGCCGGGACTTCCACAGCATAACAATCTCATTCCCGAGCCTGCTAGCCGGAACGATGACGATTCCGCCCAAGAAACGCCGCGTGAGCCCGAAAGCGACGGCACCCCTTGTTTTTATTGTTTCTGCTTCGTCCTCTGTGGTACCGCCCGGCTCGCCTTGAACCCGGTCACTTCGTCGAGATAGGGCACAGGTTTGAGAAGGTGGTGCCTATCGTGGCTCGCTTGACCAGTCTCTTCTTCGAGATAGGGAAGGCTTGAGAAAGGTTGGATGGAGCGGGCAGGGGTGCCTTTTCTGCAGAGTTTTCTCTATCATTTTTCTTTATTCTTTCTTCTTTTTTTTCCAAGTCAGCCCATCATAACGCCGAGAGTTGGGCAAGCCTGATGAAGCGCAGGGGATGGGTATCGTGTTCCTTGATCCGGGCCCGAAACTGCGTGGAGGGTCCCTTGCTGAGTCTGTACCTTTACGTTGGTGCGGGGGATTAGGATGCTTCTGTTGGAGCATCAACCAATCAGACTTACATTTTTCGATGACGATTTGGATGAAGATTCGGTGTTACGCGGGGTTTTGGTCACCGGCCAGGCAGATGCTCTAGCTGCTTCACCCGGGCCTTGGTCAGATTGCAGTTGGGCAGTGGAGGAGGGCACATGAGAGATACTTGACGCTAGGTATTACAATGATTCATGCTCTCCGGGGCTTTTGATTGAAGAATTTCCCTCATTGGGTTGTCTATACATACATTTGAACGATTGTAAGCTCGAGCCGGAAGAGTAGTTGGACGAGATGCTTGGGCCGTATTTGTCCTTTGAGGTGTAACCATGCATGCCCGCCCACGCAATTATGCCGTTCTTTCCCGACGCCGGAGAGCACATTACCTGTAGTTTGCGCAGTAAGCAGGCCACCCAGGTTCCTTCGCCCATTACCTGGTTCTGCAAGTTGAACCATGGCCACCACCTGTCGAGATGAGGTCGGGCACACCAGTCCGCCCCTAGACCATTCTTGCAACACACCGTGCCTCATCGTTGGTCTCATAAGGGAATCGAGTGAAGTGGACATCATGGCATTCGCTATCCGGTCTCTCCCATGTAGATTGACCACACTGAGAAGGAGACGACTCTGTCAAGCTGGACCTCAAGGACTGGTTCGAATTTGTGCTGTGTCACTTGCATCACCATGGCTTGTCTCTTGACGGAGTCGGGATTTTCTTCTCAAGGATCCAAACAGATGACCTCTATCCCTACACTGGTGATGACGCCCTCATCTCCATACACAAAAAGAAACTCCTTGACGCCTCCCTATGCCTCGCTCCACAGATGATACATGTATTCTGTACAATTTTTGGTCTCTACATCGTAAGCACCCCCTGTCAGCGGCTCCTTATCATAAGTCCAGGCGGCCTTTGAGCAGGTTTTCACTTCTTCCCAGCCGCCGCCGCAGCCTGCTCCTTCCTGTACTGCTCGTTCTCAACCTCCCTCCAGTCCTTGGGCGCTGGCTCGTTGCCGTCCGTCTCTCCCCTGCCGCCGGCGAAGGCGGGCCGTCCGGCGTACAGCTGGTAGCCTTTTCCGCCCTCGGCGTCGTTCATGGTCTTGTAGTTGACGGGCATGTTGCCGCGGAAGCGCTTGCGCATGTCGACCATGCCGCGCTTGCACTCGCCAAAGCCCTTCTTGAGTTGCTGACACTTTGTCGGGAGGGTCTCGACGAGGGGAGATCGGAGGCAGTCGGAGGCACTGTTACGCTGGACCATGACGCAGTCGGATTCCTGGAGGCATTGCGCGAGGGCCTCGCCTGGACGGATCTCAAGGTTAGTTTGGAACTGCAGAGAGAGCGCATGGGAGCAGTCTGGCTTACGGAGTTCTTTGCAAGAGCTAGGCATGGTGTCGGTCTTGTGGCATTCCCCTCGGTGGCACAGTGGCGGATGGCGATGGTGGTGCGACTCGCTGCCATAAAGCTCTCTCGACCCGGAGGAGCGTCGAATTTGCGAAGAGCATCCTGGGGGAGGGAAAATACGATGGTCTGTGATTGGCCAATCGTTTGACCCACCCCAGTGCAGCAACGGGCGAGTGTCTTCTGCAAGGTGCCCTGCCAAATTGCCTGCCGTTACTGAAGGGGCCGCTAAAAGTCCAGAAATGGTGTGGTGTATCTGTACGTCCCTGCCCTGCAACCTGTTGCAGTTCTTTAAGTCTTCAATTTTTCAAGGATCCCGCCTCCATGAGGTTCCACCTGCCGTAGCTGTCCAACCACGTCACAGCTTCAGTGCGCGCATGCATGCGAAAAGACCCCCCTTGCCACTGACACACCTGGACCCGTCGTCAGAGGTCTAATCCAATTCCTTCCCATTCGCCAGGTGCTGTGACCTTGCACCTTAAACGTCGACCTCAAGTCCTCTACTATGCAAGCACGTAAAACTAATCCATCTTTACATGTGACATCACTTTCACCTATCTCGCCCGACCGCGCCCAGAAACAGAAACGCACGCTCGACATATCCAGCTTTTCAACCAACCGCCATCGCCATTAGAGCCAGCCGTACCTTTAAGCTTTGCGCCCTCGGCTTGAGTGATGATGTCTTAAACTCCACCATCCATCCCCCCCCTTTATCCTACCTCACTCTACCTTGCCCACCTCGGCCTCCTCGGGCTACCTTGAGACATAATCGTTCCTGTTGCGCGACAGCTTACCATCTAATTTGCACCGTTCCAACCCTAAAACGCGATGCCTATCCCTTTCATCGGTCGGTTAAACATGTAAGAATACTTGATTGCCCACTTCCTTGCCGCCCAAACCTAAGAGCTGCACCCCGCCCGCGCTCTCCTTTATAACTTCTCCAACACGGGCGCGAACCCCGCGACCGATACGACTTTGGGCTTGGACTTTGATTTCAGTCGGTACTGATGGCATCGCGTAGTGTCGAATATGTGGCTCTGGTGGGATCGTTCTTACTGGTCGGACTCGAGGCCATCATCCGCGTCCTGACGCTGGCTCTGCGTATGAGAGATGCGCCTTCCCCAACCGGTGGCGTCCAAGCTAGCTAACCCGTCTCTCTTTCTCTCCTACCCAGCATCGCCTCTCATCTCGCTCTTTTACAGAGCCTCTCGTCGGCTGTTTAATCGGTTCTCGACGCCGGCGCATAAACGCGCAGAGGAGCGCAAGAAGTGTTTGTCTCCCACCGGCTCCCACCGGGGCCGTTCCATCCCATCCACATTGGCCAACTGGAGCTAACCAAAGGGGACGATGTCGCGTAGCCATTTCGACTTCCGTTAGAGATGCATCCGACTTTGTAGATCTTTGTCGACTGTTCGGATACGAAGCTGAAGAGCATGTCACTCAGACCAAGGATGGCTACTTGCTTGGCCTCCACCGGCTGGCCTGGAAGAAGGGAGAAGAGGGTCAGAAAGTGAACAGCGGGCCCGGCAGCAAGAAGAAGCGGGTCTTGTATCTCCACCACGGCCTTCTCATGAACTCGGAGGTGTGGGTTTGCTTGACCGACGAACAGCGGAGCCTCCCTTTTGTGCTCGCCGATCGGGGTTACGACGTTTGGGTACGATGCCCCCCTTGCATCCGGTTGATAACAGCGCTGATGAGTCTCGTAGCTTGGCAACAATCGCGGCAACAAGTACTCGAAGAAGTCGGTTCATTATTCGCCCAAGTCGACCGAGTTCTGGAACTTCTCCATAGACGAGTTTGCCTTCCATGACATTCCGGACAGCATTGCTTACATCCTCGAGACAACGGGGCAGGAGAGCCTTTCGTACATTGGTTTCTCTCAAGGAACCGCCCAGGCCTTCGCCACCCTTGCCATTCACCCCAAGCTGAACCAGCAAGTCAATGTCTTCATTGCTCTGGCACCCGCCATGTCGCCGGCCGGCCTTTCTAATGGAATCGTCGACGCCTTGGTCAAAGCATCTCCACAAGTCTTGTTCCTGCTGTTCGGCCGTCGGTCGATTCTCAGCTCAGCCAACATGTGGCAGTCCATTCTCTATCCACCAATCTTTGTCAGGGCCATCGATGTCGGTCTTTCCTTTTTGTTCAACTGGCAGACGAAAAACATCTCCCTCAGCCAGAAGCTTGCCGCGTATCCTCACCTGTACTCCTTCACCAGCACCAAGAGTGTGGTCCACTGGTTCCAGATCATCCGCAACAAGTCGTTCCAGATGTATGACGACGACGTCCACCCACCCGTCTCCATCAGCTCCTCCAGCAAGTACACCAAGGTCGCTAAGTATCCCACGCGTAACATCAAGACGCCCATCGTGCTCGTCTACGGTGGCAGCGACTCGTTGGTCGACATCAAGGTTATGCTTAAGGAACTTCCTCCCCAAACCATAGCCACAGAAATCCCTCACTACGAGCACCTCGACTTCCTGTGGGGTCGCGACGTCGATGTGCAGGTCTTCCCCCATGTTTTCGACGCCCTTGACAGCTTCACAGATGCTCAGCACCCCAAGGAGGAGTACGCCCGTTACCAGCTCGCCAGACAGGAGAGCCTCCTTGGCTCCGGAAGTGCGTACGCGGGACATGCTGCCAAAGACAGCGATGTCTCTGCCAGTGAAGCCTCAGTCATTGCGGAAGAGGGTCGCAATGGGAACGGCATCGACACTCCCGTGTCGCAGAACAAGATCCGGGACCGTCCCTCGGCAATTCCGTCGCCTTACGGGACAACACGCATGCGCACCCCCTACTCGCAGGTCTTGAACGACGACGAATCACCGTCGCCTTCCCCGGACCGACCTGCCAGCCGCGCCGACGCGGAAGACCGGCCCGATAGCTCACTTGACACCCGCGAGTCACCAACGGCAAAACTCAAGGGGATCGGTGTCAGAAGGGGAAGTGGCGGCAGCCATTTGAGCCTGGATAGCATGCGTGAAGGACGGGGGATCAGTCTCGGAACAAGCAAGGCACTGGGGGGAGTGGTTACCAAGAGTGCGATTGATGCCAAGGGGCTCGGAAATGCAGGCTCTGAAGAGACCAAAGGTGGAAAGAAGAAGAAGCGGGTGACAGTTGCACCGTAATGCTTGAGGTTGATAAGATACAAGTTAGATTGGAATACAGCACACTACCGAGTAGGGATACCTGCCTTGAGCCTGTTTGGCATCTCACGGGGGTCATATTTATATACATTGCCAATTTTTGAATTGTTAGTTCATAGGGGAATCTTAGGCCCTTGCGCTCTTCCGCCTTGGATCTCGTGTTGCCTCTGCGTGTTGATGTCGGGCCGCCCGTTTCCACCTCGGGTGTGGTGCAGTGCCTAACAGTCAAGCTGCTACGTAAATTCACCGGTGTCTGCGTCCGTTCGTCCACCTCGGCTTCGGAAAAAAGGAGAAAAAACAAAATGGAAAAGCAAAGAAAGAAAATGGCCTTACACAGGACGCTGGATAGACCTCAAGAAAGCTACAATTCAGTGCCTCTCCTCGAAGAGGTCTGGCGACTGAGGGGCAGCCTGGGGAAACGGAAGTGTTTTGGCGACTCCGCCAAAAGATATCGCGCCGAATCTTGGCATCGGGACATTGTCAATTACTCCAGGCCCCAGCTACTCTGGCGTTGTACCCTCAGCTCTGTGGCAGGCCCAGTATATATCATCACGGTGAGCAGGCCTGGCAGGTTGCGTTCTCCAACCCCTCCACACCTTCATGGGGGTTCGACTGCCGTCCCTTCCCCCTCCAACCTAATGCCGAGCCAGTACGCTCCCTCTGAACCACGGGCACGAGGTTGTTTTGGCTCCCGCGCCGCGGTACATGGCACCCGGAGGCCAGCGGATCCACGGGATACAACAGCATCGTCCGTCCATAGCCTTTGGGAGGATCCGTCTCTTTTAGTCCCGTCACATGCGGGGTTACGTTTTCACATGTGAGATGGAAAGGGTTCTGACCAAGACTTGATGTGTGTCTCACATGGGTTTTGTTAATTGATTTTACGAGTTTTGGCTACAGTAACGGATCGCTCAAGACCGCTTTGTTTCCTTTGTCAATAGGTAACAGGATATCGTTCGCATAGATTACATGTGGGGCGGTTAGCTTTCCACTGGTTTTATCAACAATCAAAAGAAAAAAAGGTTGATATCCCCCCTTTCCCCTTTACTGCTTGTAGGGCTTGGGGCCGATCATGAGCTCGGGGCGGACGAGCTTGTCAAAGTCCTCCTCGCTGAGGGCTTTGAGCTCCAGGGCGGACTCCTTCAGGGTCAGGCCCTTCTTGTGGGCGTTCTTGGCGACCTTGCTGGCCATGTCATAGCCGATCTTGGGGTTGAGGGTGGTGACCAGCATGAGGCTACATAGTGTTAGCGAAACAATTCAAATGCGTGAATTCAAATGCGTGAATTCAAATGCGTGGGGTTTGGGTGACTTACGATTCCTTCATGATGCTGGCAATCTTCTCCTCGTTGGCCTGGAGGCCGACGACGAGGTTCTTCTCGAACGAGCGCATGCCGTCGGCGAGGATGCGGACGCTGTGGAGGAGGTTGCGGATGACCAGGGGCTTGTAGACGTTGAGCTCGAACTGGCCGTTCATGCCGCCGATGGTGGTGGCAACGTGGTTACCCATGACCTGGGCGCAGACCATGGTGAGGGCCTCGCACTGGGTGGGGTTGACCTTGCCGGGCATGATACTGCTGCCGGGCTCGTTCTCGGGAAGGATGAGCTCGCCGAGACCGCAGCGGGGACCGCTGCCGAGGTAGCGGATGTCCTGGGCGATCTTGGACAGGGAACCGGCGAGGGTGTTAAGGGAGCCGTGGGCCTGGACGATGGCGTCGTGGGCGGCGAGGGCCTCGAACTTGTTGGGGGCGGTCTTGAACTCGGTGCCGGTCATCTTGGAGACCTCCTCGGCGATAGCCTCGGCGAAGCCCTCGAAGGTGTTGATGCCGGTACCGACAGCGGTACCACCCTGGGCGAGCAGGCGGAGGTCGGGCAGAGAGGATTCGACTCTCTTGATGCCGGCGTCGAGCTGGGCGACGTAGCCGGAGAACTCCTGGGCGAGGGTTAAGGGGGTGGCATCCTGCAAGTGGGTACGGCCGATCTTGATGATGTTCTTGGCATCGAAGTCATCGACCTTCTTCTGCAGGGCGTCGCGCAGGCTCTTGAGGGAGGGGATGAGCTCGTTCTCGATCTCGAGGACGGCGGCGATGTGCATGACGGTGGGGAAGGTGTCGTTGGAGGAGGCGGAGCGGTTGACGTGGTCGTTGGGGTGAACGGGCTTCTTGCTGCCCTTCTCGCCACCGAGGATCTCAATGGCGCGGTTGGAGATGACCTCGTTGGCGTTCATGTTGGACTGGGTGCCGGAACCGGTCTGCCAGACAACGAGGGGGAAGTGGTCGAGCAGCTTGCCCTCGGCCACCTCGGCGGCGGCCTGCTGGATGGCCTTTCCGATCTTCTCGTCGAGGCCGTAGCGCATGTTGACGGTGGCGGCAGCACCCTTCAGGATACCGAAGGCCTTGACGATCGGGGGGGGCATGCGGTCCTGGGGCTGGTTGATCTTGAAGTTCTCGAGAGAACGCTCGGTCTGGGCGCCCCAGTACTTGTCGGCGGGGACCTGGATCTCGCCAAAGGCGTCGCTCTCGGTGCGGGTTGCGGCCATTCTGGAAGCGGTGGTGTGAAGGCTTCGCTGGAGGGAGAAGGGGCTGGTGAGGGATGTTGATCGAGAGTTCGTCGCGGGGTAAAGAGCTGCGGGGGAAGGTGTAGTGTATCGGGTCGAGCATGTGGAGAGGCTCTTCGCGCATGTCCTCGGCCTAACGGTAAGCCGTGAGTTCGCCAGGCCGGAAGCGGCGCGACGAGCTGGTGCTGATCGAAGCATGACGGGCCGGTTTTTTTTCTTTTGGAGACGGTACGCGAACTTTTGGGGTAAGAAACTGAAAAGAGGATGGCGTGGTTCGAGACTTCGCACTTGGACGGACCCAATTGAAGTATGACAACCTCTAGATACTAACAAGAGAGAAAGCGCGCAAAGGGAATATTTACCAGAGCAATTGGTGATCACCGGAAAAACGAAGGAAGAAAAAAAAATAAAAAAAACACCAGAGCTCCGATGCGGTGGAGCTTCCCCGGGTTCGTGCATCCGGCTTTTCCCGCCATTCGTGGATCACGTGGGGTGACTGCGAATCTCGGAGATGCCATGTTGAAGTGTACATAGTGTGTACGGTTCGTCCTAGGCAGACTCAGGAGACAACCGCGATAACCTTGTGGTCCTCTTACCCTATAACAGAAAATGTGCTTGTTGTCTTCAATGAAGGCTCTTGAGGTCCTCCATGTCTGTGATCGTTTTACCGCAACGGTCATCAAGGAAGCAGCACCATGGTGAAAACCGGTGATCACACCCTCTGTTGCCGAAGGCTCGTACGCGGCTTGAGTAAACCTTTTGGATAGCTCATAGGCAATTAGTAGCACTTATAGTCCGGAATCAGAAGTCTTGATTTTAAAGTGGCTAACAGAATGTAATTAGACTTTGCAGATAGTGATGTGATGCCGCAAAGGTATCTCCACCAAGCCATGTCCAGACAGGCGAGAGGGCTGAAGGGCATCCTCTCTCTCCGGGGGGTAGTCATGCCACGCCACAGTCTGAATCCTCACTTCCGCTGGACTTGATACGCGAATCTCATTCTTCTTCTTGAATTAAGTCAACATCCAGCCTACGAGCTTGAAGAGTCAACCCCCTCCTGAATGAGAGAAAAGTTGTTGACCTCAGGTCACACAAAGTCGAAGCATCACCTTCAAAGCAAGTACGAATCTCTCTCGATAATCTGTCATACTCATCGCACCTTACCGTCACGACGCACAATTCCCGAGAGAAGACTCTCCAACAATCGTCAGAGATGGACTACACGAAAGTGATGGATCAGCTGGGCTACAGCGCCTCGAGCCCCCCTCCAGACCATATCATGGAGATAGCCACATACCACTACCCCCTCATCCTCTTCCCTTTCTGTGAAATGGTACCCCGGAGCAAGTGGTGCGTCGATGTGCCGAGCTATTACATGTACAAGATCTCACTCGCCGCAAACGCCTTGTTTGTCGCCTTCTTCGGCGCCTCTCTCTTCGCCTTCGTCGCAACCTACATCCTTAGGCGCCGCGGCTTCCTCTTCACCATCGCAATGTCCCTCGGCGTCGTCGTCGAGATCATCGGCTACATGGGCCGCGTAATGAGCTGGCACAACCCCTGGAAGCTCGGCTACTTCCTCCTCCAGGTCTGCTGCCTCACCATCGCGCCCGTCTTCCTCGCCGCGGGCCTCTACCTCTGCCTCCGCCGCGTCGTCCTCGTTGTCGGCCCGGAGATCTCCAGAATTTCTCCGGCGTGGTACACCCAAATCTTCATCCCCTGCGACCTGGTCTCCCTCGTACTCCAGGCCACAGGCGGCGGCCTCGCCTGCCACGCCTCCCGCCGCGGCAAGGCCACGAAGACGGGAGACGAAATCATGATCGCCGGCCTCGCGTTCCAGGTCTTCACCATGGCCGTCTACATGCTTGTCGCCGCCGACTTCGCCATCCGAGCCTACCGCCGCCGCTCCATCGAGCCCCCGGCCGGCGATCCCCGAATGGCCCAACTTCACACGTCCTGGCGCTTCCAGGGCTTTCTCGCGGCCCTCGCTCTCGCGACGCTCTGCGTATTCGTGCGCAGCGTCTTCCGCGTCGTCGAGCTCAGCGGCGGCTGGTCGGGTAATCTGATGGCGCGCCAGGACCTGTTTATCACTTTCGAGGGCGCCATGATCGTCCTCGCCGTCGTCTCGCTCAACATCTTCCACCCAGTTTTTTGCCATAGTCCGCTGCTTGAGGACGACCCTCAGAAGCACGGGAATCTGGGCAAACATAAGATCGGAGGGACTCAAGCGCCTAGCGAGAAGAACGAGAGGGGCCACCCAGGCGGCTAATGTCGAGAATGTTAGGCGTCTCGTCTAGATGTGAGCGAGAACCGCTGTAATTGTCGGCGTCCATGGTTTAAGTATATATGTGAAAAGGCGAAATAGAGAAGGAAAGGGGACGAATGTAGCTAGAGCTAGCATCGACGAATGAAGTCAAGTTGCCAGTTGATTGGTGACTTGTAATCGACACGGAGACGGTTGTTAATGTTATCAGGCCGTTAGGGCTTGGGATGCATCGATTTGAATTCATTTGACAGTACGCTCTCGCACCTTCACACGTTCAAGATTATAACAGACTAACGATCCTGTGCATGATGGTCAAGTCATGTTAATTTCATCCGTGATTCACTTATCACCTGATCCATCACATTGCTCAGTCAAGTCATCGAACCTTTTTTTTTTCTTTTTTTTTTTCGAAGAAGACATTTTTCTGATTTGTCTACGTACGGTTCCCATACGAGGGTCAACTGGACTGCTCTTTCGAAAGACAGCATGCTACCTTTTGGCGTCGCCGTCCCGTAAATAATCTGGGACATACCAAGTGGTGTTTTGCCACTTCAAACCATTATTTTTCTTGCCTACTTGCCGTTTTCCATTATACCTATGCCTCAGCCCTGATTGTCTCAGGTCGAATCACTTATAAAAGTAACGCAAGGAGGGGGTATCGCGCGAACGCCGTCCATGGCCCTTCTCAGCCGGCCTTGAATAAGGCCACTGGAGAGAGGTAATGCTGGGTATGTAAATAAGAAGGAAATGAACAAAGTTGTTTGATGCCAGAGGGAACAGAGAAAACAAAACAAGGGGAGAGAAAACGAGTCGTTACTCAAACAGATGCTGGTAAAGGGGGTTGTTACGATGAATGGAGAAATGAGCAAGGCTTGATCAGCATAGCTTTTCCGGTCATCTATATCGTAACGTTGCCCAATGGCAGGATCTTGGATGAATCGCCAGTGAAGCTGTTGTGATAGTCGATGATGCCTTGAGCAATGCTAGGGAAGTCTTTGATGTTTCGCGATCTCATGTCTTGGAGCAGCTTGCGTAATCCATCGTTGAACTGGGCTCTTTCAGCTCCCTCAAGTGTGGTACCACCGAGTTGGAGAAGGATTTGATCGTCTAAGGCATGTGGGTTGACCGTCAGCGTTCAACATGCCTTTGACATGCGACGTGGTCAGTAATCCTTTCGGGGTGAAAGTGACCTACCCGGGAGCTTCATGGACTCGAAATGCTGGTAAATACAGTCAGCGCCGTTGGGGCAGTCCCGGCCAGCTAGCTGATCAGGACAGATAGGCAGGTTCGGGTCGATCCTGTTGCTATACGTAAGGGACCGAAGCCCACCCGGGACAGTTTCACCAAACTTGGGATGGTATCGGTAAGAACGAAAGTACCGCAGTGGACTCTCATAAGGGGTGAAGTGGTCTCCTGCGTGAGTCTCGCCGGTGCTTTGTGCAGTCAAAGGGACCTGAGAGGAAGGTCAGATTCCGCTGTGCTTCCGTAGTGCGAAACGAAATGTACTTCTCTTGCAATTCTCGCGCTTTGCTCAGGGGTGGATTCATTCACACCCAGTGAGATCTGCCCGTGGACAGGTGAAGCTCGCGAACTCGGCTGGATCTGGTCAGTGTCACTGTTTGCCAGCGAAACAGTGCTGTCTGCAGGGACTGGGCTCATGGAAGAATGCTCCTTGGTGCCAGCAGGAGCTACAGCTTCGAGGGGTTTCTGGACGTCTAGCATGGGCTCTTCTTCCTGGCCTGGAGAACTCCCTTCATCAGACTCGCCCATAACTACATCTGAGGCATCACTTGTACTGGACTGCGACTCCTCAACATCATCGCCGGTTGCTGCCTGGCTGATAGGGACCTCAGGAGTGGCAGACGCTGCGTTGACTGTGGAAACCGGGGCTTCAAGGGGGTTGAACGCGGCTTTACCAGTAACCACGTTGTCGGCTTGTGCTGATGTGGAAGCATCATGCGAGTGATTGACAGCAGGGGGAAGGGGCTTATCAATGTCTGTGGTGGCAGAAGCTGAAGCAGCAGCATCGGCGACACTTCGCTCTGAGGCTGTAGACTCAGCAGCAGGCAACAGACTTTGCACTCCAGACTGTTGCTCTGTCGGCAATCGTGTGACAACAGGATCCACTATGTGTGGTTAGTTGATTTATCCGACGGTATAGATGCCTGACCAAATACTAACCGGAATTACTCTTAAGCTGGTTCTGAGGCTCTCCCGATTCGGCATCGGAGTCGTCATTGAGCTGTCCCATCTCCTCTGTCAACTTCTCCTTCTCAGCCATCTCTTCTTCAATCTCCTTCTCTAGTCGAGACATTTGAGACTGAAGCAGTCGAAGCTTGCTCTTCTTTGCCTGCAGTCTGCTCTCCACAAGTGGAAGGCTGGTGCTTACTGCGCGAAGCTTCTCAGCACGGCTTAAGCTGCCTTCAACTCGTTTGTCCGAGGGCTTGGGCAATCGCATAGAGCTGTCTGGTTCTGCGACGACGGGAGACGAACGGCCGTTCGGCTTATCAGATGCACTGGAAGCACCCATAGACTGCACTCGTCGCATGCTGGGCTTGCTGCAGTCCGAATCGGCTACAGTCTCGGGCGTCTGTGCCTGAGTCTTCTGCCCAGATGACTGGCAGTTGATGGCAGCCTTCAGCTTGGCGCGGGCCTCAGCCAATGCAATTTTCCGCTTCATGGCCTCAATCTGCTTGTCCATAACCTCGAGGTGTGCTTGCTTTGGCTGTGTACTGATGATGCCTGACTGAGGTGTAGCAACACTACTAGGTCCTGGAGTAGAAACCTGGTGTTGACCGCGGCCTTCCGTTAAAGGGGGGAAGTCACGGAACGATGCAGTCCTTCGAGAAGGGCTGTCAGTCCGCTGGATGCTACCGGGTTCGTCCGTAGGAGAACCTATTTCCATCTCGACATCTTCATCCTCAGAAGCATCGCTAACGTCGATGACGAAAGGCTGATCTTGGCGGTTGTATCCGAACGGTTTCTTGTTGACAGACGAGCTCGCCACGAAGTCAGCAGCGACCGGGCGTTTTCGCTGGCTATTCAGAGGTGCAGGCTGAGCAGACAAGAAGAGGCCGGGTATGGATGACGCAGGACCGACCGGAGGAACCGACTCTTGCGCAATGCCACTTTGGGCTTGGGCCACCGCAGATGAGGTGGCCGGGCCGTTGCTTGTTGCCGTTGCAGGTCTCTGAGGAACTGATGACGGAGACGCCTCTTTTGACGTGGGATTCTGTACAGAGTCTTTGCGCTCCGCCGCCTTCTGAGCGCGAGCGTCACGTGATTTCTGTAGGGCATCCATCTTCTGTTGTTGTGCCAATTCCTTGTGATTGGGACCAGTAGCCGTATTAGAAGTGGCTGGCTTCGCGCCTTTCGCTGCCAAAAGGCGGGCGATACGGTCTTTTCGCTCTTCTCCCGCAGACTTGGCCGCTGTAGGCGACGCCTGCTGCTGCTGCTCGGAAGGCTTAGGAGGCATGCCGTGAGGGAGCTGGCCCATGGGCTGAGTGGATGATTGGGGGGTGCCTGACGATTGCGTTGCAGGAGGAACACCAGATATGTTGGTTTGGGTAGGCGAGCCCGTGTCCAGCTTCATCTCCCTAAAGAGATCTTTGACGACCTTTTGATCGATACCCTCATTAACATAGTCTTGATAGCGGACATTGAGGTCCCACAGGCTCCGAACAGCAGCCTCGGCTTTTTTACGGGCCTCAGCGACCGCATCTTTTCCCAGATGTTGATCAAGCCCAGGTGCGGAAGACCGAGGGGATTGCGCATTGACTTCGTAGGTCTGCTGAAGGTTGTTGATTTGGCTGCTCTTAGGATTGCGAGTAGCATGGATTTCGCGAGGGGAAAGGCAGGGCGAGTACGAGCCGGACCGGTCTCTTTCTGCTTGATGTCAGCTTTGATCGTCTTGGTCGTTCTGACTCGAAAAGAACTGTACTGACCAGCATCATAGCCTTCCGGCTTGCCATTCTTGTTGACAGGATACTGAATCGCAGCGGTAGCTCCGACACTTGCGTTCCCACGCGCGCCTATCGCATTTGCAATCGAGGTCGCATTCATCCTGTTTGTGGCATTACGCGCGCCGACGGCTGGTTGGCTGGGACCGACATCCGGAATGGTCTCCTGGGGTTCGTAGACGTCATCAAGCTCTCCGTCACTGAGTTCACCTTCCTCCCCATCACCGAATCCTCGAGTCGCTGCCTGCTTGGGCGCACTACGTGATGCTGCCTTGGAAATAGCAGAAGCTTGAACCTTGGATGCACCGCTCGTGGAACTCTCGGGCTTGTAGTATTGCGACGCGGGAATCAGGTTGGGGCCCTCCCGAGGCTGCCACTGTTGTGGGTGCGATGCGGCGGGGGGCTGAGGCGGGGCCCAACCACATCCCTGGGACATGTGAGCATATCCGAGGCCAGGAATCATTGTCGAGGTTTGATTCTCGTACGGATCTTGGGCGTGTGGTCGAGCATCGAATGTGTTGTTTGTCTGTTGGGGGTAGGTAGGCGGCGCAGGAAAAGGCGGCGCAGGCGGATAGGTGTAGGGCTGCTGAGTAGGCAACTGGCCTGGATAGCCAGGGTACCCGTATGGGTAGTAGTTGTTCATTTTGGGTGATGCGACTGCGTGGCTGCAAGGAATTTCTTAGAGAAGGAACTTAGAGATCAAAGGCGTAAATGTAAACCTCGTGTTAAAGGAGGAGGGGCAAGGAAGGAAGTGCGACCAGCCAGGGATTAGGTTTGCGATCTTCCTAGATGACAACTTCCAGTAACTTGGCAAGGACTGTCCGTGACTGGCTGTGCTATGATGATAATAACAGCAGGTATAGGAGGTCTGTGTAAGTCGAAGTCGTAGTCAAGAGCAGAAAGAGCATTGCAATTTTGCAAATGGAGAAACAATCAAGGGGCGGTCAGGTTCGTTGGGGTTGATGGTTTGCTTCCAAATCGGGGATCTCGACCCTCGGCCAACTCCAAGTGACAGAAGATTTTACGGTCGCGCAAGAGCAGCTCGCCAGGAGAAAAACAAGCGTCATGTACCTCAGTCGGGGGGTCGGTGAGGGCGCGCTATCCGGATCTGGATGAGCTAAACTGCTTCAGCGGAGAGAAGCGACGATAAATATTTCGTTTCCGTCCAGTTTCGGGAAAGGAACGGAAATGCTGGATTTTTTTTTCTTCTCTATCCTCCAGAGGTTGGGAAACGGAGAATATTTTTGATGTGCCTTCAAGTGCGACGACGAAATGTATGAACAGAGGTTGGGAGGCGGCTCGAGATCCAATCCCTGGGACAAGTGAAATAAAATTCAAGACCGTGCCAGGGGGGGAAGGCCCTCGATTTCCCGACTAGTCCCCTTTCAGCTAGTCTGACTTGAGGCCGTCTCGCGTCACTTCTAGCTGGCGTCTGTCACGTGGGGGCTTCTAGTGCCCCTCCCCCTTCCCCCCCATTGTTTACTTTGCAGGCGTACCCCAAGCAACCGTCGTCCTATATCCCTGCTTCAAGTGGTCTAAAGTCAACAATATCCATCCTTACGTCGATTGTCGTCCCTCCACTTCCCAGCCTCCCCAAGCTTGCCTTGATCTTGTCTTTTCTCCCATAGACAGTACTGTTTATGAATTGGCGATTCGGCGACTTTTCCTGCTTTGTTTTCTTTCAGAGTTTGTCGCTTCGTTGCCCGCGGTCAGATTAGCTTGTGTCTTAATGTTTACTCCATGAACCGGACGACCTACGAGAGACGCTTTGCGACGAACAACACGATTGCGACACGCCCCGCCGCCCTGACGGCCACTCTCTTCTGACGTATTCATATTCCCCACGCGCTGCAAACATGGCGCAACCACGAAATAATCCTTTTGCCAGGACTTCCCCCGGTCCTAGCAGCGGCCGCCCAAAATCCGCCGTCTTCTCCTCGCCATCCCCTCTCTCAGCAGTGTCGACACCCAAGTCGCATGTCAGAAACCACTCACAAGCCTCAATAGCGCCCGCCGCGCCTGCGGTGCCCATCATGCTGCCGGGAAGCGGCCACTTCCGTCACCACAGTCGCTCCGACTCGAGGAACAGCGGCTCTGGAACCTTTGCGCCCTCCTTCATCAAGTCTGAGGAGATGCGCCGGGGATCAGACACAGTGAGAGGCATTGAGGGCGAAAACGACTTCTCGGGAAAGCGATATGTGTGGCTTAAGGACCCGCAAGCTGCTTTCGTGAGGGGTTGGGTTGTTGAGGAGCTAGGGAACAACAACATACTTGTCCAATGCGACGATGGTACAGTAAGTGCTTCCATGAGCGTATGTCCCCGGCATAACTGACACTCGGTCAACAGCAACGGGAAGTCGACGCCGAAAGCGTTGACAAGGTCAATCCAGCCAAGTTCGACAAGGCAAACGATATGGCCGAGTTGACCCATCTGAACGAGGCATCCGTCGTCCACAACCTGCACATGAGATACCAAGCCGACCTCATCTATACATACTCCGGGCTTTTCTTGGTCACAGTCAACCCCTATTGTCCACTCCCCATCTACACAAACGAGTACATCAACATGTACAAGGGTAGAAGCCGGGAGGACACAAAGCCCCATATCTTCGCCATGGCCGATCACGCCTTCCGCAACCTGGTGGACGAGGGAGAGAACCAAAGCATTCTTGTGACAGGAGAGTCTGGTGCTGGAAAAACCGAGAACACCAAAAAGGTCATTCAGTACCTCGCGGCTGTTGCGCACTCGGAGTCTCCAGTCAAAAACAAGTCCCAACAGTCGAACCTGTCCCAGCAGATCTTGCGCGCCAACCCCATCCTGGAAGCTTTCGGTAACGCCCAAACGGTGCGCAACAACAACTCCTCAAGATTTGGAAAGTTTATCCGGATCGAGTTCAACCGGGCTGGTGCTATTTGCGGTGCGTTTATCGACTGGTACCTTCTGGAGAAGTCCCGCGTTGTGAGGATCAACTCCCATGAGAGGAATTATCACATCTTCTACCAGCTTCTGAAGGGTGCAGACAAGAAGCTGAAGCAGGAGTTTTTGCTTGACGGTCTGGATGTCGAGGACTTCGCATACACTCGCGGTGGCCATGACACCATCGTCGGAGTCTCTGACCGCGACGAGTGGAGCTCCTTGATGGAGGCCTTCTATGTCATGGGCTTCTCTGACCAGGACCAGAGCGCAATCCTTCGGACCATTGCTGCCGTGCTGCACTTGGGTAACATATCTGTCGTCAAGGAGAGTCGTGCCGCAGACCAAGCCCGGTTAGCTCCCGATGCCAAAGAACAAGCAGCCAAGGTGTGCAAGCTGCTTGGTGTCCCTCTTGAGCCATTCTTGCAAGGCCTGCTCCATCCCAGAGTCAAGGCCGGCCGAGAATGGGTTGAAAAGGTCCAGACTCCAGAGCAGGTCCGGCTGGGACTGGACGCTCTGTCGAAGGGCATATACGAGAGAGGTTTTGGCGATCTAGTGACTCGAATCAACCGACAGCTCGACAGGACAGGCATGGGCCTTGACGACTCCCGCTTTATTGGCGTCCTGGATATCGCTGGTTTCGAGATCTTCGAGGAGAACAGCTTCGAGCAGCTTTGCATCAACTACACCAACGAAAAGCTCCAGCAATTTTTCAACCACCACATGTTCGTGCTCGAGCAGGAAGAATATGCAAGGGAACAGATCGAATGGAAGTTTATCGATTTCGGACGGGACCTCCAGCCAACAATCGACCTTATCGAGCTTCCAAACCCCATCGGCATCTTCTCCTGCTTGGACGAGGACTGCGTGATGCCCAAGGCGACAGACAAGTCTTTCACCGAGAAGCTCAACTCGCTGTGGGACAAGAAATCGAACAAGTACCGACCATCACGGCTTGGCCAGGGCTTCATCTTGACGCACTACGCGGCTGAAGTTGAGTACTCGACCGACGGCTGGTTGGAGAAAAACAAGGATCCGCTCAACGATAACATCACTCGCCTTCTCGCTTCTTCCACCGACAAACACATCGCCGACCTTTTCGCCGACTGCGCCGACATGGATGACGACTTTGCGGCCAGTCGCAATCGGGTGAAGAAGGGATTGTTCCGTACCGTTGCGCAACGCCACAAGGAGCAGCTTCACAGCCTCATGTCCCAACTCCATTCCACTCACCCTCACTTCGTCCGGTGTATTCTGCCGAACCACAAGAAGAAGCCCAAGCAATTCAATAAGCTGCTCGTTCTCGACCAGCTGCGGTGCAACGGTGTCCTCGAAGGAATTCGTATCGCGCGAACCGGCTTTCCCAACCGTCTTCCTTTTGCGGAATTCCGGCAGCGTTATGAGGTTCTCTGCAGAGACATGCCTAAGGGCTACCAGGAGGGTCAAGCCGTGGCGGCTATGATGCTTGACAAGCTTGGCCTCGACAGGAGCTTATACCGGGTCGGCCTTACGAAGGTTTTCTTCCGAGCTGGTGTTCTGGCCGAATTGGAAGAGCAACGTGATGCCCTGATCACCGAGATCATGTCTCGATTCCAATCCGTCGCACGCGGTTACATTCAGCGACGTGTTGCCTACAAGCGACTCTTCCGAACCGAAGCAACTCGCATCATCCAGAGAAACTTAAATGTCTACCTGGAACTGATGGAAAACCCATGGTGGCAACTCGTTGCGAAGATGAAGCCGCTGCTCGGAGCTACTCGAAGCGCTACTGAAGTCAAAAAGAGAGACGCGATGATTCGTCAGCTTCAGGACAAGATGCGCCAGGAGGCTGATGACCGCCACAAGCTTGAAGAGGACAGACGAAACGTTCACAATGAAATGGTTCGCATCCAGCAGACATTGGAGAGTGAGCGAGCCCTTGCCTTAGACAAGGAGGAAATCTTCAAGCGTCTTCAAGTCCGGGAGGCAGAACTTGAAGAAAAGCTTTCTGGGGCCATCGAAGATCAAGAGAGGCTCGAGGATCAACTCGACGATTTACTGGAGGCCAAGAAGCGGGCTGAGCAGGATGTTGAGAAGTACCGTGCTCAACTGGAACAAGCGGCTCTGCTCATCGCTAGGCTGGAGCAGGAAAAGTCAGAACTCTCAGCGCGAACCGAAGAACTGGAGCGGTCTATCGAAGAGATCTCTCGTAAGCAATCGGAACGCAGCGAGAAGGAGCGACAGCTTGAGGACGAGATCAAGATGTTGCAGAGTCAGCTTAATCTCAAGGACCGCAAAGCACGAGACTTGGAGAGCAAGCTTCTGAAGGTAGACCAAGATCTCGAGGTCAAGCTGCGCACAGCGCAAAAGGATTTGCAGTCCTCGAAGTCGAGAGAATCCCAACTCGCTCACGAGAACCGCCAAGTTCAACAGCAGCTCGCCGAGCTTTCCAAAACATCAACTGATTACGAAGACCTTGTTCGGAAGAAGGAGAGCGAGCTTTCCGTCCTCCGAGGGGACAACAAGAAATACGAGCTGGAACGACAGACCTTTGAGGATCAGAAGAAGTCACTCGTCGCCGAGAAGGAGAGCGCTGCAAACAAGCTTCGTGAGGTTCAGGCCGAAATCACTGCCATCAAATCTCAACAGTCTCAACTTGAGAGAGAAGCGGAAGATGCCAAGAAGCTTCTCGAGGCTCGCCTTTCCGAAGACGCCCAGGCAGATGAAAACCGCCAAGTCCTGGAGGCTCAGATCAAGGACCTTAAGGACCAGCTTTTCAACGTCCAGAAGGAGCTCAGCAGAGAGCGCCAATCTCGTGATGACGTTTTGCTGCTGAGCGAACACAAGTTCAACACTCTACAAGAAGAGTATGACCACCTTAACGAGTCGAAGATCATCATTGAAAAAGAGCTCTACGTCCAGCAAGACCACCTGCGCCGAACCAAGGAGGCTCGTGACACAGCGGAGAAGGAGCGCGACGAAGCTCGACAAGAGATCAGGCGCCTCCGAGTTGCCAAAACTCAGGCCGAGGAAGCCCGTGTACAAGCTGAGATCGAGGGAGAGCGAGCGGCTTCTCGTGCAGCCCGTGAGAGGGAGGAGAGCCTGCGCAAGGATTTGGATGCCGCGCAGGAGCGGTTGAAGTGGTTCGAAGACGAATGTGCCAACTTGAACCGTCAAGTCGAAGATCTCAACAAGCTTATCCTATCGTCTGGAGAATTCGGGCTCAAGAACGACCAAGAAAAGGAAAGACTCGAGCGAGAATTGGTCACTGTCAAGGGCCGTCTTACAGCCTCCGAGAACGATAACCGCGCCCTACTAAACAAACTTCAACAAAAGGGTCTTGAGATCGCTCGCTCCAGTTCGAGGGCTAGCGAAGCTTCGAGGAGCCAGGTGCAGGGTTTGCAGCGTGAGAAGACGCGGGTCGAGGAGCAGAACACCAAGTTGAACAAGCAACTTGGTGAGGCGCAACTCACCATCGCCGGCCTTGAGAAGAAGGTAGAGAAGCTGCAGCTCAATGTGGAAGACCTGAACCACGAGGTGACCCGGGAAGCTAAGACCTCGAGGAACGCCGAAAAGATGTCGTCAACGTACACGGCGCAACTGGCGGAAGCCAACCGGACCATTGAGTCTGAACGCCAGCTCCGCACTCAAGCCCAGGCCAGCGTTCGTACTCTGCAAACGACCATGGAAGCCAGGGAGAAGGAGCTGCAGGAATTAAGAGCTCAGATGCTCAAGGTCCTGAAGACGGTCGATCCTGATGTTGTTGTCCCGCCTCAAGTGGACGGCGCGAATGAAGGCATGCTCAGCAAGAATTTCGACTTGGTCAGGAAGATTGAGGACCTTCAGCAGAACCTTCGCGTCCAGACTGCCGCCCGGACAAACGCCGAGACACAGCTGGCCGAGCTGCGATCCGGCCGGGTTGACTCTCCCATGAGACCTAAGCTAGAGGAGATCAGTCCTAACGAGGCCCCATTCAACGGCTCGCCAACCTTTAGGCGATCCAAACTGCAGACGCGCCAGCACTCGAACAACTCTACTCCCACCCGCCGCTTCGAGCCAGAGCCTCTCGATTCCGCTCGCTCTGACAAGACCGCAGACATCCTTAGCTTCAACAACCGTATGGATCTCAAGGCTGAGGTGGAAGAATTGCAAAACCAACTCCAAATCGCCGAGATGCAGAATCGACACCTTCAGAGCCAACTCGAGCGCACCTCGTCGACGCCGGAGGACTTTGACCAGAGCCCGTCGATCCTTCGCATGCAGAAGCTTGAGAAGGTCAACAGCCGCCTGCATGACATGCTGGATGATTCGGCTAAGAAGGTGTCTGCTCTGGAGAGAAGCGTCAGGACTGGCGAGCTGTCCCTGCGTGATATTCAGACTCGATCACACGAGGAGATCCTGGACGCGCTCAACAACCAGGAAGAGGCACGTCGATCACTGCTGCACAGCCACAGAGATGCCATCTCGGAACTTACGGACGTCAAGAACCATTTTGAGAAGATGCGACACGATCGAGCTGCTCTCGAGGTCGAACTTCGCGATACCAAGTCAGAACTGGAGGAAATGACGATGGCCCGTGAGGAGGAGGCGGCTAGCCGCAGCCAGCTCCTTCAGGAATTCTCTGACCTGCAAATTCGACTTGACAACGAGACATCCAAACTCGCCGACGTCGCATCTAGCTTGAACCTGTACAAGAGTCGTGCTGATGAATACTTCAGTAAACTGGAACAAGCGGAAATCGCTGTACTGAAAGCAAGCCGAGCCGAGCAGTTTGCAAAGGCTCAAGCCAGAGAGGCCGAACAGACATACGCTGAGATTCTATCTGAGAGAGAAAAGATGGACGCCACCATTGAGGATCTGCAACGCCAAAACCAGAGACTCGAAGAGAAGCTCGAGGACTACTCGACCGATCTTGAGGCCGCGACTCAAGCCAAGAAGCGTTTACAGCACGAGCTCGAGGACTACAGGAATCAGAGAGCCAATGATATCGAGGACAAGGAGCTGAGCATGGAGCAGACTCGCAAGAAGTACCAAGCCGAGTTTGCCACTCTTACCAAGGAGCTGGACCTGGCCCGAGAGGAGAAGCTCTTTAAACAGGCCGAGATCGCTCGTCTGCGTGAGGAGCTTGACGAACTCCGCTCTAAGTGGGACGATGAAGTTCTCAACAGTTCGACCTGGTCCAAGGAGAAGGCTCGCCTCGAGTCGACACTGGCTGACGTCGTGTCCTCGCGCGACGAGGCAGTGAACGCTCACAGCGAGGCCCAAGGCAAGATCGTAACCCTGCTCTCACAAGTTCGATCTCTCCGCACGTCGGTGGACGAGATCACTTCGGAGCGAGACCTCCTCGTCCGGGAGAAGCGCAGCATCGAAGCTCGCTTGGAAGAGGCCAAGGCTGGCCTTGAGGACCTCACCAACGGCGACAGTGCCACTCTGCGTGACGCTGCAAACATTGACAAGGAGATGTTGGAGCTGAAGTCCAACCTGGCTCAGCAGGAGGATATCGCGGCTGCCGCTGTTGAAAAGATGAGACGGGCCGAGGCCTTGGCGTCAGAAATGCAAAAGGAAGCCATGACTGAACGCGAAGCCAGCTCCCAGCTTCAGAAGGATAAGGCTGCCCTTGAAAAGTCCCTGAACGAGCTTCAAATCAAGTTGGTTGACCTTGAGACCAAGGGCTACTCCAGCGCCAGCCATGACATCAAGTTTCTGCACAAGCGCATCCAAGAGGTAAGCATGTCAGCCAGATTTTTGCATATGCCCGTCGTAGTATTTGCTAACAAGTCAACGCTCAGCTGGAAACCCAGCTCGAGGAGCATGAAAACGAAAGGAACAAGTCTCAGCGTTCGGTTCGCAACGTCGACAGGATCGTCAAGGACCTTCAAAGCCAGATTGAGCGCAAGGACAAGCAGAATACGCAGCTGCAGGATGATGTGGCGCGCATGCGCGACAAGGCCGAGAAGCTTCTGCAGACGATCGAGGAGCTTCAGTCATCCGAGTCGGAAAACCAGCTCCAAGCTCGACGTGCCGAGCGGGAGCTCCGAGAAGAAAGGGAGAAGTTGCTTCGCCTTGAGCGTGAGCTCGAAGGACTCAAGTCTTTGAGAAGCGAGAAAGGATCCGCCATAGGAAGCATCCGCGGCGCTTGGCGCACGGGGTTTGGATCCGAGGATGACGCTGCCTCGATGATTTCTGTGCCCAAGCGAAAGAGCAGCCTTAGTCGGGCACCGAGTCTTACCAAGGGCTTCTTGTAGGAGGGACTTGGGCGGAAGAAAAACATACGAGATGTGTAATGTCTAAATGGGTCACTGTTCGGCGTTGAACTACGGGCACAGGGAGAGAATCCAAGGACACAGGGAGTAATTGGGCGCATATGGTGTTCGTGTTGTATACGTATGGTATCAGGGTTTAGCGCGGGATTGCATCGGGTCTCATCAGGTTTCCAGCTACATCTTTCACAGTTAAAGGGCAGACAGATAAAGTAACGAAAGTTGTATCCGTCATCGTGTGTTCCGGCTGCTTCACCGCTATATCGTTACCAGCAGCAGTACGTGTTTGTCGGTGTGACATGAGTGACCATTAGGGGGGTTGCCTGACTGCGGGTAGCCGGGCGTGAGAGGAGGGGGAAAGTTGACAAGTGAGAACAAACCCAACACAGCTTCGTTCATTTTCCTTTCTTCCCCCCGCTCCATTACGTGCTCGTGCTCGTGGATTATCTTTCTATCCTGTCTCTGCCCCTCCCCTGAGTCCCTCCCGGTGTCTACAGCATCGGTCGATCAGGAGAAAACGGTCCTTACTCATCAATCCGCGAGCAATCAGCAGGGCGCCACAAAAAACCACTTCAAACGGTTCCAGCATGGGCTCGGCGAGTAGCAGGGAGATTCGAGAGATCGTCGACGAGGCCGTCGTCGCGCTACGGGCGGGGCAGGTGCGGGGACGGGGACGGGGACGGGGACGGGGACGGGGACGGATGCCGTACACGGCTGAAGTGTTGGATGTCGACGACGACGACGATGCTTTCGAAAAAGGGTCGGGCGGGTACCTTTACGGCTACGGCTACGGCTACGACTACGATGGAGACGAACACGAGGACGACGACGAGGGCGAGACTTCGGGGCCGGAGTCGGGGTGCGACGGGTGTGGGGAGTGTTGTTCGGAGTGGGAGAGCGAGTGCTGCTACGAGACCGTCGAGTTCTGCGCCGGTGTCGGTGCGGGGCCGGGGTGCGGGTTCGGGCTTTGGGTGGAGAACGGGAACGAGAAGGGGGGGGCGGAGAGAAGGGGAAAGGCGGCGGAGCAGAAGGGGAGAGATGGGAGGGAGAACGACGGATGGGGCGGTGGCGTTGTTGGGTTCATGAGGTGCGCTGGCGAGGTACGTGTTCCTCCGAACCTCTGATCCACCCTTTTTCCAGCGGTATAGCTCCTCTTCTCTTGTTCAGGGGGGGTGCGCGGCGAGACGAGAACGGCTGACGGCGGTGGCAGAAGAAATCCAAGAGGTGGGGTTTCAAGACGGGTCCCAGCGGAGGGAATTCTCGCTCGAGGCACGTCTGTACCGACGCGGGCTCGACGACGCGCGGCCGACGACAACGCAGTGCTACGAGGTCACGGCGGGAGAGCGCGAGGCATGCCGACATGGAGTACGACGGAGTGGTCTATCCGAGGAGGGGACGGAGGAGGACGTTGTTCTTTGACGAGTTTGAGGCGACGCCGCGACGGGGACGACGGCAGGCGGAGAACACGAGGGCGGTGAAGCATGACCGCGGGCGGTGGAGACGGCAGAGAAGGGACGCGAGCGTAGATTCTCTTGCGATGCACGGCGGGCCGGCGGACGAGAGGTTTAGGGGCGGCGGGAGGCGTGCGAGGAGTTGGGAAAGGAGGTCGGATCCAGATGACAGGGTAGGAGAGATTGATGATGGGTCCGAGGGGAGTTCGTATGGGATTGGGGAGAGGGTGGTTGTTTCGCAGAGGGAGGACGGGGGAGGAAGGATCGTGAGATTTGGGAGGCCTTAGGACTTCAAGGCGTTTGAGTCTATCCGATATCGTATCAAGACAGGAGGGGAAACCAAAGATCGGCGTCAAATGGAGCATAAGATATTTTCATTCAAGATTTTCCTTCCATATCACATGGTCTCATTACATGCTCGTCCATCCTTTCATGCACGTCTCTTCATACAAAAAAAAAAAAAAAAGGAAAAAAAAAACCTAACTTGCTCGGAAAGCACTTATCGTCTCTCGAAGCTCTTCACGTCGTTTGGCATGCGGTAGATGCACAGCTCCCGACAGAAGAGACCCCACACGCCGCTCGTACCTTCTCTGACGGCGTCCTGCATGTCGCGGCCGTATCTCTCCCGGTACGCCCGCTTGACGGCCTCGAAGTGGTGGCGGTCCCAATGGAAGCGGACAAGACGCGAGATAACCAGCTCGCGGCGCAGGTCGTCTTTGCGGCTTGCGGTGAGGGCGTGGTGAACAAGGAGGGCGTCGCGCACGGGTTTGTTGATGACGCCGTTGAGGATGTGGGCCAGTAGCTCTCCCTACGAAGATGTTAGCACATGCGAGGCTCCCTGCATTGGGGTGGTGATGGGAGGAACAAGATAAAACTCACCACCAGGTTGCCGCTCTTCTTGAGCGCGTCACGGGCAAAGTTGGACTTGTACGACCGCTCATACAGCTTGAGAACCTCGCGCAGGTGAGAGTCGCTCCTTTGTACGACGATGCTGATCATGAGCGTCTCACCGCCCTTTTCGGACTTGACGGCCTTGCGCAGGTCTGCGACGTCGTCTTCGACAAGGTGGTAGTCGATTGCTAGGCGGCGGCCGTAGGGGTCGAACTCCTCCATCCTGCGCTCCTCCAGGACCATCAAGACGGCCTTCTTGAACTTGTCCTCCTTCAGCTCGGTCTTCATACACTTCGTCAGACTGTTATCGTACTTCTTGTCGCTGAAGCCGTCCTTGATCAGCCGAATCTCGTGGTTGGAGCGTCCCATGAGCGCCTCGATGAGCAGCTCCCGGCGGGTCTTGTCGCCCTGGTACCAGAAGTTGGCCCAGTAGGCTTCACTCTCCCACTGGCCTAGAGCGGTTGCATAGCACGCCTTCATGAGGTTGGGGTCTGCGTCCTTGAAACGGGAGCGGATGTGCTTCGCCACATTGACGCCCTTGCGCTCCGAGCCCGTCTTCACGAGTGCCTTGTACTCCTTGCGAAGATCCATCACTTGGTCATGTGTCAGTCCCGGTAGGATTTCGATCAAGGGCTCCGGGTCGGGGTTCTTCCTGTCGCTTCTGAGCGCCTTTGCGATTCTGGCGGCATCGTCCTCAATGTCGTGGAACCTCGCCCGCCGACGCCGTCTGCCCTCGTCGTCGGAACCGATTGGAGAGAGCGGCTCCATCACTTGCAGATCGTGAGGCGAGGAGGCGAGCAGCATGGGTGACGGCATGGGCGACATGTCCTGGTACGTGCCATGGTACGACTCCAGCAAAGGCGATCCCGGCGCGTTGGCCAGCGACATGCTTACGTTCATAGAGTGATGACCCGTGTTGACAGACAAGTTGGACATGCGATGAGTAGGCGGCTGGGGAGACTTGTCGCGCCGACGGCTGCCGGGTTCGACTGTTAGGACGTTGGAGGAAACCCTGGGGTCGTTGCCGTAGTACTGCTGAGCGCCGGCCGAGATCTGTGGACCGGGGCTCGGGGCTCTGCCAGAGTAGCGCGGCGGCTCCGGGGCCAGGTTTGGCTTGGGCGCGTATTGATCATATCCGTAGGTGAGGCCTTCTTCCAGAGCCTTCTTCTTCTCCTCCTTCTTCCTGGCCTTCTCGTCGGTCTTTGCGTATTCATACGGCTGAGGTTGGGCATAAGCGTAGCCGCCCGGTGATCCAGGGCGCTGGGGTTTGGAGGGCGGGTAGAGGTCGCCTGAATCTGGGCGGGGTGGTTTTGGGGGCGCGTATTCGGCCTCGGCGCCGTATTTGCTGCTGCTGCGGCTGTGGCTGCTGTACTTGGACGGGAGGTACTTGAGCTTATCCTCGTCGCGGGGCTCAGCCGTGCGGATCTGCGGTTCATCGAACTTGTCGCGCGAGCCGCGGTAATAACTGTCCTGGGGAGACGGGGGCGGGCGGTAAGACGCAGTGCCGCGATGGTCGTCGTAATCATAGAGCGACCGAGTGCCCGGAAACATTGCTTCACCACCGTCTTCCGGGTAGGGGATGGCGCCCGACATGGTGTTGCCGGCACCGCTGGGCTCCGCAGTCACGACACGAGCGCCTCTGTCGCGCGCATACCTGTCGTCGAGGTCATCTTCGGGGTAGGCGTAGCTGGGTTCGCGCGGGGGATCGACCATGGCGGGGGGCGCAGGGCTGCGGCTGCGCTCGCGACGGCCCGGGGAGCGCGAACGACTGCCGCGACTGCGGTCGTCGACTTGGAGAGACATGGTAGTTGCTTGAAGGTTGCGGCACACGAACCAGGTTTGTGGCTCTAATTTTGCGGTGAGAGCCTGGAAGCTGATGCTTGGGACGACGGCCGAGTGTGGTGGGGTTTGGAGCTTCGAGTCGTGCGGGAATGAGGGGCTCCGTCGGAAAGGTGGGACAGAATGCTGGAGCTCCTCTTTTTAAATCAGACGAAAAAGAAAGGAGAGGAGGGATGTCGCGTGCTCGTTTACTCTCAATTGAACAGCACACACTGAGACTCGAAACACTTTGTCTAGTTGCTCTTCTTTCGAGGAGGAGATGGGGGGCGTAGAGGAGAAAGAAAGAGGATGAAGGCAAAAAGTCGCAAGGAGGCCACAAGAGGAGGGTAAGAAGAAATAAAAATAAAATAAAAAGGGGCCCAATGGCGCGGCGCATGGGACTTTGGGATCTCGGATGGGACAATGGGGTGAGCGTGAGCAAAGTTGCGCGTGTGGACTTGAAGTGGACAAGCGAGCTGGGCTGAAGAAGGTGAAACCCACCCAGTTGCATAGCTTTGTTGCGTTTCCCAGTGACCCCCCCAAGAGGAGCTACCTCGCAGTACACCTACTGCATTGAGGCTCGCATGGCCCCTTGTAGGCAATCCGTTTCTCGCAATGCCCTGGGCTGCAGGGTAGAGGCGAGGCATATGTGTGCCGTATGTGGCATGGCATTTCATGCATCGCTGGTCCA
Organism: Colletotrichum chlorophyti; assembly: GCA_001937105.1. NCBI lineage: Eukaryota > Fungi > Ascomycota > Sordariomycetes > Glomerellales > Glomerellaceae > Colletotrichum > Colletotrichum chlorophyti. The sequence continues at coordinate 265,512 of MPGH01000017.1, forward strand.
GTAAGGTATGATGAGGTAGGTGTACCTCTTGGATCTGCTGATCGTTATTCTCCGTCTAGGCCGTCAGGCGCTAAGAAGCGTGTGGTAGCGCCAGGAACCAATGGCCGTGATGGCCTCAGTCCTTGGGGGCGACGTCGACACCGCCCTACCGCCTGCGTCAAGACCCTCTCGAGGCTCGGACCCGGGGGACAAGCTGTAGCCAGAGTGGAGATTCAAAGAAGGCTGTGAACGCCGGCAACTCCGTTGCAGCGATACCAACCCACAAAAGCCAAGCTCCTCCGACCCGGGGGGGACTCTGCACCTCAGGGCTGGCAGCCTGTCCAAATCGCTCGGTGGCCGCGTTGTTAAGTGATGACATGCTGCAGCGGAGCGGGGCCGCGGTATCCGCAGTACCACCTTACCCGTCCTATCATTGTTCTCCCGCTGAGTATGATGCAAGGCCTCGGGGGGCTGATGAACGGCTCGGCCGCTCGGGGGTCGTTGTCGTTGTGGGCGAATACCGGGTTTTTCATGCCGGTGCGTGGGAAGCGGGATGAGGATTCAGTGGTACGGAGGCCGAGCAGACTACTGTATTAGGTAATCGGGGTTTCCGGCTGCTTTCTGTCGTACTAATGTCGCGAAGGTATCCGGGACAAGTGCAATTTGACTTCGTTTATTTGCACGCAACCTACGAATTACCAAATCCAGACATCAACCTTCGGCTTCTTCCTTTCCATTGGTTGGAACCCACTGTCTCCCGGCTACACAATCTCCGCTCCTCAACCACCCGTGAGTTGACTTGCCTGGGAGCCTTTTCTACACAGTAGGCGAGTCCCTCGGCTCCATTGACTGAATCTTGAAGTAATGATCGCAGTCCTTTCCATCTTTGTCGCTCGTTCGGTACGATAGTGAAGACCAGGTTGGGTTAACTGTGCCGCCGGTACTTTCTTCCTCGCCGCCAGGTTATTAGTAACTCCCGGGCGACCGGCGCCATCGCTGACACCACACCCGTTCTTTGTGCAGCCCGTCGTTAAATCTGAGCGGGGGGGCTGACTTGAAGCATCCAGCATTTCCCTTGGAACTCAAGTCGTTGAAAGTGGCCTTGAAGCCAGAGCAGGAGGATACTGGCCAGCTAGCAATATCGGGTTGCTCTGCCTACATTCAACCGAATCCGATAGCTAGCACTGGATGCAGAAATCTTAGGATACGTTGTGAACCACCCACGACCACTCTGTGGTCTCGATTAGCAGCCCTTCAGACCGTACAATCTCTAGTGGGCGGACTTACCGGCAAGGCAATTCGCTTGATTGACACGCCGTTGTCTCTTTGAGAGCGTCAGGTCCGGACCTCATTTGTAGCTCGTCCAGCGTTCATCCCATGTCGAGTGTAAGGGAACAAGGTGGACTGCCCAGCATGAGGCTCATGATGCTCGATATTTTTCACGAATACTATTAGATGCCGAACGCATTGCATGAGTCACTCATCCAATGTGGATTCTTCTGCGGGCAGAAGTCGAACGCCCGGCGGTTCTGATCATCCTCTGGTGATGCTGAAGGACGGCTCAACTTTACAGCGATCTCTAATGTACTCCTTCGAGACTGTTTCGAATGACCTTGTCTCCGTCATCACATGTACTGGTGCCTTCCTTCTTTCTGTGACATAATGCCGTTCCGGTTTCGTGGGGGCTCCGAAGAGATGGGATCGGTTTGCGTCGTTGTTCTCTTATCACGATGGGGAAATGGGGAAAAAGTTACCGATGACCGGTGGGACAAGTTTCCTCTTTTCCGCGACATGTTAACCAAAATGATGTGTTCCGACGGGCTGTTGACCCAAAGACATCAACCACTCCGGATGACAGCAGGCATTACTTGTAAGTCATGGAACGCGTCTGAGCCATAAGGGCAAGGCAGGCATTGTGTAAGACCTTGTATTGAATGCCCGAGTAGTGTGCCTCTTCCGGTGCAGCGAGAAAAGCATTGTCGTGGCATCGAGCACGCACTGAAGTGGTGTAACCTCCTCATCTCGGTGATGCTGTCAATTGTGGTTCCGGATCACAACAAAGCTGAGATGGTGCTCGGTGGCGCGCAGTCACAGTATCCCCGAGCCTCATCTCTTCCTAGGGGCAACTCGTCCGTCGTTGGGTTTGTGCCGAGAGGGAGACCAGAACTCAGCTGGCCCTCCATGCGTAGGCAGACTGATATGTCAACTAGAGCATCCCGTGCTTCCTAGAGCAACCGTCTAGACATCCAGCAGTCCTGGACTATGATCTTGATGTTTCGTCGTAGATCAAGGAGCCGTGCGTCCTATGTAGAAAATCCGTGATTCGAGCAGAGTCAGGGCGTAGGTCTGTATGAAAAGGAGGTTAACGTTCAGGACTATTACCATACAAGAGTAGCCCATGGCAAGACTCGATGAGCCGAGAAACTGAAAGAACCATGTCTGGCTTGACAGGAAACGGGGAAACGGAGCAACATTCGACGTTGTTTTCCCGACTCCGGAGGCCTTTTAATTCTACATCGCTTCCTTGAGTTTCAAATCGATCCTCACGGAGTCCTTGCCACCGTCGTCTTACAAGAAGAGACGGACACGTGGCCAGTATGCTTAACCGTGCAGCGCCAGCACAGTTTCCGGGCATGAAACGAGCGAGATAGACCTGGACGGGGAAACCGGCCCTGGAAGACGAGCACAGGATCGAGCTCCTCGTCTCGCATCGCGGCATCCTTTGGCCTTCTATGGAAAGCCCCTCCCTGGACGACCGCCTGCCCGTTTACGGATCCAAAGTCTCTTTGCCAGCCCCACAAGCCGTGTGCGAACTGAAGTGACGTTGAAGCCATCCACTCCCCGGACGGACCTCGGCAAGACGACCTCCCTCGGGAACACACCGGTCTTTCCGGCACTTGACAGCCCAGCGCCGCCTGTGCTCCCGCACGTGTCCCGCGGCCTCCGCCCCATCTTCTGCCGGCACGATCCACGATCGTATCTCCCCAAATAAACCTTACGTGCTCAACGATCCACGGAGCTCGGAGTCCGTGAGCATCAACGGCCACACGTTGCCCGCCAAAAAGGGTAAAATAATAAGAAAGACAAGGCGGGAGCCGATTAGATTTGGCGAAACCCAACCCCGCCAGATCGAACCCCAATCTATCCCATGATCGAGGCACTGCCCTGTTTCCTCCGGATACCGTCGAGCAGTCAGAGGGCCCCTCATCCGATGGGCTCCTTTTCCTTTCCCGGTCTTTCATCGGGCGCTTGGTAGCTGGCGAAAGCGGGGCGCTCTCCTTACGTTTAACCCCCTTCGGACACTCTTTCAACGGCGTTGCAACCGAGTCCCTCGGGTTCCGGAGTGAGCAATGCCCTTTTGGATGGTCCGTGAACTGCAACCCGCTTGCTAGAACCGAGCCCTACTGGCCTTTCCTGGTAGTGGGTTTAACCATATTCCATCCAAGCCCTTCGTATCTTCTCGGGTTTGTGCTCCACCTCCAGTGAGACGGGCAGAAGCTGGGAGGAGAAGATCCTGGGTCCTGGGTCGCGTTCCTGGTTTTGCGGGACTCTCAGCATTCCTCCTATCTGCCAGTTCCTGGATGACTGAGACGTTAATATGGGTACCCTGCTTGAGGTCCACAGTTCATCCCTTTGCCTAATCCTCATGCCTTGTCCCCAAGGTCACCCTGCCCACCGAAGCCTCTGCAGCTGCGTACGTTCAGACACCTCGAGATGCCGACTCGATCTGCACTACGCGATCGTACCGGGTAGCAAGGCTCTGCAGCTGGACGGACGACGCTTATCCGGGCGTTGCCGCGGGGCTGATTCGCGAGCTCCGGGTGGGCCGTCTTCTCTTCTCGGGCTCCCGCCCCTCGATGCCCTACGAACGAACCCCCGCAAAAGTCAAAAATCGGACTCGTCAATGTATATGCCGGGCAATCAGAGGTCTGTGTGTTTTTGGAAGAAAGGATCTAGGTTCCACAGCACTCCCGGCGAGAGCAAACGGCCATCTACCATCAACAGACACCCGCAAGCGACCCGCAGCTCCGTGCTTCCATGTCCTTCCTCCCTCTGTTACCAGTGTGTTTGTCGTCAGTGAACCCGTTCCGCGGCTCCCGCCCCAATCAACCGACTCCCTGACCGGACTGCTCCCCTTAGAATCGGTTTCTGTCCGGGTTCCCGCGCGTCTCAGCAGCTCTCTGGTAGCGTGAGCCCGGGGCAAGTGCCACGGGACGTATCCTCTATCTTCTTGCCTTTCCGGGGGTTTCGGTCGCGGTTGGCTCGGTGACTTTGCAACAGTGCTCCTCGTTGAGTGGACAAGCTCACATAGTCAAACCGCCGTCGTCTTCGTTGGCAGACCTCTGTGTGAGACGCAAGTCGTCGATGGGAGGGAATTAGTGTTTCGTAGTTGTTGACGTGATTCGACCCAAATCGGTGGCAATCCTCCGTCATCTTCTGGCCCGTTCTTCAGGCGCAAACATCTGATCACTGGATCTTCATCCGTCGCAGAACTGCCCATACCAAACCTGCACGTCACGAGCACAAACGAGGCCCGTGGGATAAAGTGATGACACTATTTTATTCGAGTACCTCAACCAGCGCCGCGCTCAATGACAATAGAGAAATGGTATCGCGATGTCCAGTAATCAAGTTAAAAATCCCGCCCTCTCATCCAACAGTATTCATCTTCAAGCCCCTCCTTCTTCATCCCTTTCTTTCTCATCCAACTCGTCGTCAGTCATAAAACCTCCTATTCCGCGACATCCTGCTCTTCGTCATAGGCCACGGTGTCACACCGGAATGAAATTGTCTTGGATGCCTTCTCGTCTATCTCAAGACGAATCTCGCCTTGCGGGGAGTAGTGCTTGCGAACCCTGAGTTGACGTCAATCCTAAATTCGTGCCGAAACAAGCAATTTGGAGAATATGCTCACCCTTGGAACGTAGTGCCGACAGTCTCCAAAACCAACAGGATAATTACAAGCGCGATCACGCCACCGAGAACAACTAGATCGGGATGTTGCTCGAAGGCGGAGGTGGTAGCCTTGGACAAGTTGAGATGCTTCCAGCAGGGTAAGCGAGCGCCAGCGGGAAGCAGCTCGGCGAGGCCTTCCCTCAAAGACATCGGGTTGATCGTTTCGGGCGTGCCGTCGCCGACTACATCAACCACCTTGCCCTTCCTCGACGTCGGATGCTTCGCCAGAGCCTGGAGGTAGTCGGTGTGCAGTGGGCGTGGGGCGGCCAGGACGATTGACGGCGGTACCTTTGTGGACGGCGACATCGGACGGTTGTCAAACCTGACCTCGACCTTCTGATCCTCCTCCTCTTGGAAAACAACTGCGGGTCTATGGTGGTTCATGGCGACGCGAGTTATCCGGGTGAGTCGCCTTGCCTCACTGTTGACGTGAGATACAAAGTCTGAGACGGTCGTAGGGACGGGGGCAGCTAGACCCAGCTGCGCAACGCCTAACGCGCAAAGAAGAGTTGCAGCCTTCATTTTTTTCGGATTGAAGTCGGTGAATCTCGAGTTTTCCGCAAAGCCTGGTATCGCAGTTGATCTGATACGTAGGATGATACTGTCGCTGTGTTGTTGGTCGGTCTTGTGTCTCGGCGACTCGGAAGAGGCTTCTCCGTTGGTTCTAACTTCACAGGGAGGCCAAGACAGTTGTAATGTCCAATGTGCAAAGCGCAGGTGACGGGTCTTCGCCCAATGTGTTGTGCAACTGGGGCAGACCGTCGGCAGCAGAGACTTGGACGTGAGTGGCAACTGATGCGTGCAGATAAGCTACAACCGGTGTTTTCCGAGCCAGAGCAAAGGTCAAAAGAGTTATACAGATGTAGTTGCCGGTGGGGCGCGTGAGAGCTTCTTCTTGGCGTGTTATGTTATGTTGTGGTGGTTGTAGTGATGGTGGTGTTAAATGCGGGGGGGTTTTGACAATCGAGGTGGGATAGACAAGTCTGGGCACCCGATATATGAGAAGAAATGCGGACGGCGGTTCAGAGGTCAGGGACGGGAATCTGAGCGCAAGAAGTAGCCGTAATGGAGGGCGAGAGATGTCGAAATCGGGTGAAACAAAACAAGTAACGGCTCTGGTGCGTTCTCAGACTGTGGGGAGTGAATGAGATGGAATGAGGCGACTAATAGGAGGGGGAGACAGCGGATGCGGAGGCAGAGTGTGCAAGAGTAGAGATGAGTTGAGAGGTGGTGGGAGAAGTTCACACTTGACGTGCCAAGGCGAGAGAGAGGTCTGATACGGGTTATAAGAAAAGGAAAGGGCACTTCGACTCGTCCGGAGTGAGATGATTTAGATGAATGGGACCAACCGTAAGAAGTCGGCTTCCCGAAGGTAAAAGGGAAGTCGGGGGGAGGCGCACCCGTTGTATTATTACGCCGTGGGCTAGGACGGCAAGGAAGGCTAACTTACGCTTTGGGATTAACATGTCATGGCTGGCCCGAAGACGAGAGCGGTCTGTCTGCACCTCCTCTGTGAGGCCCAGCCAGGTCCTAGAGTGTCTCTGTCAATCTTCTCTTCCTGTGTTTTGGGAAGTGAGGAGGAGGAGGGTCTGAGGGGGGCTGCTGGACACAGTCTTCGGGCGGCAGGTCAGGGCTAGGATCTAGGCTCGGCCAGGGATGCAGGGATGGTCTGGACCCTGTGGACAGCGATGCGCCCAGCAATCCGTTCGATTCGAACAGGGTGCTCCCACACAATGGGCCTGCTTGGTCGTACCGATGCTTACTACGTATCCTGGCAGGGACGGAGAGAAAGTCAATACAAAGAACGCCAGCAAGGGTAGAGGAGAGCCAGACGGAGCATGTAGTAGTACGCACTACTACGTACGGGGGGAAGATGTGTCCAAGGATCTCCTGCCTTTGAAAGTAAGCTTCGAGGCAGACGGAAAAGCCAATGCGAAATGTAGCCAGCCAACGAAATGCCGCCTCACAAGATTTCGACATAGGAACCAGCAGCAACCCGATTGATGGCTAAGTGACTGACTTATTCTTCGACATGTACCTGTTTCCGTACGGCGAAAATGAGACAAGGCATGTAGCGAGAACAAGGAAGGCCTGCCGTGTAGCCGATCTCGTTCACTGGGCTCGGCGATCCTTGTTTCCTCTCAAAAGGCTCGCGAAATCCAGGTTCCTTGGTTACGAGACGTCTCTGTCGGGCTTCGGTTTGCTCGGCCCCTTAGACTCTGAAGCTTGAAGAGACGGGCGACTTGGATTTAGCCGTACGTAGTACTGGGCCGGCACCGATCCGTTACCATAGTCTTGCCCTGTCTTCCTGCCCAGTGTCCCGATTTAGGATGGATGATGCGAAGAGGCTAGAGCTAGGTGGGCGCGGGGTGAGCTGGGTCGTCTTCACTACAACCTTGGCCGAACTCAAAAGGCATGTAGATATTGTGTCTAGTCAGCGGACGGTTTGCTACCCAGCTGTCTAGTAATTACCTAGCAAGAGGCGACACAAATGCGTGGTTAGGTATCCGTCGAGAGACACGACCCCAGGTCCCCTGGAACCTGCCCTTACCAGTTGGGGTTCCACACAAGGGCAGGGCACCCCATTGACCAGCAGATTGACTAGGGGTAAGCACGGTTTGCACCGAAAAAAGGGCGGCGGCGGCGCGGGATTTGAGGGACGCGAGAACAGGCACCGAAGAAACTTGACAGGGACGGCGAGCTTGCCAACAGATCCCATGCACGATAGATGACGGCCGATGTATGGATGAGAAAGTTTCCATACCGCATATGTGGTCGCGTGGAGTAAGTGACGAAAAAAGGTATTGTCGGTCGGGCTCTGACGGGCTCCTGCAAAACCTTCTCTGCTTCAGTTACCAAGCGATTGTGATAGAGTCTCGAGAAGTTGTTGTCGCAGGCTGAAGTGAAGCGAAGCTCGGACGGAGGGGTGAGAGAACCGGGAAGCACCAAGAAGATGCAAGGAGATGCGAGCACAGAGAGAGGACGAGTTGAGAGAGGGGCCGAAATGTGAGGAGAGCAAACTTCACCCCGCTGCTTCTTCACCTCGTTCACATGGGTCAAAATAGGAAAGAAGGCCGCTTAGCAGGGAGATGGAGAGGGGGAATCAATAGAAAGCTGGAGGTGGTGAAAGGCGCAAATGCTGCTGATCAAGTATACAGGAGCTAAGCGATGACCCCATCGGGAGAGCACATTGTCTCATTGAGCCTGGTGATTCGTGGATGCGCCCGCTCAGCTGCAGTCCCCCCAATGACGGGAGACGTTGGCTGAAGGTGCCTCGCACGACATTTCCCATTCACTCTGCTGTGGAATTGATAAGTACTCTGGATCCGTGGACACAGCTCCCCTTTCCCACCAAGACGCACCACCAGAGGGAAGGGGGGATAAGATAATCAAGCTTTCCCCAAGTGTGGCCTTCCAAGCTTGGCCCGTCCCCATTCACGCCTGGCAGCCCCTCGGCTTCATTTCCCACTTTCTACCGTCTACATGCACGGAAGGGAGCACGTGGGGAGCTACCCTGTGCGAGACTGAGTATACTGCTACTAGTAGGGGGGGGGGNAGGTGCTGCAAGGCGCAGGCACATGCCTGTCGGGCGAACCTAGCATTTGGGGTTCTTTGGTCCCTGTCCGCGAAGGAGGAGCGAATCAGATAACATCGGCCCCTAGCGGGAGCGGAACTCCCAGCAGTATCGCCGCTTCCAGGCCGCTGGGCAACATTCGAACCTAACAATGTATTCGTTATTTGAGGAGACTTGAGGAGAGAAGAAACAAAAAGGAATAGGGAACCGGCTGGCGAGAGTCGCAGAGATGGGGAGGAAATGCCCAGCCCCATCAGTGGCGGAATTTAATTACCTCGTTGCTGAGGAATAGACACGGGCAGTCGTCGCCGATTGCCCCAAACCATCGTTTGTCAGGTCGAGAACTTCCACAGGTCAATGGTCCCGTCTCTAGTTCACCCATGTGGACGAGAGGATATTAATGTCGACCATAATTAGGTACGGGCCCACTGGACTATGGTCTACGGCACGCGGGAAGCCGCTCAGTTTTTCCTTTCTTTCTTTCTTTCTGCGCCTACGAGAACGTCCACGTCCCTGGCGTTGTCGCCCGCGTTGCACGTCGGAAAGAGAATGCCTGCTGGGCTCCCAATCGCCGTTTGCCCCTGACGCTTAGTCACGTCAAATAACACGAACCCGTCAACTGTCCAACCAGCAGCTTGTTCGCGAGAGATGCTTGGCATCAGCAGTGCCGCAACCTCGTACAGAGGAAATTGCGCTCAGCTGCGCCTGATTCAATGCACTTCACTGTATACACAACGCCTTCTAGTCAACCAGACCCCTTGGGACAGTGCAGAAGCATTTTAGATTTGACAGGGAGAAGAGAAGAGAAGGGGAAGAGAGAACCACAGAGACAAGCACTGTGTTAGCATTAACTGGGCATGTCACGCAAGTTCTGAACACACATTGTGATGGGTAAGGGGATGACAGGCGACCTAATAAGACCAAGTTTCCAAGTTGACAGCAGCCGGCGCTTGTTGGGACAGACCTTCTCGTGTTTGGCTGCCGGACACAGAAAATGGCGCGCCAACAGTGTTCAATTCTGAAAAACAAGGGCCAACAACCCCCAATTTGTCAATTGACGCCGAAGACCCACTGGCGAACGGTACCCAGGGCTTCAAAACTCCGGCCTGCATCGGTTATTTGGATTCGAGACACGCCAACATACTGCTCTGCTAACCGCTGGAGTCTGGTGTCCAACACGCTCAATGCACAAGCAACAAGCAGTAATTGGAAACAAGCCATGTGGCAAGACAAGGGGATGAGGAAAAAAAAAAACACAGGAAAGTACCGTTGTCTTGGTCATAGGTAGGAGTCGAAGTCCGTCTCGTGTTCCAATATTTTTAGATAGCACAACACACAGCGAAACTCGCCTGTTCTTGCCCTTCGTTGGTTGGGGTTGTTTGAACGTCAAAAAGGTTTCAGCACATGTGGCCCTGATGCCCCGGCCCGCCCAGGTCTGCATCGGAAATAGAACAGGATACCATGAGACCATGGAAAACGACATTTGTCAATGGATCTCGAGCTTTCGTTCTTTGCCAAGCCTGTCCGGCAATTCTTGCAAGACAAGAGCACGGTTGATGGAACAGTGTCAAGCCAAGTGTTGCGGGGCCCCCGACTTCGTCGATAGGTACTTTGTGATGCCCGGAGAGGACTGGGAAGACCGTCGACGCAGCCCCGATGAAGACTTCCCGGTCGAGCTGAGATGGGTGAGGCAGTTCGCACTACCTTACTACGTAGTAGTACCTAGTGTCATCGAAACTCGAGCAACCCCCAAACCCCACTCTAGAGTGCCAGCAAGTCATTTGGATCTGCGCAGCCCATAGCCTCTCGGCAGTAATTGAGTAATAGCATGCTCTTCACACAGCTGGCCAGCTGAGGTTGTCGTATCCAGGCGAACTCCATCAGGAATGGTATTGCTGCTGCCTGCTGCCCTTCCGGCCTAGTCCCTGCAGGGCCATCGTAAAGGTCTGGACCGGCCGGCGCTGACCTTTTACCAAGCGCACGGGAAGGGCCCAGAAGAGCGGTACCAAAACGGAAGGAAGGAAGGGGAATATGAGGAGGGAGGGGGCTTGGTCGCTTGGGAGAAGCGAACTGGGCACAGTATCACGCGACCAACGGCAGCAAAAACCACGTCTCATGTCCTCCTCACGGAAGAAGACACAAGGATGCAGGATACAGAAGCCAAAAGTCGCCGCCACTTGGCTTCAGTTTTGCTGTGAGGAGGACGAGCGAGGGGTGACCCCTTCTCGCGGAAGTACATCACCAGGGCCGCTGGGTCACGTCCCACTTGGTTCCCAAGCCCAAGAATGGGGAAGGCCAACCAGGGACGGGCATTAAACAAGCTTTCCGTGTTGCTGCGCAGTCCCCTGCGGAGGGGCCGAAAGACGGAGACGAAGCCAGTGGGCGTACGGACACCCAAAGAACTTCTAGAATTGCTCGTATCCCGACNAATTCCGCCGCTGGTCGTTCGGGGCGTGAGTGGACCTCTGACTATAACGCAGTTTCGGGACGCTCGAATCTGGAGCGGAAGAGAACTCTGGAGGCCGCGGGTCGCGGCGCGACGCTTCAGTTCTGCTAGTTGGCTTTGTGCGTCGGAAAGTCAGGATCTCGAGTGAAGCAATGACGCGCAAGCTCTTTTTTCGGCGGAAGCAAAGACGGGACCGATTGGGTTCTCGTACTCGCTTGATCATAAACAGAGACGGTCCTTTGGAGCTCAGGAGATTGCCGCAGCAGGCGGACCGGCTGGGGAAAAAAAAAATACAGTTCAGGTGTCCCCAACCCCCGATAAAAAAGACCAGTCACGTACTGATGCCGCTGGCTACCTACCTTACCTAACCTTATGGTTCGGCCAAAAGAAAGGCTGAGTTTGGGGTTTCCGGAGGTGCCTAGGTTCGTTATCGGCTTTGAATGGAACGGACCCCGACCTTTCGTCTCTACCATGGCATCACACAATACACACTCCGTAGTGGGTTACTGACAGTTCTGGGTATTCCTCAATTGACACGATGTTGCTGCGGAAGACGCTACTCTCGGCCACCGAGATTTTCCAAACTGAAGCAGGAAACATGGGGGAAAAAAAGAAAAGAACAGGAAAAAACCTATAGAAAGAAATTGCCAAACCTGGCCATTGGCCCAGGCGTAAAAAAAACCCCTTGAAGGAAATCGACTGACTCGGTCTCCACCAATCTCCTTTCCCCGTCCGTGCACGCACCCCATCCTACAGGTAGGAGGTAAGATAATCAGTAGTCTTGTGCCCTGAAGTCTGGCCAAGTCAGCCTTGCGCGCGCCCCATCGCCCTGAGCGCATTCGCCCCAGACCTCAGTCGGTCAGTCTCCGTTTACGCGCCTGCGAGGCTGAGGAGCAGTCTCACCCTTCCAGCACCAGCCCGCTCCCCCTCCGAAACAATTCCCTTCATCAAGCCATTGAGTCTCGTGTGTGTGTGTGTGTGTTCCTCCTTTCCTTCAGTCCCCTCAAAGCCGTGTTTCGGCAGCCCTCCTCCGGGCCCCAATGTCACCGACGACGCCGACGGACTTTGCTGCTACTTTTCCGCCGCGGCCCCTCACCCGCTCCTCTACCCTCCCGAACGGCCTCACGAACGGCCTCACGAACGGCACCGGCACCGTCGCCAACAATGCCAACCCCCAACGCCAAGACCGGTCCCGCCTCGCTCCGGAGGATGCCTTCCTAGCTACCTCCCCGCCGCGCCGCCCCGTCCCCTCCTTCCCCGATCCCGGCGCCGGCGCAGACCATCGCGCAGCTCGCGCCCACCTCCGCCACAGCAACGGCCCCGACCGCTCCCGCTCGCGCCGAAGCCGTAAGCGGACCTGGAAGAAGCTCATGTGGGTGAAGCAGAGCTACCCGGACAACTACACCGACCAGGACACCTTCCTCGAGAGCCTGCAGCGCAACCCCCGGCTGCAGCCCTACGACTTCTGGCCCCTCGTCGCCGACTCCACCGTCATCGTCCAGCACGTCTGCTCCGTCATCGTCTTCATCGTCTGCTTCGTCCTCATCCTGCAGAAGCGCGTCTCGCCCGTCTCCATCGTCTCCTGGAGCAGCCTGGCCACCTGCCTGGGCTGGATACTGTGGGAGCGCTGGGAGACCGACGAGGAGCGTGCCGAGATGGGCGGTCTGGCCGGCGGCGGCACCGGCGCCACGGCGGCGGGCAGGAGAGAACCGGGCCGGCGGACGGGCAACATGCGGCGCCCGCCGCCCCACGTCGACGAGACTTCCGCCGCCACGACGGCCACGAGCTCCGTCACCAACCTCTCCAACTCCACCAGCGCAGAGCGGCTGCCGCGCCACTCCCACTCCGCGTCGGCGAGCTCCCTCATCTCCTCGACCTCGGCCACCTCCCAGTCCACCCATCGCCGCCACAGCCAGGAGGTCGCCGCCGGCGGCCCCCCGCCCCGTCGCTCCTTCTTCCCCCTCCCAGGCGACGACAACAGCCGCCTCCACCAGCGCCTCAGCACCGTCAAGAGCGCGATCCTCATCTACTCGACCCTCCTCGGCCTCTCGCCCATCCTGAAATCCCTCACCTGGTCAACGTCGAGCGACAGCATCTGGGCCATGTCCTTCTGGCTCCTCGCCATCAACATCTTCTTCTTCGACTACTCGGGCGGCGTCCGCGTCACCATCCCCGCCTCGCTCTCCACCAACGCCGCCCTCATGGCCTCCACCGTCCTCGCGAGCCGCCTCCCCTCCACGGGCCAGGTCTTCAGCCTCACCCTCTTCAGCATCGAGGTCTTTGGGCTGTTCCCCGTCTTCCGACGCTACGCCCGTCACCGGAGCTGGGGGTACCACTACGCCATGACCGTGTTTCTCGTCCTCGGCGCAGGCGCCGGCGTCGGCGTCATATTGGGCGACGACGGCAGCGGGTGCTGTTGGCCGTGGAAGAGCGCCGTCGTGGGCATGGTCGTCAGCGTGCTCATCGCCGCGGTGGCCATGGGCGGGTGCAGCTGGTGGCTCATCGGTTTGCAAAAGTACAAGAACGAGATCTACGGGCCGTGGGACCCGGCGCGGCCCATCATCATGAGCCGGCGGCTGTGGGACGATGGCTGATTAGACAAGAGGCACACCTGTGTCGCGGGTTTCCGACGTATGGATAGAATTTATTACATTTCAGCCATTGTTGTCACTGTTCTCTCTCGAGGCTGTGCGGTTTTCGCGTATTGTTCCTGCTGTGTTGATGCTGTTCCTCTTTTACTTTTCTTGCAGGCGGCGCCCCCCCCAAAACGTGTCTCATCAGTGCTATGAGTATAATGCCCTTCTACAAATTCAACAGACCTGCCCGCAGCTCCACGCCCGGATACCGAATTACCACTGTCTGTTCGAGAACCCGAACTTGATAGGCCTCTGGTGAAGAGCTCTGTCCGGCGGACTGGTTTGTTCGATAAAAAAGATTGCAGAAGATATGCCGCAAACTTTGACGTGGTCGCGCGGCTCAACGGGGTTACGGCGGATGACCGCGTAGGCGATGGACTACCATGGATACGGTATCCTTCACCCATCTCTTCTCTCGCGCTTCTCATACGAAGTGGGCATCAAACTTTTTTTTTTTTATTCTTTGAACCCGGACATCTGCCAGCATGAGGCCCCACGAGACTCTTCTTTGAGCTTTGGGGCATACGAGGGACATACGAATTCTTCAGCAGGGAAGATTTTTGTCGGTCTACACTGCTGCGAGGTGCTTCAGTTTCACATTAAGCCTGGCGCCCCTTGTATCCTGCCTTCTTCCGTCGGCGTTATGTCTCGCCGTCTGTGGTACTCTCCGATGACCAGAGGCGCACCGGGAGGGCCGGGTCCCGGCCCAAACATCCAAGCCAGAACCGCTGCAACTGCTAGAGCCGGGCAACGGGGGAAGACAATCCGTCTTATTCTGTGCTCGCCCCTGTCCCCGTCCTTTTTACCACGCAAGGCTGAACAGCCATCCGTCGACCTTGGAAACTCCGCCGCGTTATGCAACGACTGCTTGATGAGGTGGGCTCTGTGCCTCGAGATTCGATTCTCCTCCTTTGTACAATCCAGCCTCTCTTCGAAGTCGCGATGCCCCACTCTGGCACGGTACAGTTGGCTGGCTAATTTCTGGGAAGGGCTGCCAGCGGCAGGGAGGTTGCGGTTGTGTTTGACCTCGTGCGTGTTTTGAACGTTCGTTACAAGGATCGTAGGCGTCCGGGGCTCTTCTGGGCGAAGAACACGGGCTTGCGGGATAGCAGTCGTGGTTAGCAGGCGGTAGTGTTGGTGTATCGTGACTCCGCGGATGGGATGAGCTTGGTGGTCTGGGCTGAAGACCCTGTTGATAGGAGCGGAGAACGGCAGGCGGTTGCACACAGACGCCATCCTGTCAGGATAGTTATGATGGCTCGGCGGCGGTGCGGCGAATGGGGAGTGAGTTTCGGCCGCGTTGGGCGATGCGTGTTGACATGGTGGGCTAGTTCATGACTGCTTTTCTGTAGAAGCTGTCCGAGATCTGCAAATATGTTTTTGTCAGCGTCGACAGGGAAACATGGCAAGGGAGCCGTGGCCTTACTTGTGTCTGTCTAGGTCCAAAGGAGAAACCATACCGAAGGCTTGACGTTACCATGGGTGCAATCATCCACGGCCGCGTTTTCGAACTCCACTCGATTTTGCCGCTGTTCTGTGGACGTTTACTGGAGAGTGCCGATATCATGTTCCATCACGAGTTTTCCAGAGCTCGTTTGCGGGTCTCTGCCTACATTTCCAATTCAGAGCCGGATGTCGAAGAACATAACCATTACTTTGCCGTGCAATTCGTTCGCTATTCTACAGCAGCAAGTACCTTAACGGATGGTGTCCGGCCATGATCTTCCAGGTGCTCGAGTTTGGGTTTGTGGTCATCAAACGGGGTTTGATTTCACCCCGGGTTCGTAGCTGGCGCATCTCTCATTCGACTGGACCAGTCGAATGGAGATACCCTTACTTTGTGTCCTCCTTGGGACGCAAAATCAACTTCGTCTAGAAATTGAACTCTGAACAAACTTTCCTAGCTCTATACGGAGGATATGTTACCAGATAAACTCCAGGTTCTGATAGGTCAATCGATATTTCCCCCCCTTTCCTGGGCTCTTACAAGTGGCACAGGCGAAACTCATCATCTGTCACGCAGAATAATTAAAAAAACACGGGGGTCAACAACAACACCTTATGTGACAGCCCGAAGATCTTGCTGAAAATTCATTGTCAAAGGATTCCCAACCTACTGATTGGCCGTACTGCCATGGGGGTGTCCTGCATCCAACATAAGCGTCTTCATGACCACGCGGAACTATATATGCACGGTAGAAGCATCTTCCAGCCTCTCTTCAAGGACACCCGCGCCGTCATAATCACAAATACGATCTGGTGATAATCGAAGCCAAACATGGGAGAATGGTTAATGATCGTTTTTCTCTGTGCATTCTTTCACCTCATGCGGTATCCTTCGTCGGGCTTCTATTCCCAGTTCGTACGCATATCACCCATACCTGGATGTTCTTGGCCAGAACAGATCGGTTCGAACCGAATCCTCCTATTCTTCTACAATAGCTCCAAGCTCCAGTCTCCCCACCTGCTTGCTGGTTAGAATTATTTAGTTCCTATCTCGGCTAATTCTGGTGATGCTTCATACATCTGTCTATTTGTCTCCTCCGGTGATCTAAAACATCGGATAAGTCAGTCAGTACGATCAATCACCTCACTTCGTGCAGGCAAGGTCAACTTCTTCGATGGAGGAGGGAGGGAGGAGAAAGTACCAGGGCTCATCCTTACATTCTCATTCATCCCCGCCTGTGTGCTTTTTTTCCCTCTTCCGCTTCTAATTCAAAATCATTCCTGACCGCCAGGTTTTGAAAAATGCCTACTTCACTACTTATCTGCAGTCTCGCCACCTTCCATGTCCCCTGGTTCTTTCCTACGACTTCCCATGGTATTGGATCCCAGTCGTGCCTGTGTTGCTGTCCAATAGAACGGCACCACCTCGGACTCAGAGTGCATTGCATTATCGGGTTTGACGCGGCCAGATCACCTCGTGCCCGTCTTGATAGCAAGAAAGGCAACTTCATGTGTGCCCAGCTCTACAGAGCAGGTCTGCTTCTTTCGTGCAATCTGTCAGCAAAGGTACTCAATAGGCCTCGAGCTCCTCTTAAAGCCACGATAACTCATGGTAAATTACACATGTTTGAGGAGAACGTCCAAGATTTTAGAACGGCTCTCAGAGACGCCCACCATGACAGCGTCACTTTCCACACCCGGCTGCAATGAACATAAGGCCATTTGCAACATATCGATGCGCTGTTCGTCATTGGAAACAGAACCAGTACAATGTGAACAAGACGTACGTTTCAGTTCCATCGGCGAGGAACGTACCACCAGGCCCAGGTCCGTTTTCAAATACATCGGGTAACACGGCGGTCCAGCTAATCGGTCGGAACTCCTCTCCGCACTTGCATAATAGCTGCTTCAATGTGCATGCCCTCCCTTTGCCTTTCCTCTCCTCATGAATTGCAATTCACCACTTTTCTAGTTTCTCCTAAAAGCCGCAACAATTTGACGGGTAAATAAGAAACCCTCTCTGGATACAAGGCTTCAGTCTCCATGCGATACTCTTGCTCACACCAAAGGGGATGTACGTTTCTTATCCGAGACTTTGTAAGAAGAATCCGAGACCCGAATTACAACAACCCCTCTGACAGTTCCACAAGGCCTTGTTGGGCACGATTGCTTTCAAAAGCCCGACGAACTATTCTCCGTCCCTCCCAGGTACTGGCCGGATGGGGAGCCGTAGATTGAATTCCAGAAGCAGCCCTCGCGTCGTTTCGTCTCAGGTTGCATGCCGCAACTAACTCTTGGGAGGATCTTTCGAAGGGTTGAGAGTAAAAGACTCTGACACCAGGACTTTCACGTTCCATCACTGCGAGCCGATTGAGGAGAAGCCTCGGAACATCGAGGCCGGGAAGTCTGCGGAATCGCATAGCACGGCGGCGGCTGCGTTGATCAAAGATCGAAACCACATTTAATCAGCAGGATACGCTCCATCGGTTGCTAACAACACCTACGTTTTCTCGAGTTTTAACGCAAAGTAGGATCACCTTCGGTCCCAATTGCAGCAGTTTTGCAGTCTTGTCCTCGTCTCACCCCCGGTAATCCGCTTGATACGAGAGCCGGATTTGAAGGACTTTCTTGGTATTCTATATCGAGACTGAAGCAAATGAAGTGGCTATTGAGAGGATAGCGAGATGCCTCGCCCGGCACCAGTTGACAGCACCATCCCGGAAGATGGATGCCGCATTTACGAAACGCTCCTCGGCACATCACTTGCAGGTATGGACTCCGACTTCGTAGATTTCCGCTGGAGCAAAACACGAGGCATCGGATGCTCGGACGGCTGGGGTTTTCTCAAGGATTGGGGCGCCTGGCTGACCTTGCCGTAAGTTTTTCCACGCAATACCAATGGTCTGAAGTCAGTATTTCTTGCTTTTGGCGAGCCCGTCGTAAAGGGCGAGAGACACGAGCAGAGCGGGAATGACGAGAAGGGCCCGACTACAAGCTACAGCAGGAACACACTTTCTCCCTTCTTTCCTTGAATCGCGTCATATACACGATATTGGAATACAATATGAGTTTTTGTTGCTGAAGTCCGGAAGGACCCGAAGTTGCACCGTAAACAATATGCCGCGCGGCTTTGCTTTCTACCGATAGTGTATGGTTTTCTGAACTGAAAATCGCAAAGAATGACCGGCATGATCTCCGGACCAGACTGGAAAGGTCCAAACCTCTTATCGAGAAGACAGGAATTCCCTTGAAGTTTTCTGTCCTGTGCAATCCCTTCCGGAATAGTCCCCCCCCCCGGTCGACGCGGACCTGGCAAGCCTCTACGGACGCAAAGAGACGATGACGAACCTCTCCTACTCGGTTTTGATGGACTGGGCGATGAATTGGTGGTTTCGAGGATGCCGCCGTCTTAGGTTTTACTAGGCTTGTCGGGATGAGAAGGGTCCGGGGATGTAGTGGTTGAACGACGGAAGGTATTTGATATATCATAGTTGCCATTTCCAAGTCTCCGAGGGCGGCAGGCGTCCTCCATCCCCAAGTTTTGAAACCGAGGCGTTTGTCATGCAGTGAGACTTCAAAACCTACTATGGTCCCCTTCATCCCGTTCCTGGGTCGATCGACCCGTCCGGGAGTTTACAGATGGACTTGGTCGGACCAGCGTCCACCCTCCAGAGGCTTCTTCACGATCGCTAGTGTGCTGGATTCCTGATGGTACGATGGTATGCCTTTTTACATGGAAACGTAGATGCCTGCTCCGTGTGAAGTAGTGTGCCAGGTTTTCTTTGGCATACCTTGGTGACGCGGCATGCGGACGAGGTAGCAGAAGGTACTCTGAGCAGCGCTCAACAGCGTTCCCCTGAACGACTACGGGACCAACGCCGAGCATGTGGCAGTTTTACGACTCCTTCTCGGGGCTGAAAAGGATGGTTATACGGCAACTCCTCGCGTCCGAGGTTACTCAAGTGATACCCATCACAAGAGAAGTTGGTACACGAGATGAACGGGCAGAGGATCAATTCACCACGGTTTGGTAGGCGTTTATGGAACCAAAAGCAACGAGCCAACTCAGAAACAGAAGTCGGGATGAACACGGGAGAAAGGGCCAGGTTCAACGGGCAGAGAGACGAAGGAGCCAGGCACGGCCGAGCGAGGCCCTGCCCCGATGGGCATTCGCTGCAGCCCAAACGACACATCTGCCGTGCCGAACCCTTCAGCAACGCAGCGGGTCAGCAGAAGCAAATCAAATCGGAACAATCCCAGACGATGGAATCCACAGTAGCGGAGGGGCAACCAGGTAGGTCCGGGGATCGGGTACAGAAAGAACTCTCCGAAATGTAGTGTAGATCACGAAGTTTTATGGGTGGGTGTTGACGCAGCTGTGCAGGAGAGATGTATGGAAGGCCCGTCAAGTGACGTTGAAGGTCACCATCCCCCTCGAATCTCCCCACGCCAGGCGCGTTTCATGACGGCAAAGATGACGGACGCCGGTCTCGAAGAGATCGGCACTGCTGCGCTCGAGAACCAAGCAGAACGACTTCCTGATTGTCGCCGGACAGGTTTCGAGGCGGCAGCTCTGGGGTTCATCAAGGAGCGACTGGCCGCCGTGCCGTCGGGGTGGGCTGGTCAATATGCGAGGGCAAGCGCAAGTGGAGGGCAAAGAAACGCGGTCTGTTGTTCGACACAATCTGGGACGAGAACCAATGAAGTCGAGACCGTGTCGTCCCGGATTAGTTGGCATCCGGGCGTTGTTTGGCCCGCCTGGCGTGATCATGGTTGCAGTAGGATGAGGGAGGTAGAGCATGGAGCCGTCGAATTCCATTCCTAGCGCCACTCGAATTCGTACGTCTTGCGCTGATAAGCGGCTCAAAGACAAGCGGTCGGCAGCAAGGGTCGACGATGTTCCTCTTTGGGACATGACCTAGGATTTGATCGCTCGCGTAGACAAACTGCTCCCAACGGCGTTCACGACGTGGGATAGGCGGTTCAACCCTATCAGAAAGGAATGGCCCCAGCGCCTGTCCACCCCCGGAGATTTTGGGCCGTTCTCGGTTCCGCCCATCCAACCCGCCTCATTGGAAACCACAGATTGACGACGATGCTTGCTTCGTACCAAGGTACACCAGTTATTGGAACGGTCGCCGGCCCTTCCCACCAGACATTCCATGGCCCCCCAGTTTCGGTCTTATTCGCCTCCCGGTGTTCCGGGAAAAGGAAACTTGAGATCGTCTTTAGGACAAGTGTTAGTTCAGCTGATTCTGTCGTCAAGTTTTTTCTCCCCCCCCCCCCTCTGAAGTGGGATCCAGTCCGGGAGGTGTACAGCCACTTCCGTTGTCAACGAAATGAGCTAAGAAAAGAGCAAGCATTTCTGACAGGCCGGCCGCTCTCCACAACACAGAGCCGGAGCAGGGATACCATGCGCCCTTGCGGTTTGCTTAATCGCTCCGTGCGGAACGGACGACAAGCTTGTGTGCATTGTGGTGATCTTCAATGAAGATCTGCCCTCCTGCATCAAGCTGTGTTATATATTTGGGTATCGCTTGGCCATGTAGCCTAGCCAAGCCCGACCGGCTCCTCTCTTTTGCCATACAGTGTTCCTCCAATGATGCAATGGCAACAACAAGACGGCAGACAGGATTGGTAGGCAAACGAAAGTTAGGCATGAGACAGTCGCATGTAGCAGCAGTAAGGACACAGAACATACGATCTTGTCGTTGTTGTTGTGTGTCGTTTCCCCAGTCACGCAGTCGTCAGAGTTACAGTGCTACGAGCAGCCACAGTCGAACCAATTTCCTTTTAGAGGGTGCCACAAGTGCTTGACGTCGATATGGGCCTCATAGCTTGTCAAAGGCGCCGAGATATCCAGAGTGTCTGAGATCGTAAATATCAACACGCGCGAGAGAATGGCAAGGACGGACGGGTTCGCTTCCAGCCAGGCTCCCCTTTCCCATCCACTCTGCAGTAAAGGGCGAGACATCGGCTGCTTTCTTGCGGTGGTGAGACGGCGCGGCGCACGCGATATGGACTGTCCACACACAAACGTCGGCGTGTGGTTGCACGGTGTTCCGGAGTGGGCGGTGACAGATCAGGGCCCACCCAGGTCCTGACATGGGGTTGAAAAGTGAGGTGGTATCCGCGCAATTACCAGGAGCCAGCCAATGGTGACATCCAAGCGCTTCGATAACCCAGAAACACTCGGAGCCTGGCTGAACAATCGAATCTGAGCCGTCGTACAGATAATTGCGCCGAGCACTGTGGTAAGCATATCTCTTTTGTACGAGGGCGTAGCACTGTCTCCAGATTTTGATAGGCGAGCTCGTATCATCCGAACGGGTTGCCGCACAAAGGGTGTTGGACCTTTGGTGTTTTCTCCACGGATTGGTTGTTGTCGTTACCGTTACCGTTGCCGTTACCGTTGCCGCGATGGGAAAAAAAAAAAAAAAAAAAAAAAAACTGCCCAGTTTTTGGCGTGGGCGGGTCACATCTTGACAACGAGTTTCGGTTCTTGAAAAATCTGGTCTAGGCAGCGCGTGGCGTTATGCCCGAATGAGCCGCCCACCAGTGTTTGTAATGGACATTTTGTAGCTTGCTGCTTAGGAGTGAAGCCACTATAGACCGGGATCCATGATAGCACGCCGCGCTAAGCATCCATTCGTGAGCTGGGTACAATCCAGTGCGTCATCCATCAATAGAGTCTTGGTCGAATTTTATGGGATTTGCGAAATACCTCACAAAAACTTTAGGGGATGCAAGTCAATGTCCCCTGTTCAAGGGGTTCTCTCGAGTGCCTTCTACTAGTATGATGGCTGATGTATTGGTGCATGTGGCCAATAAGGACACTCCGCAACTCGCAGTGAGAAAGACGTGTTGGATGTGCAATATTTTCTCCAAATCAACCTACCTTAATCAGACAGACATCGTGCCTTGGTGAGCTGGTGGGAAGGAGAAGGCTCGGAACTTTGGCGCTTGAAAGCCGCCTATTGCTTGGCCATCCGATGTTTAGCACTTCTTGACCCCCCCTTCTCTCTCTTCTCCAGAAATGAAGGAGAAAAAAAGGAGGAACAGAGACTGACAGAGAGAAAGCAAGTCAAGAAGAAAATGTGGCACAAACGATGATTTGATCGATGGCAGGGCGATGACGATTGTCTGATGACAAGACCAGCCCACCGCCTACCAGGGACAGCTTGCATGTGCTAGCACCATTGGAACCGGCGAACCGCTTATTAGCAAGGCAACGGAGGACAGGCCAGGGACATCAGGCCAAGTCAGGGGCATCTTGAGCTGTGTCTTTTAGTTTTGGTGCTAAGGCGAGTCGGCTGCAGGGATGGCGGCACACCCTTTCAAGCACCACAACACGGCTTGGCACCTTGGAATGGCCTTTTGTTAATTTCCCTTCCAAGGTTGAGGATGCAGCAGCAGCACATGGGCGAGAAAACAGCCGAATCCTGATGTTCCGGTTTGGGGCTACCGAAGCCCGCATGCTTCTAGGCTTGGGCAGCCGAGGCGAGACGGTACGGGAGGAGATGGTTGCGATGATTGATTATTGCCTTGCTGACACTGATCCCAGTCACCAAAAAAATAATGCGCTTTATCGGGCGAGGATAACATTCGCATCTGGGAGAAGGGCGGGGCCGCCATGGGAGGGGAGGGACGCTTGACTTTTGATTGGCAACCCCGGGACCAGGCTCGCCAGGAACGACGACAGCCAGGGTTGTTGGTCCGGTGGATGGAGCAGCCTACTCAACCTTTGCCGGTGGTTCGGTTCTCTCTTTCTTTCGGGACTGGTGATTCTGCTTTTGCCAACGACCGTCTCCGGACCGGATCAATACCGTGGTGATGCTGATTAAATTCATCATTACTGTGTTTCCCGATGGGGTCCAAAACTACCGCCGCCCCGACTGGTGCCTTGGGTATATTCTCGTCTGTTTAGGCCGAAGACCATCGGGAGTAAACGCGCGTATCGCTTCAGTCACATACGTATCAACTGAAGCGACCAACCTGCCGTGCCACTGTTGTGCATGCCTGACCTTCTAGATTTGTATTCAGTAAATTAGAGCGAATTTGTTCCCTGGTAAAAGGTCATAGCAGAGCAGAACAACGACTGTCGCGTACCTTGGACGGTCCACGGTGCTCGCCGGCAGCAACCCGATTTCTTGATATCTGGGGACACAGGCGCCCACGGAGCTTCACTCCACAGCTCAAGTCATGGAGACCGCATCTCCGCTTAAGACGAGCCATGCCGGTCAATGTGCTCATCATGTTCGGGATAGAAGGCGGATGCGGGAATGAAATAGGACACTACGCCCGCGGATGACGATTCGATTGGGATACCGTCTCACGGCGCCACTTTTGACTTGGGATGGGTGGAGCAGACTTGGCATGCCATGGCGCGTCGAGAATGGACGATCGAAAATCCGACAATGCTGATGCAGTCAAAATTCTGATTTTGCCCTTGGTCGGGATGCTATTCTGCTCAGTTGACCTTGACTGTCTAGAACAGCATTACATCTTGAAGCCTGTTGTGGCCAAGTCGCGTCTTGTGATGTCGCCTTCTGATAGCTCATCTAAGAGGATTCTGGATAAAACCGCTCGGTGAAGGGCTTGCACCCGGTTTCCCAGCAACGGAGTCATCGCCGAAGATACCCAGCGAGGGGGAAAAAGATTCGGGTCTGAGAAGCGAAACAAGTGGCCGGAATGCAGTTGGCGGTGGCTGATGATGTCGCAAGACGGCCAGCAAACCACGATGCGACCGGCCTGACGCTGCTGGGAAATAAGGTTCCCTCACATCGGAGCATGTTTACCGTGTCGGGACTTGCAGTGTTGGAAATAAGTCAACTTTATGAATGGATGGCGTCGTATGTACTACCTTTGTATGGTATAAACTTTAGTAGAAGCCTGGGCCGTTGTTGTGGTGGCGGGATACCCACCCGATGCTCGCTGTATATCCCGTTGGCACCTCAATCTTGGCAGTTTTCTGGGTCTCTGCGAGGAATGAAACGCCAGTAGAAAAGAAGCAGAGCCACTCCAGAATGAGGAATTGGATAAATGGGACACCCGTCCAATGCCACATTCTATATTTGGATCGCAGTAAGGTCGCAACTGTGGCGGACATCCAAGGCTCAACTATCTGACGCAGGATGGTGCCACGGTAAAGGAGAAAAACCATGGCAGAAAAGATGGAAAAGTGGAACGAGCAGCGTATTTTTGGAAAAAAAAAAAATGCAAACAGAAGAAAAGCTTATCTGGTCAAGACTCAATGGCGTAGTGAAGAGGAGGGACAACTGGAGAGAAGGCGTCCGGAAGACCGGGTCAAAACCTCTCTCTTCGGTCCAGGACTGTCTTAGGGCCGCTGAAAGTCAATACATTGGGCTGGAGGCGGCCGGACAACGGCATCCTTCTCCTGACCGGTGCTACTGGTGTTCGTAGGTGTTTGCTGCCGCGATCAAGGTTTTAGCATCGGGATGATGAGACCGAAACTGATAATGGACGGCGCATGGTGCGGCTCGGCCGGAGTGGGAGGAGATGAACTGGGTGTGCGTGAAGATGGAGACATGATATGAGACTTGACAAGATGGATACTGCTGTCGCTATCGATGGCCCGTTTAACACGCGTGCCCCCTATGTATGGCAAGGTAAGGTGAAATAAGGAGCAAAAGCCTTCCGTTACAGATCGGAACTTCACGTAATCGATTATTGTAAGGTCCAGTTGTCTGGGGGTCGCCCAGACGGGATGAACTCGTTATGTTTAGGTAGTTTAGGTACGTACCAGCATCTCCAATGTGCTGTTATTTCCCACGATTCGTGATATGAACAAGGCGCCCGGGATGAGGTGCCTGGAGCCGGAGGGTTCGTCCCTGGTTCGTCTTGTTGCTATGGCCGATCTTAAGGTGCTTTCTTCAAGATGAGTTCAAGTATACTCGAGGAGAAGTCGAGTCGATAGGGACTTTGGTATGTTGAATCATGATTGCAATTGCTTTTGAGAATGCAAGAACTACACTGCGTACAGGAACCTCTACCTCAAATTGTCTCGTGCTCTTGCCACCCTGTCAAACCCTATGTCTCCGAATCGTTACTTGTTCACGTTTTCGTTGCCAGTGAACCTCGAAAACTCAATTCAGAGAAAAAGGTTGCTGTGGTTTGATGTCCCACTGTCTTGCGTTTTACTCGCGGACGTATTCACCTTGTCCGGAAAACCTTCTCCTTTGCTTGCTGTCTGCCTCTGCCGACTCATCGGCCAGCCACGGGGAACCGGAGCTCTCCCGGCCCGTTTCTCTTTGCCAGCTCCGTCCGCTAACCAGAAACTTGAAGGCGCCAAGCTTCTCATCGTGCCCTGTCCGGTACGTACCTCCTTTTCTTTCTGCCTCTTCGCAATGTTCGTATAGACCTCTCGAATGTCGTCTATTTACCGCGTCTCCTCCCCACCACAGATGTACAATGATTTGCTGACGGAGATCATCAGTACCTTTCGACCGGCATCCCCTCTCCACCACATAAAATCCAGCCGGCGTGTCACGAATTCGCGGCTCCACGCTAGACAAGACTCAGCCACAAGGAGTACAACATTCGATGTGTCTTCCCGTCCTGAAAGTGCGTTGACCGTGTTGTATTATTTGCTCTGGCAGTCCAATGCAGCCCAGCCTTCGTTCCCGCTCCAGCCAGAACATGGCATCTTGGAGACACCGGTTTCCAGGATGTTTCCCTTCACACACACCCTGCACGTCAAACAACCTGCAACACGAACGCTCTCTGTAGCACCGGTAAAACATTTGGAAAGTGACGTATCTGTGGGTTCTGTCGTTGTGCGAAGAGAATCCATTGCTGATGTTCTTGACCGGGGATTTAACTCTACTCCGTAATTACACCCAACGGGAATCCGATACACCTAGGTCGTACATAAAATGCTCTGGCTCGGGTTTAGGTATCCCTGCAGCAAGGCAGGCAGGCCATGGGCCTTGAGCCACGATCCATCCTACGGCAGATGAAGTGATATTCCCCATCGTGACAGACGACTATGGAGCCCCAGCTTCCAAGGGCCAGGCGGAAATCAGAACACGATTACAGCACGGGGAATCCCGATGTCCCGGAGGATGGTGGTTTTCATTCTGTTGTTTATGCTCGGACCTCCGGCCCAAGATTGACAGAAGCTAACCACCTCCACCTCCACTTCCACCACTACCACCACCACGCAAACAAGTGGTCTCGGTCGGACAAGGGGAGTTGCCGACGCCATGACACGGCATGGGCGACACGACACGGATGGCGATAGCCAGCGACAACGACTACGACAGCACATTCACGCGTTCGCATCTGCAAAGCCGACGGCACCGCCTGCCTATCAACGGTGGCCTGCCCTATGCTTTGATAGTGAGCTAACTTCCAAGTACCCCTCCCAACTGTTAGTCGACAATGAGAGGCGAAAAGCAAAGACACTGCTAGGGGAGTTTTCACGGTTCGCTGCCTATCGATCTTCGGGCTATTCCTGCGCTTGCTGATGGGCTATGAGGATGGGATGAGATGATGGGATGAAGAAAAGGGATAGGATGCCTCCCTGCTCCGACGCTGTCCAGAATTGGTTACAGTAGTCCGAGGGTTCACACGGTTGGTTTTGCCTGTCCGAGACCTTCTTGCCCCGTTTCTTTCGTAGGGATTCCATCTTCCGACTCGCCCGCCCTGTTCGAACGGCTGTTGCGCTACATACGCGGTAAGTACGTGTTTCGAGCGGTGCCTCTGCATTGTACAGTATCGCCCATGCCGTACGCTTTTTCAACACGTCCTTTGGAATTCTCACCGCAACCGCACTGTCATTTCCCGTTCGTCTCCCAGGCGTGTCCCTTACCGGAACCCGAGGTGCAGCACGGAGTTGCCAGCAACAGGCACAATGACAGATTGGCCAACGACCAACCTACGTAGTAAGCTTTAATTTCACACGTTTCAATCCAGCAGTTGCGCCTTTATCGGTGTCGGTATTGTTCCATATTGCTTCATTTTCTCAAAAATCTCATTGCCCAATCATCGAGTCAACAGTCGGCCCGTCGGATGCGATGCGGTAACCAGGGCATTCCTTATCGCCCGATGGATACTTCACCAGCCTTGAAGTCCAATGCAGTGTAGTCAGACCAGGAACAAGACCAATGCAGTCACCACTTCCCGTCAACAAACACCCCGGGGGCATGTGAAGGAGCATGGTATGCGCGCGCGCAACGCCGGTGTCTATACCGCCTTGGGATTTATTATCGAACCGACCAGCGAAACACGTAGAAGACGACTATGGCTTAAGAGAGTCATCGTAGAATTTACAATGCCGCAAAGCCGGATCGAGGTGGAGTTCGTTCAGCAAAGGGGTTTCCATGGTCCCACGCATGTAGGTTGCGAGACTGTATGGCATTTCATACTCACAGGGCATTTAGGTAACGTATTTTCAACACACAAATCCGGGCATCGACCGCGCGACTACAAGCAATCATTACGAATTCGTTATACGGGATAACTTGTACAGAAATGTCGCCCTTGCGAAGCTGAATGGAATGATCAAAACAGGACAAACCCAAAGCACACTAACATATGTCTGCCGCTGGATGTGCGTACTTCATGTGTATGTGCAGGAGGTAAGGTACGTTCCTGACTCTCCAAACTAACTGCCACTGAGGGTGGGGAAAAGAAAAGGTACTTTTCTCCAATGTACCTTTTTATTTTTATTTTCATTTTTATTTTATGAATAGGGATACGGATAGAGAGAAGGGCAATGGAGAAAGAAGAAGATGGGGCGCAGCGAGCTCGTTCCTACCTCCCTTGGCAGTTGAACAACACAACACAACCAAACAGGGCAGCCTGAAAATGATGGAGGTACCCACATGGAGGCTGACAGGGAAGACGCAACCTGCACCGCCGCTCATCCCGAACGACAAGTGCGTACGTACATACTGCGACTACTGGTACACAGCCAGCCAACAGGCAAGACGGATGGAGAAAGAAAAGGGAGGACTCCAGGCTCGGCTCAAAACCCTCAGACCTCATCGGAGAAGCAGGAAGAACAGGAGGGAAGGAGTAAGACATACATGGTGAACACGGCAGACTTGGAAGCAGTTTGTCTGGTTTTTTCTTGATCCAACATCGATGCTAATGCAACCCAATTCAGCCCAGCTCAGTTCGCACCACTGGGTAGGTAGTTTCAGCAATTGCATCGTGATGAGGTGCCAGTCAATTTAAGTGCAGGTGCAGTTGCTACTGCAAGTACCTACACAACCAACCCACATCTCTGGATGTCTGATTGCCATCTCATCCCATCCCATCCCCGTCCCACTGAATGATCCCAATTCCGCCTCTCCCACTCCCATCTTAACTTACCATGCAAGCCCAAGATTGAGGCACCTCCTCATCCCACGCAATCCAGAGTCAAATCCCAAGTCCCTGTCCCAAAGATTTGGTAGTACTGCTGGCGTCTTGTCCCGCCCTACCTCACTACGCAGACAAAGGCACCTTGTACATTCCATCCCACCTCATCCTGGCCATGTCCTCTTCATCTCACCCGGGACAGCCGTCCTTCTTTCTCCCTCCTTCTCCCTCCTCCCTCCCTGTCTCTGTCTCGGGCAGAGAGTGAGTAACTGTGTCCTCGGTTGCCGGCGTTCATAGTCTCTCTCTCCTCCGGTACTATGTACATAGCGAAACACCTCTGCATGACGCACCATGTCATTGATCACCGAGGTAAAGTGTACCTGAGTGGTGCAACATAGTAAGGGTGAGGTTCTGAACGTTTGTTCATTCACGCTTTGCGCCCGTCGTTTTCTGTGCCCCCTGTCCATAACTCGTGTCTTCGACAGGCAGTGATAGACATCCACACCCAATCCCAATCCTAATGCCCGAAATCACATCCCAAATTTACCTACAACACGCATCTTCTATGTCCCCCCCCGTTTGTCACCACGCGTGGCTCCCCCCATCCCGTCCCATCTCCATTGCCTGAATGAATGAATGAATGAACCCCCCAACAGCTTAGGTATTCTGCTCGCCCTTCCTGCTTTCTTACCTGAGCAACCAGCAACCATAGAGGTGTCTTTTTCCCGAAACATACCTCACCTCACCGTCGCACCACCCACACACGCCTGTCAGAGGAAGGTGCTAGACCCTGCCAAACCCGTAACTCGAGGTACTTACCTCCTTGGTATCCGTGCCGTCCATACCTCCCACTCCTTACTACCTCGCCCTTTACCTCATCTCACATACTTTGCCTCAACAGAGACGCCTCCTCCAGCCATTGCCGCTCTCCACCACTTTGGCACACTCCTATCATCCCGTCTCTCTCCTCCCCTCTCGACCCTTCTTCCCCCAATTTCTCGTCGTCAGTTTTGTTTTTGCATGAACGAGACTGTGTTTGTCCTACGAAACGCCAGACAACACATCCCAGCCCGTCTCCTTCCTCCCTTTTCTTGTAATCCTAAAACTCGTCCTCGTCTTGGACGATCACGCCCCCGTTCGCTGTCCTCCCGGCTGACCAATCTGCGAAACACAACACCACCTTGGTCACCCTCATCCATTCGTTACATAGACAGACTTGCTTGCAGATTCCTTTTCGGCAACGCAGTTGACAAAGTACCATACATCTTCGCCTTTGCCCGTACCCTGTGTACCGTACCAGCTGCTGCCGTCGTCACCTCGTCGTTGCTCAGGGCCTTTCAGTTAGCCCACTCCAAACTCGACCCGTCCGCCTTCCAACGACTCGACAAGTCAATTCGGGCGTCACTTTCGTTAAGTCGCTGCACACAGAGAAGCTTTTGTTTCTGATTCTTTCCTCCGTATTTTGCGCCAAATACGACCAGAAGGAAAGAGAGGCAGAAAGACAGAAGAAGGGAAAAAAAAAGACGTAGAGAAAGAAGAAGAAGAAGAAGAAGACGAAGAAGACGAAGAAGAGAGTCAGCGTGTCGTCGAATCGCTTCATTTCCTCAACCGCCCCAACCCCGTTCCGTCTCGATACGCTTGACAGATTCGAATGGGTCTAAGGCCTATCGCACCCACCGACGCGCCCACCTGCCGCCCTACTGCCGCCTTGTAGGGAAATTTGACCTCCCGAAAGAACCAGAAAAAGAAACCTCGACGAACTTCTCAGTCGACGATAAGCAGGACGCTACGCCTTGCTCGGCCACAGGTTCGATAATTGAACGAAAGCCACAGACGGCGGCTGTTCCTTGAGGCGTCGCACAAGGTTCCAGAGTCTGTCTGCGTTGTCGTGAGATCGGTGTACAGCCAGCGGAGGTGGAGAGGGTACAACAGGCCGACCACTTGGCTAGCCCACTACTAACCCACAATTGGGCCCATCATGGCACCCATGACGCCCCGGCTCAAGATCCTCTCAGGTGCGTCCCTTTTCCTGGCTCTACGGATGGATACCTTACCTTAGCATGCCTTGCCTGTTGCTCTCTACCCGCCCGCCCCAAATAATTGCTTCTTCCTCTCTTCTTGCATCAGTGCGACGGTTGTGGATCGGATTTTTTGTGTCCCTCTCACATATCTCTACCCGTTAGCCCGGCTTTTCTCTCTTTTCCTGCCCACCACCACACCTTTCCCATCCTAGGCGACACTCGTTTTTCTTACCCTCTCCTTTCGTTTCGTCTCTCTTCTTTTCGAACATCTTCTCTCCAGGGACCGGTGCTGTTTGCATCGTGTCCGACGCGTGAATACAGCCATGGCAGACGACAGCGAGCTAATGAGTGTGTGTTCAGTGGGAGGAAACCCGGTTTCCGCCTTCTTGTCTTGGAGATTACAGGCCACAAACGCCTGTGACGTTACACTCGTGTGGAAGTCTGGATTCGATCACGTTGCGCAATACGGCATTTCTTTCAAGTAGGCAGCCCCCTCTGTCTATCGGCTTGTGTGCGCGTCTCATCAAGGCAATCATAGGTCTCCCGTGTTCGGCAACGAGCGATTCAAACCCCGACATGGTAAGCAACTCTCGTCTTGTGTAGGCTATTCATTACCCGTATACCCGGCTAAAGTGTGTCTCCCTGCAGTGGTACGCGTTCCCGAGGAAGCCGCGCAAGGCGGTGGTCCATTCGACTACGTGATTCTTTGCATCAAGGCTCTGCCCGACGTCTACGACCTCGCTGCTGTTATCGACGCCGTCGTTACTCCACAGCACACATGTATCCTGATCAATACGACCCACACTCTCGGTGTCGAAGCCGCCATCGAAGAGAGATTCCCTACCAACGTCGTCTTGTCGCTCGTTTCCAACGCCGAACTTTCCCAGCTGGGCCAAAGCGAATTCGAACACAAGGGGTCTACTGAGATTTGGGTCGGGCCATCGAGCAAAAATGAGAACATCCCACCGGCGATCCAGGAGGACATGGCTCAAGCGTTGGCCATGACGCTGTCGACGGGTCAAGTCGACTGTAAAGTCTCGCAAAATATTCGCCAACAGCAATACGAGCGCGTGATTGGGTAGGCTGAGCCGTGATCGCTTGACTTATTGAGCCTTACTAACCTTTGTGCCAGACCTATCGCCTTCCATCCTGCCAGTGTTATTTTTGAGACAGCGAATCATGCACAACTGCTCGAAAAGACGGGCGTCAGGGACCTCGTGACTGAAGTCATTGACGAAATGCTCGCACTAGCGGCAGCACACGGTTGCAAGTTTCCTTCCGACTTCAAGCAACACACCATCGACGAGATGACAAAACCCACGATTCCCGAAAGTATTATGTGGCAAGACTACATCGCAAGACGACCGATGGAAGTAGAGACGTATCTGGGCTCCCCGATTAAGTTGGCCAAAGAGGCTCGCGTTCCTGTTCCTCGCATTGAGACCCTCTACGCTATCCTACACAACCTCAACATCGTGAACCGCCAAAAGCCGCCTAAGCCTGTCGATATGGCGATGGGCCCTCCGGGCTCGCCAACTTCCCAGTCGCCTCTTCCGAGAATGTCGTCGTCGAACGGTGCCCGGCCGCCGATAAATGGCAATGGCATGCCTCCTAACAGAGGACCTCGTCCACGGAATTCGTCAAACCTCGGCCCTGGACCTGGACCCGGCATGCGCCGACCTCCCATGAACGGAGGTCCTCCCAATGGATTCCCCCGCGGTCCTCCGCCCCCGGGTTCTCGGGCGGCATCGCGACGAGGCTCCATGGAAGGAAACGACCTGGAGGAGTTCTCTCACCTGATGCTATACGATGATATTCCGGAAGGCGGCGAGCCTGGCTACGGTCCCGAGGGCTCAGATCTTGCGGTTCGCGCGCGTGAATTGGAGTTGCGGCAGAGGGAGCTGGCTCTTAGAGAGCGGGAGATGCGAATGAGATCGAGGGGCCCACCTCCGAGAAGAGGACCGCACCCGATGCGAAACAGCGCTCAGGCGTTTGACGACGACGACGACGACGACGATTATTTCGATCCCACCTCGGGCCCTCCGCCTCCGATGATCGATCCCGATAACTTTGACATGATGAGCGTAACGTCGAGGAAGAACCGGAAACAAGCCCCTCCTCCGACTCGTGCCCAATACCACAAGAACGAGATCTACGACACCGGACCGGCGCCCGTCAGAACTTCTAGGTTTAGACCCAACTTTGGTCGCAATCGATCGAGCCAAATTGCTAGCATTCCTGCCGCGAACGAGAACATCCTGGACGATCCCCTCTTCTCCTACTCGTCGAACCGGTACGGCGCTGTTGACCGAAGCACGATGCAGGCCGGCTCGAGGGCGAACTCGCTTACTGCCTCACGTTTGGACGAGATGCAGATGGGTGCGGGAGGGCCCGTGCCGATGGGCATGAACGGTGCCTTGCCGCGGCGGGCTAGCCAGTCGCCTGGAAACCCGTATAGCCCTTCAATGAGGGGTGGTAGCGGCCGACCGTCTCCGCCTAACGGCTACGGCGGTCCTCCTATGAACGGTCGTCCGTCGCCTCCCGATGGCATGCGTCAACCCGTGCCCCGATACCCTCCCGGCCATGGTAATGCAGTCGCGCCACAGCAGGTTGAGCAACATATCGGGGTGAGCGGTCTTGTTCCACCCAAGCAAAAGAACATGAGAAGTCTGACTGGTAGTGCGAGCGCCAGCGCGGGCAGTGGTGAATCTCAACCGGACACCGAGCCCTCAGCCCACAGTAGCCAAAGCAGTCTTGGTCAGAGGCCGACTATTGGAGTGCGATAGGGTCGCCTCCGGAAGGCCGTTCAGAGCCGGTGACACGGAACGGCATCGACTTGTCTTGGCTTGATGACGACCCAACGCTAACACAACGACGTCTCTCGATCGTCCTATAGCACTCTCTGGCCCTGAGTTCACACTGACCACTCAGTGGTCTGCTTATCACACCTAGATTTTGACAACATGATCCCCAGGCAACACGATAACGACACGAAGCGCTTAGACAAGGTCCTGGTCTATTCTTCGCGACACAGCACATAGCTAATTCAACGACTTTTTTTTTTTTTTTCCTCGAATGGACATCGGTCCAGTACATACATACGGCATTGTGGCGAAGGGAGCAGGTTTTCTTCAACTTCTGGTAATAGCAGCAGCATTGGCATGAGCGAATTCGCTTTCCCCCTCCCGACAGGGGAAGCCCATGATGCTTGGGTTTGGACACTTGTCGGCCATGCCAGGCATCTAGACAGGGCTCGAACCGCGGGATTGACAGGCATGGCCTGTCCTCCACGATTATATTGGGGTCTACCAGAACTCAACATAACGGTGGACGTGGTATTCGATGTTTCTTGGGGGGCGACGCAGGAAGTTGGATGTGTATAAAAAATGGGAAACCTTTGCAAGCCATTCTCTTTTTGTGTCTGTCCTTTACGACCAAATTTTCTTTTTGGAGGTGTGCTTCAGTCAGCGAGAGACATGAGCACGGTTATGTTGAGGAGCTGGTCAAGTAACGAGCATAGACAGGGGCCGGAGGTGGTTTTTGATCCGGCAATACAAAGATGGGCAAGATTACTGCATGGTCGAAGAAGACGAAAAGGAGATATGCTGGGGCCAGAGCTTCTCTGCGTAGGGGATGTTGGCTTTCCGTAATTTTTAGTTTCCCGACGATGAGGAGTGGGTGATGGAGGGGACGCGCCCAAGGGAACGGCAGGAGATGGATGCAAAAGTTCGGGGGGCAAGTAGGCAGCTCCTTATGGGGCGTTCAATTGAATGCAATGGAAGCAAGACACAAGTAGAAACGGTGATTCTCCGATACCCTTGGTGAGGAATTGGCAATCGTTTGGTTAGCTCTAGCTTAACCCCTTTCATCGTGCGGTTGTGGTCTCCGGATGAGTTGGGGAGCGGGCTTGCTTTGACGCAGATTTACGGTATTTGGCAAGAAATAGCTAACAATGGTAGACCAGCCCCGTCCACCCGGCAGGAGGCTTGCGCCGCGCTTGTTCGGGGCTGATTTGGCGCGATTGATGAGACACTAGCATGACGTTGATCCATAAACACAATACGCTCTCTTGAGACGGGGCCAAGTCAGTCGACTGGGTTTTATCCGCTGGGATTAATAAGGTACCGGTTCCAGTGTAATCAATGGCTCAGAATAAATGAGAGAGGCTAGGTGCGCGTACCGTGTTCGGAGAAAACAATGTCACATCAAACAGGGGAACGGTTTTCGCATGGAAGAAGCAGAGGCAATCTACGAAATGACGAAATGGGCGACTGGTCTTTATTTGACGGGTTGCAGATGGGATGATTCTTGGGTTGCGTTTCGATTTAGCAGGCACAAGCTTGGGTTGTTCAGAAGCGGTTTACTGTGCCTGTGTGGAGGGACCCCGTTGAAGCCTAGGGGGGAGGGGCTGATGAGGCCCCGAGGGAACCATCCGGCGTTCCTTTCATTCCACCCTGCCCCTCTTCGGTTTTTTTTTTTTTTTTTTGGATACTTATCTTATCGTGCTTGAGTGGGAAAAATGGGGGAGGTTGATGAGGGCGCACGTACCATGCGTGCCCGACAAGCATGGCTCGCCGTATGGGCGTATCAGCACAGCCCGGGGCGGGATTGAGTCCGCGCGGTTCGGGTTTTTGCTTACGGATACCGAAAAGGGGGGAGGGCTGGTCCACTTTTTGGTTTTACGTGAGAAAGGGAAACGACCGACGATGTAAACAAACGGTGTTTATGGCTACATGACGGCCCAGGTTCCTGAGACGACGATACGGGGTTTTCCGCACTCCCTGCAACTTGGGCAAATCTGTCGACGGCGAACCTCTACTCCTAGTCTTCATACGACGCTGTTCCCTAAGGGGGGGAAAAACCGAAATTGAGACGAGGCTGACGTGAATTGAGTTTCGCACTGGTAAGTGGATGGGACTTCGTCTCTCGTCGGGCATGGGTTTGTTTTAATGATGGTTCTCGTGCAGGGCATCAATAATTTTCTGTTCTTTTGCGGAGAGTTCGTTCTTTCTCGAGAGTCTTTAAAGGGCAATCTCGGCTGGAGTTGAGAAGTTGAGAGGAGGTCTGTGACGGGGAGATTGGAACGCTACCCTTTCAACGAATAACTGAAGAGAGGCGGCAAGTCTTGTCGGTTAAAGGGGGACCGCGACGGCAACCAGACAAGACTTTGTGAAGAAGAGCGAGGAAAGACGACAAGATGGCGACGCGGAACGTCAACATGACCCACACGACTAGGCCGTCCATGTCTTCGAGCTCGGGAAATGCGACGAAGACGAGGCAGCTGGTGAGTGGCCCTAATTTCCTCCTTCTCTCCATCTACTCTTTTCCCATGAAGCGTCTCTCCCTGCACACCTTTTTCTATTTTGCATTCCAGCTCGAGCGTTGGGAGAGTCTCGGTCTGCCTATTTCCTGTACGGTCTGCGTGGGTACGAGAGCCGAGATGATGTTTGATGCCTGGTGATTATTCCTACTATACTCCGTGGACTGACGCACAAGCAGACGCACCTCCACTCGCAGCTGGCGCAGCTTTCGGCAAACCTCGCCGACACGGAGAATCTGGTTCGTATGACGAGCGTTCAGGCGGAGAGTATGCGGGGTCTTGGGGCGTGGCACGGCGGCATGTGAGTCTCGCCGTCCTCTTCGTCGTCCTCTCTTTCGCCGGTTACGTCTTGGGGGGGGGGTCAACGAAGCGTACAAACACCCGGGAAAGTTTTCGCTGACGGAATGACAGGTTCATGGCCGCAAGCAAGGTTCTTGGGGAGGAGGCCATCAGTCGAGACGCGGCGGCTGAGGCGAGGGGAGGTACACGATGAATCGAGGGCATGGAGGTCTTGTGATTTAATGATGGCCTCATCAAGTGATTTGATGGGTGATGGCCCACGGCGGAAGCAAGAAGTTGGGCGATGATGAGAAATACGAAGCACGGCTCATGACTACTGCGAGGAGGCCTTGCGGCCGGGTGCAGACGGTGAACGTGGAGTGAAAACACGATGGTCTCAAGTATTTGCTGTCTTTTTCGACCTGCCGAAATGCGTTACAAGTCGCAAACTTCCTTTCGCCTCGTTCTCTGGTGTTGACGGCCATGCTTGCGAGTTGGAAACATGCAGCGACCCCTTCTTCTCAACGATGGCAGGGGGGGGGACCGATTACCGAAGCATAGCATCGTTGGAACAAATGACACAACACAAGCGGGAACTTTCGCGTATAATCGTATCTCAACCGTTTCCATTTTTTCCCACCCCTTTCTAAATAAATATCATTTTCCTCATGTCATTTATGTAAACAAGTTGACGCTCGTGGCGATGCCGCCCCCATCCACCTGAATTACCGTATCCGAACAAGAATAAACATACAACCCTACGTTACCAAACGTCGTCCCCAGACTCAAGCGGGCGGCCAGTTCTTGTTGAAGACGATGCAGCTCCCGTTCGAAGACGCCGCGATGTCATTGTCCGTCAGGAAGACGCAGTACTTGGCCACGGAGGCCGGGTCGAGCCCCGTCTCGCCGCGCTTGTACTCGGGCAGCGACGCCGTGACCTTGGCCATGGCGGGCTGGTTGACGCCCTGCGCGAAGGCGTCCATGAGGTTGGTGGTGTCCATGCCGCCGATCAGCAGCGCCATGGAGTAGATGCCCTTGTCGCCGTAGAAGCCCGCCGTGTTCTTGGTGACGGCGATGAGGCCATGCTTGGACGCCGCGTACGCGACGCCGGACGTGAGGCCCCGGGAACTGGCGTTGGAGCCGATGTTGATGATGAGCCCCGTGGGGCCGCCGCCCGCGCCGCCGTCCTGGGACAGGAACTGCGCGACGGCGTACTTGGTCATCAGGAAGGGCCCCGTGAGGTTGACGGCGAGGACGGAGTCCCAGGTCTGCTTGGAGCACTCGGCGGCCGGGTCGAACTTGTCCATGACGCCGGCGTTGTTGACGACGACGTCGAGGCGGCCGAAGCGGGCGACGGCGCCGCTGATGAGGGCCTTGACCGAGTCCTCGGAAGTGACGTCGGTGGGGATGCTGTGCAAGCGGCCGGCGTAGGTGTCCCGGTGCTCGGCCAGGACGGCCGACAGGCGGGACTCGTTGATGTCGGAGATGACCACGTTTGCGCCGGCGGCGAGGTAAGCTTCGGCGATGGACTTGCCGAGGCCGCCTCCGGAGCCGGTCACAATTACGGTTGTGCCAGGGAGGGTAGTCATATTTGCGCGGGGTATGACTCGGTGTGTTTGTGTGACGGGAACGGGTTGCTGTGTTGGTCTGGCGGTTGCGTTGTAAAGTTTGGATGAGAAGAGGACGAGTGAAGTGTAAGTTCGCAGTCTCCTCGGTGGTTCGAGTGACCGAGAAAGAGAGAGATGACTGTCACGAGATATCGATGATGAAGAGCCGGAACCGAAACAGGCCCGCCTACGACGTGAGTTTATGTAAGGTCCCCATTTTCCTTGCGAGCTCCCGCAACCACTCACTGCTTTCGAGTTCGGTTTCATCCAGTGGGGGGGAGCGCTGCGGGGCGGATCTGCGGGGAATGTCTGTTTGTTGGCGGCGCTACCAAGCGTTGCGATGACTTCACAGTATTCTTAATCGTGTTCGTTTTGGGGTTTCTGAATCGTGTGGGGGTGCTTTGCACCGCAATTGTTTCTTAGATTCTCTTTGGCAACTACGCGATGCCTCACCGACACGGTCTTATATACTCTTGTTTATTTTTTCCCCTCTCGCTTACTCCACGGAGAGGAACCACTTGGAATGTTCGAAATGGGGTGGAAACCGCATAGTTAGTTGGTCTCCTAGGAGCGAGGGCCTGGGGAGTCTGAAGATGGAAGGGAAGGCTTCACGAAACAGATACAGTGCTAATTGCAAAGTAACAGCATGTTTTATCTGAACTGATGCTTTTGATCGAGATTGGCTTCACGTTCGCTGTACGCGTTCATGCAAGTAAAAGCGAGTAACAACATATGGTCCAAGCTCCGTGTCAACGTGCAACCGTTAAAGTATCTTCTGAGGTTTCCTACCTGGCAGGTGCCGATACCGTGCTATGTCTGAGACTGAAGACGACAACATTTCACATCATCCAATCCTATGATACTCATCGATGGAAAAAGAAATTGTATAAGGACTCTAAAGATAATAGGTTCCATGGCCCTTGAGGCCCGTCTTATGTGACAAGGAGGACTTTCAGTCAGATGGCAAAGTCTTGTCAAAAGAGCCTACTAAATAAAACCTGGGTTTCGATGATTTAAACCCCTCCATTGCGCGTGCGCGTGGATCGAGAGGAACGAAAACGCACACACACAATTGTTTTAACTTCTCATGGTCTCATGCTCAATTAATTAAGCATGATGGATGGGGTGAAGAAGAAAAAAAAAAGGGTCAAAAACGAAGATGCGGCCAGTGTGGATTGAACACACGACCTTCAGATTAAGTGATTGAAGTTAACTTCAGTCTGACGCTNTCCCAACTGAGCTATGTCCGCCNGATCTTCAAGTTGCTGAAGGGTCCTTCCATACTAAATAAGTATCAACAACCAGCGCCTTGTCCGGCATCTCCCTGCTGCCATCACGAACCCTTCGCAGCAGGGACTGATTACCTTCGGAAGCCTTCAGCTTTGCGCGCACCTTTGCTACGATGACAAGACCTTCGCAGCCTCACCTTAGTCTATGGTCATGCCTGAAAAGTGCTGATGGTTGTGGAGGTTTCAGTTACGACACGTGATAATAATTTGTTTTCAGTGTCGTTGGCAATGGCCTTGGTGAGGATAATGGTGAGGTGCCAAAAGTCACTTGCTCGTTGATATCTAGAGATCAACCGCGCGGGCCCGATATATCCTGTCCACACGGTCCTGTCCATTTCATTTCAAATCATGTCTTTTTAACGCTTTCCGTCTATCTGCTTACACTGACACTAGTC
Organism: Colletotrichum chlorophyti; assembly: GCA_001937105.1. Classification (NCBI taxonomy): domain Eukaryota; kingdom Fungi; phylum Ascomycota; class Sordariomycetes; order Glomerellales; family Glomerellaceae; genus Colletotrichum; species Colletotrichum chlorophyti. Next base: position 304,789 of record MPGH01000017.1, read on the forward strand.
ATTGATATCTTTTTCCGCTACTACAGCGCGGTCATGCTGGCTTCTCCTTCCTGTTCTCTTCCCAGAGACAAATCCCCAGCCCTTCCTCAACCGGGTATTTTATGACATTTTTCAGCTGTCTTGAGTACAGCTTATGTACCACTGACATCCACCATGTCTGCTCATCTTCATCTCCTTATGCCGTTCCCCATTTATGACTTTGTTGACAGAATGAAACTTGGTAACGCATGCCTTGACCGTAACCCATACCTAAGACCGTTACCGCAGATGCAATGAGACAAATGACTGACCCTGCCGCCCAGGTGTAACACAACAGACCATCCCGTGACCTTGATCGATGAAAAGGGCGATAAGCTTGGGGAACGCCTCTCCGTTTTTTATGCTCACCAACAGTTCCAAGCCCAAATCTGCTGGGCACGACTCCGTATATGCTGTTGCCCGCTTAACTTCATATACATCCTTCTTGACCCCATTCTTCTCCCGGATTTGATGCTCATGGGAGTCGTTTAAAAAAGACTTGGAATGGCGCGATGTACTCGTCACAGCACCCACACCATTCGTGACTCGTCCTTTCGTTCTCGACTCCGTCTGTTTGCTCTTCTCCGAGCCTCATATACTGCAACGAGCACGCGTGCATTGGAACCCACTCTCATCCAGAATGGAAGTGTCCAAACCTTGCCGTGCCCAAGGCCGACGATTGATTGCCCGCAACTCGTACAACAGCCTTCATTGGCCTTTATGTGCCATATCCAAGTAAACAAGTCTTGGCTTCCGTAGTTATGATGGACTGCGCATAAAGGTGCGGTTTGCCGGAAAGTTTCCTTCCTAACCGCCCTTTCGATCAGCTTCGTGCTTGGGTGGCTGCTCACTGGGAACAAAATTGCTGCCTTGATTTTTGCCGTCTGGTCCTCTCTTGCGGCCCTTGGTAGCCTTTTGCCAGCCCTCGGGCCCATGGCTGTCGCTCTTTCCACGAGAATGGCCATTTTCTCGAATTCCGTTGAGTCTCGGTGACTGCGCCGAGGCCTGATGTGAGGGCTGAGGCTGAGACTGTGGCTGTGCCACTCCTTGGGCTGGGCGCTGTGTCGTGGACTGTCGCTTTGGTGATGGCGCCGATGCCTGAGCTTGCTGGATCTCCTTTGCGGCTGGACCCTTGTTGTCGCCCGCCTTGTTTGATGACACATCTACCGAAGCTTTGGACACTGGGTGCTGCCCCGTGGACGGTTGCTGGTCCGTTTTCAAAGGGTAGTCGCCCTTCCTCACGACAGTCGGTGAAGGTGACCTCGTCTCGTTGATCGGCGAAAGGTGTTGGGCGTCAATGCTTAACTGGTGCCCGCTGATTCTGTTATCCCGAGTAGCAAGATCAAGTGCCACTACTCCGTTTTGTTGTCTGGACAATGCCCGCTGGCGAAGGGACATTTGACTTCCGCTGGGAGAATCCGGAAGCATCTGCCCCTGCGGAGTCCAAGCGTACTGGCTCGTCGACATGGAAGCAATTCTGTCGCGGAACGAGGCGTCGTCGACGTTGCGTGGTGTGGTAGAGGGGGCAGAGGTAGCAGTGTTGGAGGTGGCGGCTGGAGACGTGGTGCCGTTCACAATCACTGGAGTTCGCTCGGCAACGCTCGTCTCGGCCGGCTCGAGCCTGACAGACGACTGACCGTTTACCTGGTCACCAGAATAGCTGCTGATACCCAGCCCCTGTACTTTTGGCGAGTCGTCCTGAGACGAGTTAGACGCATCGGCAGGGTTACTCTCTGCAGGTGTCATCAGTCCCACGGAGGCGTGACGCTGTGAGGGTGTTGAGCTTGTTCGCAGGGATGAGCCGGTACCATTAACCACCAATGGCCTTGAAGCCGCTCGAGGTGTATTAGGGCTGGACGACGCTACTGCTTGAGATGGTGTCGCTGATTGACCGCCTGAGAAGGCTCGCGTGTGGTCCAGAGGAGAAGGCGAACGCGACGTCCTCCGCATCCTGCGATCCAGAATAGTCTGGGGTACTTCGGTCGACAGCCTACGTCGCCCCTGGCTTCGCTGAGATGAGTCTCCAAACGCGATCGAATTGGAAGCTGCTTGTGGTTGTGCCGGGCTGGACGTGTCGGGCACGTAATAGCCCAAATAAGCTCCTTCATCCGAGGCTGGAGAATTGCTCGCAGGGCGCTGAGGAGACTCGTCATAGTCGGCATCACCTGGAATGAAACTCGGTATCGGAACTCCGTTAACTTGTCGCGCAGGATTGGAGCTCCCGCTTGTCGGCGTGCTCGTACCGGCATAGGCCTGGTTTTGATTCTGGTGCCCTGTAGCCGCAGAGCGTGAAGCGGGCTGTGACTGCGACCTGAGCGAGCTTCCCGAGGTTGACGCACCAGACTCCGTCGTCACTGATGACCTTTGCAAGCCTCTGCGGTATTCGGGAGTCGGCGTTGCCGTTGTCGTGGCCGGCGACGAAGGGTATGCGAAACCGGACTGGCTGTAGAAGGCAGCAGTGGACACGGGAACACCATACATGCTATACCAATCCTGCGGGCCGGCAATTGGAGCACTGAGCGGGGGGTTGTCGAAAGAATTGGTCCTTGGACGTTCCGAGCCGGGTTGGGAAGTTGAGGAAGAGCCTTGCATTCTTTGCACGTGTAACTGGGCAGCCATCTGTGCTTGAACCTGTTGGTAGACTTGAGACTGGCTATAGAGCTGGAGGCGAATGTCATTTTCTTGCTGTAACTGAGCGGCCATGGCTGCACTCACCAGCGCAGGGTACTGGAGTTGCGGGTGAGCTTGAGCTTGCTGTGCGTACCACGCAATTTCCTGGGGAGTCATGACGGATGGGGGAGACATGTACATGGTGTTAGTATCATAGGCGACGCCAGACGACGCTCTGCGGTTCGCGTTCGTGTTTCGATGAAAGTTATTCGAGTGTCGACCTCCACGGTAGTTGCCACGGCCGCCCCTGCCAGAGTGCTGCTGAGAAGAGCTGCGGATCATAACCGGTCTCGACGTGTTGGGTGGTCGTTGGAAGGTTGGTGGTTCTTCTTTGGGATAGACGTACTGCTCACAGCAGTCATCCAGCCTGGCCTCCGAGATCAGGTCGAACGCTCGCCTCAACTCCAGGTGAAGCCCGCGGAAAGAATACTCGTCCGCGGTGTTTCCCAGGTTGCGTTGATAATTAAAGGGCTCTTCCACACACAAATGGTTGTTTATGCCGATGTCCCATCCCTTCTCCTGCAGCGTCAACTTTCTTCCAGCCCGAACGGAAATGACGTATTTGTCGTAATCAAACTCGTGGGCGTAAAACCGGAAAAACTGGAACAGGAGCTGACCCAAGGATGATGTGTTCTTGTCGCCAAATCCGCGCAGCTTATCGATGTCATCGGCGAATTCGCTCGGCTTTCCCCGCCCATCTTGCCTTGGGAGCACTTGGTGTTTCCGCTGGTGAAGTGACGGAAGAACAGGCGGATCACAAAGTTGCAGAAATCCGATGATCAGGCAGATCCAAGTGTACGAACTGAGGGTGCCGCCAAACGCTATTTCAGTCAGCGAATGTTATTGCGCAAAAGGGATGATGTAGGCGTTTACCAGCGTCGTTGATGATCCTCTTCCTCGTCCAATACTTGATAATCATAGCCAAGGGCCTTACCCGTGGATCGATTTCAACATATGTCCGAACCATCCTCGTATTGTCCAAAGCCAGCGTGTTGTTGACATTCATGTCGCACGCGAGGCCGAGTTCGGGATCCCAAATCTTGACGATGGGCACTTTTGCGGCAGAAATGCAGACAACCTTCTTCATGCCCCCTGCGCGAGTGTTGTTAGCGAATGTTGGGAGTAAGGAGCGTTTAACATACTCCTTGCCAGCAAATTCGCAATCATGCAAACATGCTCCAATTCGGTCCACTCCGTCGTTATGCAGATATCCACTGTCGACAAGTCAGCATTTTGAATTTCCAGCAGTTGGGCGCAACCAAGAACGCGGCCACGAACCGTCTGCGTCGTCCGAGCAAAGCAGGTTGCCCGATGAGCCGAATAGATGCACGCGAATGTTGTGCCCTGGCCATTCTTCGTTGAAAATCCTTTCCAGCTTCGTGACGAGCCTTTGACGGTTCTGCTCAACCTGAGGCGTCGGCAATAAACGGTCGTAGAGTTCTCGCATATCTGTAGTCAGCTTCGACTCCTCCTCTTTCGACAACTTGCTCTTGATCTTGCTTGGATCCGTCCTCTCCAACTTGTCGCTGCCCAGACTATAAGGCATCCTCCTTCGCGAGTTGACTTGCGCTGTCTCATACTGGCATCCACCCATGAGTCGCGGTGGAAGGGGGCGAAGGGATGGGAGGTTGCTGTTTGTTTCGGAGTAGGCGGAGCGAGGGGAGTGATTGTTTGTGGTGGTGGGCGAAGGCTCTCGTGACTCGAAAGAGAAGTTTCTAGCATGTTGTTGGGGAGTAGAGGGCATCGAGTTAGAATGAGACTGGCCGTTGCCTGTTCGTGCCGCAGGACGAGCAGGAAGGGGGTGTGAAAGCTCCGGTTGAGATGACTGCTGCATCTTGTGCGGAGCGTCCTTTGCTGTTATGACAGCGCGATCGCCTTTGTCTTTGTTCTGCACAGCTCTATTCCCATGGCCTCCTTGGGTGCCCTTGGTCGTGGGGTTGTCCTTGTTCGACACCTTGGAGGAGGATCTCGACCGAGGGGCCGGCTGGATATGGGGGGTCGCCACTGTCGCTTGAGGAAGCGGTTGGGACTGTTGCAATCCGCCTCCTCGTCCTGGAGAGACGAGGTTGGTGTAGTGCAGCAACTGCGCCTGGTAGACAGAGGCTTGTTGAGGGAAGAGAAGAGGCCAAAGCTGAATCTGATCGGGGATGCGAGAAGAAGCGTCAACAAAGTGACAAGAACCGTGGGCCGAGCCGTTCGATGCTATCGTGGGAGCCTGGATCCAGGGAGTCGATGGGTAACTATGTTTTGGTTCTGCGGTTGTCGCCCGACTTTCCATGGAGCGAGGCCTGGCTCAGCTTCCGTTGACGACAAGTCGAGGGAGAGCGGGCAGGGGGCGGTGGCAGAGATGGGTGAATTCTGAGCCAGATGTTGTGCCTTTGCAGCAAAGTTGTCGTGAATGTGGGGTGTAGGCTAAGTTCGTCGGAGTAATAGCGAAGGGATGCAGTGTGTGATCAAAAGACGGTCGGCAGAGGAGTTGGCTGACACTGTTTAAAGGTGATCGAGTAAGGCTCGAGGTCTTGAGTCCGAATATGGTGGTGAGCGAGGGGGTGTGCGGGTTGTGCGTGGATGAGAGTCGGGATTTTGGGAGGGGGGAAAAGTGGTCGCTGGCACAAATAAAGTGCTGCTAGAGACACAGAAATGAACCGAATATAATCATGAGAGTGAAGAATTCGGTCTGTTGGTCGGTCTGTTGGTCGGCCTGTTGGGGGTGAGAGGAATTTGTGACAGAAGGGCGCTTGTCGTCGCGTTGTTGTGGTGTGTGTTACGGCGCCTTCCTTTTCCTCTGGAGAGAGAAAGAGAGAATGTCGTCGGTGGATGGAAGGAGGCGAAAGAAAGGGTGTGGAGTTTAGATCGGGGACGTTTGGCCCAAAACCGACAGGAGTGGACTGGGGTTCCCTCGGGCGGTGGACCGCGAAATAACGATGGAAGGGGGGCAGTGGCAGCAGGAGCAATAGCAACAGCAAGGTAGATAGCCACGGGGGTCTAAAGGGGGCACACCAATTCACCAACGAGAGTCTATCTGATCCTGTGCGTGTGTGGGTGTGAGAGGATGCGAAGTTTCCGTCTGCACCTTAATCTCTGCCAGTGTCAGTTGACAAAGAGCGAAAAGGAACCAAAGGATGCTGGGATCGAGTGAAGAAATTCCTGGAGAAAACAGAGAGAATTGAATACTACTGCCAAAAGAGAGAAAGGCGAGGGGGAAGAGGACGGTGTTTGGATTGGGGATTGTAAAGAACCTACCTAGGCAGGTATGTACACTTCAATGAAGTGAGGTAGGTACAGTACGAACAAGGCACTTCGCAAGGTCCCTAACCTCTTTCCTGGGAAGGCAAGGGTGGAAGTGAGGCCAAGGAAGTATTTGGAGAAAAAAGTGCGCCACAGGTTGGTGTGCAGGTACATGAGGCCAGTTACCTAATTATGGTACGTAGCGTGAGTTGACTTGGTACGGACCGGGAAAGAGGAGGTCAGATACCTCAAGCGAAAGGTAGAGTACTAAGGTATGTAGAGGTAGCTAGTTGGAGGGGCTGGTCGTCGTGGTATGGATCATTGGCCTGGCCTGTACCGTGGCGTGCGTGTCAAGGACTTGTTCGCCAAAGTGCCGTCACGACGAACAAAACACACGTTGGGCAGCGCTGGATTAGAATGAAGTCCAGCTAATGGTACAAGATATGCAGCAGCGGCTCGATCGAGGAAGCCGACATCACAAGCACGCTTAGGCGAGACTGGGAAACGTCCCATTGGGATTCGGATATGGCAGACAGAAACCTGACCTCAATTAATTGACGCGGTTAGGTTCCGTGATGCACCGAGCAGCAGGCAACGGAAGAGACGCCGTGAAGCAGCGCAATGGGCGGCACAAATCCTAGTTAGGTCTCATCTGATTGCACCAAGTTTAACAGAGGGGAAGGAAAGTCACAAAACCCAAAGGAACAGGGCCAACGTGGTAGGCAATAAAGGAGTGCATGGTTTCGGTTACGCTCTAAGCTACCTATACTTAGCATCTTCTGTGCCACCATTGTTATCGAATAATTGCATAATTGATGGAACGAACGGGGGGATGAGTGAGGGACAAGCATGATAGGGAGGGCGTCAGCACCGACATCAAGATCAGCAGCAATCGGTCAGCAGCCAATTCGAAAAACTCAACAACAAAAGTCCAGTGGACTATCCGTACCTAGTCTACAAATCTATCAAAGTACTTAATGTATGATGTCGGATGCAGCCTGCCCTAGGGATAGAAGCCCGGCAAAAAGCCCTGAGCTGAGTGGAAGGCCCCTGAGTGTTGGTCCGGGACAACATGATGGGGCCAACGTACTTGTTCTGATGACGCATCCAGCCCCTTCTCGATGGCCGTTCCCTTAAGAAGAAAAGGTGCACCAGTCAGCTCCCAAGACAAGGAAAGGAATCTGAAGGATGGGATGGGGGCACATCACTCTTGCCTTGCAGCTTCCTTACGGCAGGCGAGACGTGCAACGAAGGAGGCCTGACTTGAACCATGGCGCAACATCAAGGTGCCTCGTGTGACGTTGGAGAGAAGGCAGCATGGATTTCATACCGCCTTACCTCACTTCCCAGGGCTTTTCCGTACCACTCCTTCCCCATGACCTTGCCTTTTTTTTTTTTTTTTTTTTTTTTTTTTTTNACGGACAAGTTCGTACCTCGAGGGGCTCGCGTCTACTCCGTACTAGCTGCGCTATCGACATGCCTGCCGACTCCCTTCTCTAGGGGAATCTCTATCATATGGCAGTTGCATTGCTCAGGTCTGAAATGGTAGGGGCCCCAACTGCGTACCTTACCGAGAAGCTTCGGGCAGCTGTTGTCCCTAACATTACCTCACCTTCCCGGCTCATCCCCACAGTGCATGCACGGAGAGCGCGGGCAAGGGCAGCAATCAAAGTGGGCCAGCGTCGCGCTCTGGACACGGTTTGGGGGAAAGAGGGGAGGGTGTTATTTCCATCCATAATCACATTTGGCGCCCCGTCCTGGCCCTGGTCCATGTCTATGTCCATGAGCATGTCCCGGCGCCGTCCTGGCGGAGTCTGGGCCGCCTCTCTGTGTTCCACGTCCAGGACTCCTCTCATTCCCCTAGGGGCAGTCCAGTCCAGTACCGCTCGAGCCATGCAAGAGAAATTGCATCGACCGAGGCACAGTCTCCTATCCGTCGTAAAGCGAGTAACACGCTAACCATGGGCTTCGGTCACCACCTCATGTAGTGTACTTCGTACCTCAAGGGTGGACAGATATACGCCACATGCCCACTGCTAACTGTCATTCCCGTTCAGCATGTCGCAGCGTCATCTCCAGAGCGGCCGGGCCTTTCTTTCTTCGCCCTTCTGCAAGGTTGAGATATGACGTCGCAGAATCGGACAGTCTGTCTTGCTATGGACTTTGGAGTTGCATTAAAGTGCTCCCTGGCTAAGGGCTTTGCCTCATCTAACGTTTGTTGTTACTCTTTGTATCTTGTTTTAGCAATTCGAGGTAACAGCGTACAGCAGAGAGAAACGTGGAAAGAAACCATCCTACATTGTAGTCGTCATGCGCCTGGGCTTATGTCTCGACAGGCGAATCCTGCGGTGGGGACAACAGTCACCTACATACCTTACCTACGCTTTGAAGTAATGCCTCCAACCCGATAGGACGTTACAGGTATCTTGAGTACAGCGAGCGTCCTTATCCGCTCAAGGGGCCTTCCAGACCTTGGTTAATTCGATATTCCCGACATGTCACCTGGTCCTCTGCCGTTCGTGCCTCATTTCGGTGGTGACACTTTCCCTCGTTCCACCCCCCTGCCTCCCTTAGAAGGGAAGATTAGAAAAAGCAATGGATCCGAAAACATGTGCCGTGTCATGGATGTTCTGCGAAAGCCGCAAGCGCGATTGCGCTTCGTGGGCCTCTTACTGGAGACAGATGAGGTAGAGAGCAATGCGCGTTACTCCTCGACAAAAAAATAAAACAAACGAAAAGTACGGAGGCTCCATTCGGCTTCAACTTCCAATTACCACCACATCACTTTCTGCCCTGCACCAGATCACCACGGCTCCCAATCTACCCTGTCATCTGCGGTGTGCTTGACGTCGAGATCTCCTGTCCTTGCTTCATTGCTTCTCCTCCTCTTGCCAATTGGGCGTTGCTTGCCCCATCCAGGAAGCTGTGTGTTTTCTCGTGTTGCGTTCCAACACTTTTCCATTTTATTACCACGGATATTTTCATAATCCACAATCCCATTTGCCCATTTCCCGCTGCTCCCGCCTCCCCTGTCAAGCATCATCTATTTCCACCAGCCCAAGATTATCAGGGTCCCGGTACTATGGCCACCTGAATATCTTTCCAGAAAACCAGGAGTTCAGTGGGGACTGGCCAGACACACCCCAGCCGAAATACACACCATGACACGGGTATCGAAAAGGGACTCACTCACTGGGCCCTGTCCAGCAAGATAGTTCGACAACGTTCGATGGATAATCAGGTTCCCCTATCCTCAGCGCCGAGCCAACAATGGATAGGCTTTACCAACGCGTGCCTCTCGAGGAGACTCCGCAATGCTCCCGTATATCTCTTACTCTGTCTCGACCACTGTCATGCCCCCAGTCAAATGTGTCGTGGGTATGCGCTCTCCCCGGTTAATCATTTCTTGGTGCGTCTCGCCCACGGTCGTCCATCACTGCTGGTTGTTACAATTCCAGCAGCAAAGGCATATGACATTAGAGAGATTCTCCTTCGCGGCGTCCGTTCACAGATCCAGTCATACCCCGAAACCCCCATAGGACCACACCACGTTCTCGCAATTTACCACAGCGCTTCTTGTCTTCCCGTTCTGTCCGGGTCAGCGTGTTAGTGTGGGGCCTCCGGCTATGCTGTTCCGTCATCGCCTCAAAAGTACACCAACAGCGACAGCAACGACGAGCTCAGTCATTAGATACCTGCCGATAGAACCTTACATCTGATGAATCGGCTCTTTCTTGCATCCTCCAGTGACCTGGACTCGGATTGTCAGTCGGGCGTCCCTCATGCAGCCGAGCCTTTAGTCATTAGCTACATAATTTCCATTTCCCTATTTCAGGGGTGTTACACAGTAGCTGAAGCGTCCCGATTGGGAGAGTCTTCACGGTGCTCCGTCAAGCAATGACTGCCTTTCCCATAAAATAGATTTTCCAATGTATCAATGACGGGACGAACAGCGCGTTGCGGCATATCGTGTGCGCCCAGTCACCCTGATGATTCGATCTTATCCGTTCTGCTACGGATATTATGATTACCTTCTCCCTCGAGGTCCCCTCTCATAAAGAGACATCCAACTCAGCCATCAAGAAATCCGCCAACCCACCTGCTTGGCAATAACCTACATGGATGGACAGCGCCGATGTCCTGAAGTATACTGAGGTATTCCGTCGTACCTCTTACCAACCCCGATTCTGCTGAAAGAAGCTGGCCCCGTCGGCGGGATTGCATCTTCTCCTCGTCTCGTCGCATCGGGACGATCCTTTAAACCTTCGGGCGGATTGGCAAGCCACCTTCATACGACCGTAGCCATGTGGTTCACGGCTGGAATAGGGCTGATCAGCTGCGAATTTCTCCGGGAGCAGACAAATAGGAATCGTGAAATGTCTAGGAAAGACGCCGAACAACAACCATCGCTCGTCAGCCTGGTTGATTGTCGTCGTCCAGTCTCGCACCTGAACTCAGACATTCCGTTCTTCCGTCACACTAAATTATATTTACCCCGTTTCTTGTTGAGTGCTGAGGTTCTCCAGCCGCACTTCTTACAACGTCCTTACAAAAGGGCACAGCCCATGGCCATACCTCGCGCCCACACGACAGCTGACAGCACCACGAACAATTGCACTTCATATGCCATCATCGCTCCTAATTTGGGACGAGCGGACGTCGCCCCAGCGTAAATGGACCTGCAGTCAGACGGACAACATACATGGTATACGCATACATGGCAACAGTTCCTTCACGAATGAAGTCCAACACCCAACTCATTTACGACAAACAAATGGACGTTGTTGAAAACTTTGATGCCCTGAACATGTCACCCCCGTTTTTGACGGAGATCTGCATTCACTCCGATCAGCATTTCTAATGAGAGGCCACTTTCGCCAGGCCACGCTCGGGGGCTCATCAGAAGCCAACGAACCAAACGCCGGCGTGCTAGAACTCGTGCAACAACCCTTGCGGCTTACTTGTGCTGCATACTGATCTTCGTGCAAGGGCACCTAACGGATACTCTCAATGCTATAGTTTCCAATACAGCTTCCAACGTACGGGTCTCTCAAGTTGCGTTAGTCTTTGTCAAAATCGAACAGCCTAGTCGTAGACGCATCGCTGATCACAAGCTTCAAATTGAGGTCGTCCCACCTCTCGATACTCCTGCAGTACGTGTCTTTCCCAAGCTGTGTTTCTGATACCCTTGGTGCTCACACAAACTGTAGGTGGTACTCCCTCGACAACCACACCAGGACGCATTGCGACCCTCCATTACGTGGTTCCCATCCCGGAACACCGGAGGCACACGGCTCTCGCTACGTGCCAGTAAGTGGACCGGGCATGATTCCTCTTCTTCCTCAACCTGGCGCGGCGGCCAACTGACCGCGGGTTCGACCAGCCCGGTCCCGTAATCGCTCTTATCCCCCAGAATAGCCTCCCTACGTTCGACAAGCTTGTCACCTCCGAGTCTCTTCCGCCCCATCCCTCTCGAAATCATTGCTGAGTCAACTCCGCCCGTGTTTAGCTTCGATGGGTAAAAATGTCACAATGCGGCAGGAAACGGCCACGTTTTTAGAGGCGTAGCTGACATGTGCTGTTGCGCGAGAATTGCTGCATTGGGACTTGACAAGTGAGCTCAGCAAGGAACGCCTCAATAGCCTGGGCCCCAGCCACCCTTTCCGCCGTCCCCGCCGCCATTGAGTTTGTCGATTGGGATCTCTCTCTTACTCTCTCATTGTCAACCGACCATCCGCAATCAAAACAGCGGCGGTAGATGATCCGTGAATGCTTCCCACTCCCCACATTCCCGCCAGCGGGCTCTCTAATTCTAGGGCGTGCGAATTGACGCCAATTCCACCAATCTCCTGCTGGGACTGAGACGGAAAGACTGGAAGCCTTGTTCCTTTTGGTTCGATTGACCGTTAATGCTCCGAGGCATCCAAACTGTCGTGTACCTTGACCTTGCCACAATGTTCCCAGCTCTACCACTAGCCATCCTACCTTGGTCGCCAAACTGATTGCATGCTTTGGCTTTAGAACGGTTCAGTCAGACAGTAGAGAACGGCAGAGCCGGCTTGCTTTAGTCACGGCAACTTTGCTGTGCATTCCGATAAGGAAAAGTGCCGCCTTCCGAACTACATGCACAGCTTACGATGGGCTGTCACGACTGGATAAGGCCGTGTTTCAGTCGTTGACCTGTGTCTCTCGCTCCCACTCCCTCGCCGCGACAGAGACCTCTCGGTCGTCGTTGATGCGATGTCCATGACATGGTCGATAATGAGCCAAATCTCCGTCAATTCAAGACAATGCAGCACCTATCCGCATTCCGCCTGAACGATATGTGCCCAGTTCGCTCAACTGAAGCACTCTCGCCGAGAACTGGCTAAGGCCTGTAGGGAGTCTAGACGAGGTCTTTTCGTCATTTAGAGTTCAGTGAGCTGTGTCGAGATGTTGGTTCGAGTCAGGCCTCGCTCGATACACAGGGAGTTATTCTGCGGAATTTGCCCGTCCGAAAAATGTACGTTTGCTTGTCCATCGCCGCACGCTCTCTCAATTATGCTTGGGTTCATTGTTCGGACCTCGGACAACCCAAACGATCCCCTTACATCGTGTTCCTGCCAACTCTTTGCCCACAACATATTGAGAATGGACAGAGAACAAATTGCCCCTGGCATGGCAGCCAAGCCTGTAGGCTGAACGAGACTCATCGGCGAATTCAAAGAACACAAAAGCTGCCAGGAGTTCCTCAGGCTTCTAAACAAGCCCCCGCCTCTCTGATTAGCGAAACGGCCGTCTCTTCTTCCTCCTATTCCGCCTGTTTTTTTTCCAAAGTTCTGCGCGTGTCGACGGGACAGGGGTGCGTGGAACCAACGTCCTGGACCCAGGAGAAACATCTCTAATACAAGGAAACACCAGGCGGAGCATAAGCATCTAAGGTGCCCACGGCCACTTGAGAGGAAAGCTCTCAAGCCCACCACCCTCATGATCGTTTAGCTGAACCAAAGTTAAGCAAGTGATAACGCCATGAAAATCAGTCTCGCGAGCCCCGTTTCCCCTGCGCCGGCCAGGAGCTGGGGGCACTCTCTAACAAAACTTGCGACGTGCCCTGTATCGAAAGTTTCAGGAGCTCGCCCAGAGCTTCTTCTTCTTCGTTGTCGTCCCCTTCCCCACGGGCGCCTTAAGCATGACGGTCACGTTCTCTACCCGTCTTCTCTCTTTCCAGTTCCTGTCTTGCACACTGCCTATCCCGAGGCTTATCTTGCGTCCGCATTGCATCCTACCGCACGTCGTCTAATCTCTCTTGATCCTTGCCGCGCGCTGCTCGTTCCCGCGAGTATTCCTTTTCTAAAAAGCCTTGAGACGCAACAGGTGGCAGCAGGTCGTCACATAGTGCAGTCCGAATTTGTCAGCTTCCCACTACATACGCTTCGCGCTTAGAGCGATAGGATCATCATGCTGGCGAGTTTGACGACCAAGATCGCCCTGAAGAAGGTGGGCCTCAACAGCAAGAGTTTCGACTTTACCGGGGGATCGACGGACTCCAAGAGCACCGGCAAGAATGGGTCGATCCCGGGCCTGGATGATACTGCGGCGGACGAGGGCTCGGGCGGGTGGCCCGCGTGGATGTCGATGAAGTCGCTGCCCATCACCGTCGCGCCATGGTTCTCCCCGCCTCCGCCGCCGGTGCCCGTGGCCGAGGTGCCAAAGGTCGGCGACCTGGCCCCTTTGGACCGCGACAGGAAACTCGAATTCGGCCGGGGCAAGCCCGTCCTTGTCGTCTTCCTCCGCTGTGTCGGTTGCGCTTGTATGTTTGCCTGAACCCGGCTACCATCCACCCCGCCCCATATCGCTTCCGTGGACCATTCTAACACTTACCCACAGTCGCTCAAAAGACGTTCCTCGCGCTGCGCGCCCTGGCTAACAAGCACGCAAACACACTCACGTGCATAGCCGTCTCCCACTCGTCGCCCGCTGCCACGCAGAAGTGGATTGACCTGTTGGGCGGCGCGTGGAACGTGCAGGTCGTCGTTGACGAGGACCGCGCTATCTACGCGGCCTGGGGCCTGGGGCTGGGCTCAGTGTGGTACGTCTTCAACCCCACGAGCCAGGTGCAGGGGTGGAAGGAGAAGGGGTGGTTAGGGGAGAAGGTCGCGGGGGCGATACAGAGGACCGGGACGGGCGGTGCGTCTGCGTCTGCGCCGGCGCCAGCCAAGTCACAATCTGTGCAGAGGAGGGGGACGGGGGCGGCGGCGACGCCTGTTGGGTCGGACGCCGCGGCCGAGGCTGAGGGGCCTAGCACGGTCATGGGGAACAAGTGGCAAACGGCCGGGGCCTTTGCGGTCGACGGGCGGGGGACGGTGATCTGGGGCGGTAAAGCGCTGAGAGCGGACGATCCGATGGACTTGGAGGCTGGCGCCAGGGCCTTGGGGGTATAGTTGGCGGTATGATTGTCGTTATCGTGTCGTTGATTTATGATGGTTAGAGCTCGGTTGGGAACTGTTCTTGGCATTTGCCGTTGGCGTCCTTCTATCTTAAGCACTCCGTTCGGGATCCTCCGACATCCACCAATGGAGGTCGTCAACGACCTTCAATCTCCCCTTGGTGTAGTTGGTTCATCACGTTCGACTGTAATGGTTACATTGTCATCGAAAGGTCTCTAGNNTCGATTCTGGAAGGGGAGANTACTCTTTTGCGTGATTCAGTGACTATCGAATCTCATTGGAGCATATTACCTACGTGTTGGAAGGTTCACGTCGGTAATTGTTTTATGATGTTGGTATTTCCGCGTTCGCTTGGTTGAATCGGTTGGTGGCACCGCCGATGTTTTTCCTAGGATGTCGAGGTGTGCTTACACGTACGGCAGCCCCCGGTCTGTTCGAGCGAACCTGTACACTGACATACGGGGTTCTTCTGCTGGTTTTTCCGTTTGTCTGAATCGTGCCCAGTGTGCCTTTCCAGCCGCGGTGGGCCATCGTCGCTGGCGGGTTGCAACACGGCAACAGGAGGCGTTGCTAGGCCCGTCTTTAGGAAACAACGACATCTTCGCGACAGCCCCAACGTCTCGGTTTTTTTTTTTCTCTCGAATATCAGCCGTCTAGCTCCGCGTGTGACCAACACGCACGACGGACAGGTTTATGGTACTCCAGAGGGATCATGGGCTGACATCAGGGCTCTGGGCCTGTAAGCGTTGGCCCTGGCCTCCACCACGCTGATCTTGAGTTCAACACATAGGGTTGGCGCAGGCAGGAAACTGTCAAGCCCAGTAAAGTTTGGAATCGCGAGTCAAACGGCTCGAGGAGAAACCGTTCAACTCCAGAGCGCAGGTCCCCGATAACAGGAAATGATATACTTTGTGTGGCACTGGCCAGCAACAGGACTTGTCTGTCTGCTTGCTGATCGAGGTGATGTCAGGGGGAGTTTTCTTTTTACCCGATGCAACGGGCATTTCAAAAGTGTAACTGATACCGTATTCGAGAAAGTCATTCAAGACCCGACAAGTACAAATTTTCGAATCAGCTAGGCTGAGCCGGTAGCTGGAGAACAACCCAAACAAAGGTGGGAGCGAGGAGGCAGAACATACACCATCCTCAAGCCATGGTTGAAGCCCGTGGTGACAACACGCTCCAACATCACAATTCTCAAGAACCCCTCCTCCCATCCAAACAAATGCGGTCCGTCATCCTAGGGTGTCAGCACGCCGCATGCCAGTACCACTTGAAGAATCGGAAACAAACCTAATAGTACGAGCCTAAATTCTCATAAGCCCTGGGTACTTTTTCAAATGTATCCTAAACCAGAAAGGCAACAAGGGGGGTATTTGGGGGGGTAAAAGAAGGAGTCCAGTATACCCAACGGCCGGAAGTTCCCGCAAGCCACATCCCACCCCTACCCGTGCCCACGAGCCACTCCGAGATCCGACACCCCCTTTCCTCTGGTCGGACGGGCCTCAACCTGGCCCCCCCAGCCCCGACTCCACGCCGTTACCGGCACCGAACCGTCGCGTCCGTGTGTTCTATGATGCGTGGCGTACCCGTGCCTGGCGCCACGTTCCCTGCACTCTCATGTCCGAGCGGGTGTTCCTCCCCTTCTATTCTTATCTCTGCTCCTGTTGGTATTCTTTACATTTACAGTTACACTTTCCCTTCCCCCACGCTAACGTCCGCACCGTCGAGTTTGTCACCACACATCGAGGATCCACGACCCATCAGCCCGATCTCGGGATAGAACCGAACAAGCGCCACAGCCAAGGCTCAGGTCAACCAGGCTTCACGTTCGTGCCCGGTCCTGAAGAACCTGCCGCACGCCCTCCTCTACGAAGTCAAGTCATCATAGAATGCCTGTCTGCCACGTGAGCTCGCGAATCTGCACGTCAGGAGCAAAGAAAACAGTTGGGGGGACCAAAGCATGTGTTCTTCATTAAGTTGCCGCCCCGCTCCGAGCAGGCGCGCAAAAGGAAGCATCCCGATTATCCCGCCTCCAACGGAACCCATGTTGATCTATCCGCTCCTTCAGCAAAAGGGGAAAAAAAGAACCCCCCTCGTCTTGATGTAGTCAAGTTCCCTCCATTTCCCAGACCAGAAAGGCATAATGACCCATTATAACCCCGGTGTGCTCCAGAGGCCGTAGAGACACCAAAAGAGGTGGAAAAGGTAGAAAAGAAAACTCCTTCGTAGCCACCGGTGAACCCCCATGAACAAAGCAAGGAAAAGCCCCCCCTCCCCTTCCTTCGATAGGAAAAAAAAGAAGAAAAAAAACACCTTTTAAAAGACCCCAAATCCCAAACCCCTGTTTTTGTAATTTTATCGCCGTATGAAGGAGAGAAGTCCTCGTGTGTGCTGTGCCATCTCCCCGGATGTGCGTTCCCAATCCCAACCCGATCGAGTCAACCCAGTATCGGAATCCACGCCCACGCCGATGTATGCTCGCGATTCGAATCATAAGTAGCCATCCGACGCTTTTGGCACCCATGTCATCCCATGCCCAGTCCCGAAGGACAACTGCCCAAGAACAAAATAAGCAGAAACAAAGAAGTCGCCCTTGCTCCGTGCTCGCCGTCGCCAGAAATCCCACATCATCCGAAGCAATCCCAGACGCTGTGTAATCCCGCCGAAGCTTGTGGTCAAACCCGTAGCAACTCTTGTACCCCTTCCGCGCCCTTTTGACATGCATATCTTTTGCTCCTTAGCAATATTGTTCGACTCCGAATTTGTGAAGCATGCGGTCCCTGCTGATAATGTAAAAAGAAAACTCCCTGAAGATGGCCAAAAAGACACCCTCACTCCGAATACCGTGTCGAGTCCGAGGTATTGATCAAGTTTTTCGTGTCCGAGGGAAAAAGTCCATCGAGACCGAAACCAAGCTGAAAAAGCAGCCAAGCAGGTCACTCCTTCAAGACCATGATGCATACCGTGATTATGCTGCGTTATTACAACGGTAAGCAGCATCAATTCCCGAGGTATCACTTCCAAGTGCCTTGGTTCTTCTAACCCCAGACGCTGGCCGGGGGTTGGCTCAAACCAGATGACTGAGGACCCCATACACCGTTTCCGCGGCCCCAACCACCCGGGGAGGCCAGCGGCGTCGTAGATCTCTTAGAAGACGAGGTAGACGCTCCGGTTGGGGTCCCGGAAGGGCGGGTGCCAATGGGAGCAACCGTCGCGTTGGCCTGAGCAGGCTTTGATCCGGTCGGCAGCTCCTGGCGGGGAGGCGAGCCACCAGGCGACGAGCTGTTGGTACGGGCGGCAGCCTGACTAACAGCCGATTCGAACGCGCTCTTGTTGTTGTTCGACAAGTTAGGCTGAGGGCTGCCGGCGCTGCCGGCGCGAGAGCCTTGTTCACCCGCAGGGCCAGCAACTGGGCCAGGAGCGGCATCAGTGGCAGAGACGGGCGTGTGAACGTCACCATGAGGAGGCGGGCCGCGAGTGACGTCGTATGTCAGAGGGGACTGGCCGCGCAGGCT
Organism: Colletotrichum chlorophyti; assembly: GCA_001937105.1. Lineage (NCBI taxonomy): Eukaryota > Fungi > Ascomycota > Sordariomycetes > Glomerellales > Glomerellaceae > Colletotrichum > Colletotrichum chlorophyti. The sequence goes on from MPGH01000017.1 coordinate 322,649, forward strand.
GGAGGGACCGCTGTGGGTAGGGACGCCAGGACGCACCGCTCCGGTCTCGTCGACGTAGCCTCCCTTCTCAGCAAATGGGCCCTCACCGTACAGGGCGCTCCTCTGACGAGCAATCAGCTCGCGCGTCTCTTCCTCGGACATGGCCTTGTTGCCGTAGGGGATGTCAGAAACGAGGGCTGCGCGCACAGATGATTAGCATGACGTCCTCCGAGATCTCGATGTATTACGGCGGAAGGGGGTAGGCAGGAAGATCTTTGAGGGAGACATCTCTCGACAATAACATGACGGGGCAGCAGGGTGTGCATGATGGTGAAACCCCTCGGCCTGAATTATCTATTTTCTTCTTCTTTGCTGTTTCCTCCACTGGATACGGGTTTTGTGTGCTATACAGAAGAGGGCGGCCTACTTCGTTGGTATTGCTGCTCCGTGTGCAGGTTTCGCAGCTCCCGCTCCCGTTGAGCGGCCATCCTTCTCTTGGCCTGCATCATTTGTTCCGCGTCGTTGGATCCTCGGGAAGACTGGTGGCGCTGCGAGGCGTAAAAGTTCTGAAGGTTCGAGTTCGGGTGGCCTCGGGCATCATCGAACTGGTTCATCGAGTGCGGTCGGGGACCGGGACCGGCTCCGGCTCCCATGCGTCCGGCTGCGAGGTTGGGTTAGTAGGGGAAGGCCGCGGATTTCGCCCGCCAGTTGCGAGCAAACTTACTGAAGTCAAGCGACTTTCTGGCAGGGCCAGGACCAGCAGGTCCAATCTTGGGACCGCCAGGGGTTGGGTACTCACGTCGACCGCCCATTCCGTACGATTTCCCGCTCTTGGCGAGATTCTCGTATGCACGATCAACCTCTGTAGGCCTAGCAGTCAGTGTCCGCACCACATCTAGATTGTTCTTTCGTCAGCAGGGCCTTCTTGCGCGCGTCGCCTGGCAGGTGCGGGTCGTTGGGAACCGGGGCCAGACTTTCTGACGGCTACGCGCTCAAGATGTTGAGATGACCTACCCTCGAACTGATAGAAGAAAGCGAAGTCGTCCTGAGGCGTGGGTCCAGTGGCACCTGTCGTCGAGAATCTTGCGTCAACTCCGATGTCCGGGCTTGCGGTTTGGTGTTGCGACAACTGGGACGACTCACCAGCACGAACAGGAGGCGCCTGGTGTTCCCAGTTGTTCTGGCCGGGATTGGACCACTGCGGGTTGTTCTCGTAGTAGGACATGGCGATGGTGGTCGGTTGACTTGAATGAGCTGAGACCGGGCAGGCACAGGCGGTGTGTCGGAAGATCGAGGAGGATGTGCCGAACAAATCGCTCGGTGGGGATATTCCTCTCTTTGCAAAAAGACGGATTAGTCGGTAACTTGACGAGACAAGGCGACGTTCAGAACCAAAAAGAAAAAAAAAAAAAGGCGCGGATGAATGGCCTTGCGTGAAGGGTGTCGCAAAGGGATGGGTGGAAGGCGCCGTGGTGTCAGGGGAGAGGCCAACGGGGAGGGGACAGGGAAATATTTTTTTGGGCATGGGCATGGGCGGCGGCGCGCTTAAATGTCTCGCGGCTTTTTTTGCGCCGGGGTTCGCAAGCAATGGACAGGCTAACCACTCACCCGAAAGGAAAAAGAGGGACGGACAACGGGGTAGGGACCTAGTTGCTCCTCAAAAGTGGTTGGAGCACATTCGACTCAACGGCAAACTGTGTCAGAAGGTAAAAGAACGGCTGTTTTGTTGACTCGAATCTCAAATGCGTGACGTTTTTGCCGTACGAGGTCGAATAGAAAACAAGGGCCCTCTGGTCTAGGGAAGTGAGTTAAGTGTGGCGGCGACTACAGAACCTATAGGTTTATGGGCAGAGGTGAGTGGGAAACGGGTAGAGTATGTGCGAAAGCGACACAGCGGCGAACTGGCGGGTTGAGTCGGGTGCTTGACTAGAGTGTGTCCGGTTGCTCAGATATCCGTACGTGCCGTACCCGTACTAGGGTAGAGGGAGATAGGGCCAGTGCAGGATGGTCACTATAATTTTTCGGAGGCCTTGCCGGAGTAGACAGAGAACCGACGAAGAGGACACTGCAGGGAGGGAGCTACAAAGCGAGTGATGATGCTGATGATGTTGACGATTTTTTTTTTTTTTGAGTTANCCGATGCCGAGTGTCAGGAAAACAAGAGGCCAGGCTGTGGAAAGGGGGGGAAAGTTGGAGAGTGGATGGGAATGATCCAACCTCACTCACTCACCCCTCTCAGTAAGTCGGCGTGGAAGGGCAATCGCTGGAGAAACACCAGAACAGGAGGTACAGTACCTAGCGTTGCGCTTTAATTGGGTGAGTATTCGGTAGCGACAAGTCGACACCGCAACCAAGTCAAGAAAGGGTGGAGGGGTGGATGAGGACTGGAAGGAGACCAAGAAGACCTCAAAGTACCAATGCCACTGTGAGGGTGGCCGGCGTGGCGTTGGGGGAGGAAGGGAAAGAAGCTGCTACAACCGGGCAGGCCAAGCACGCACAGTCCAGGCCCACGCCAAAGGCCGGGAAGGAGGAAGGGGTTTGTGCGTACCGTGGCAGCATCCTGCGGGAAAGGGCTTGCTGGAGTCTGGGATAGGACAGGTCCACGGTGGACTGGACCAGGTGGCCAGAGTGGGCTTCGAACGGAGACGCTACATGCTACAGTACATGGCAGTACCAGTAGTAAGGGAACGAGAACGCGAACTGAGTTGGGCAACAGAAACCGGATGGGGGTGACCGCACCGGTTGAACACATGGAACGAGTAATAAAAATGGATATATTATTCCATTACGGATACAGGTACTATGGACCTTGCTACAGTACCTTGCCAAGTGTATGGAGGATACGTCACGAATTTCAGGCCTACCTTTTGTCGCCGAAGCATCTACTACTACGTAGTATGCGTTGTACGATGAGGTTAATTTTGACAGTCATTCAATCCAGAGATTCTGGTCATCGAGAGAGTGAGATCACACGTCTGTAACTGCCACAGTTGTCTCCCTTGACCAGTAATCAACCCCTTCGCATACCGGAAGTCTCGAGTGATGTCTCGCGATTGCCCACCTAATTACTCGCGGACATCCACCGTTAAGAGAGGGAGCCTTCCGCGACACGAATAAGGCGACATGAGACGAGAGACACGCTTGCGAAAAGGCACGTAACGCAGTCGGATCGTTGATGGTGGGTGAGCCGAAATATCTCTTTTGTGCCTCGACGGGCCTCACGGCCAGTATCTTTTTCCTGTTCTTTCCATGCTTTCGGTTGGTGTAGTTGCAAACCTAGCAAGTTGGTTCCGTCCACGCCGTCAATCGTCGACGAGCAGCTTCCATCCGGTATTATAAATTCACGTTGTGAGGGCATCGTGGAGAGCATGCAACTAACCAGCGTCCATAGAAGGTACCGGCGTACGTACCTATTATGTGTCTCGACGGAGTGGAGTGGAGGACAGGATCGTAAGGATGGGGGGTGTGACGATCAGAAAGGCCGAGGACAGGTCGTGCCTACTAATTACAGCGCTCACCCGAAAGGAAGTGTGCAGACTTTTCCGATACATCATCCATCGCCTGCAGTTTCGTGGATGGACTATCAAGGTGATTTGGGTTGGCATTGTGGGTTTCTCTAATGGTTGCCTTTCTACATCGCGCAGGCAACGCGCAGTCAACATCATCGGTGATCATTCCCACACATCCAAGTCACCTTACTATAGGTCATCTCGTCGTGATCCATCAGCAAACTTCCTGGGGGCATCCGATGGCGAAGCTAATGTTGAAAACATGATCCACTGGAGAAGCGCGGAATTGGGATGGAGAACCAGGGGGCGGGGTGTCACGACTCTTGTTCTTTTTTTTTTTTTTTTTCCCAATCTTCATCTCCCTCCCCCATTGAACACTAGACCTGGGCATCATGCTGGCCTTCCATTGTTGGTTGCGTCCATGGAACCCGGCAATGACAGAGGCTGAGTGACAAGAGACCAACGTGTCAACGCTTCATTTCAAGAAACCCAAGGCCTTGAGGACAGGAAGAGCAAGGCACGACACTAAGGCAGCAACGGGGCACGCATCCCGCCCTGCTCCCTCACCACATCCTTGCACTAGCGCCATGGTGGCCTTCCTGTGTCGATACCTTACGTTTCTGGCCTGCCCGGCCTCCTATACTCCGGCGCCGTCCATCGTTCCTAGCCTCTGTATCTCGGATCAGGGACATCTTCATGACTGTTTCCGGCATCCGCCACATCGACTTCAGATTGTCTTTTCTGACGCCTCTGACCAAGTTTCTTCAAGACCAGAGCCCTGTCCTGCAGGACAGCTACAAACAGAGGTTTATCACCCGCGGAAGCCTCACTCCACTCTCGTCTTCCGACTAGATTCACTCGACACCAGGACTTCCCAGCGATAACAGTCCGATTCATCTTCATTCGCGATAACCCGAAATAAAGACTGGATCACCCATGGACCAATGCGTGGATAGCGCCCCGCCCTGCCAAACCACTTTAACCTCTTGTAAGCTTTACCGCATCCACGCCGCCATCACCATCGAGCTACGCACGCAGGTTCTTCATGACGTACCCGGTAGTATGTAAAGAGATATTACAGAGTATAACAGTCTGTCTGGGCCTGTCCACCTTTACATCATATTACCTGTCCGTGAGTTGCTGATTTCAAACTGAACTACCATACCTCGCTGCCCCCGTCATGTGGCCTGCATGCTGCGCTTGCATTCATGCTAGCCTGGTGTCGGCTTTCGACGGACTACCGCAACGACAGCACAATGGAAGGAGGCGAGTATCATTCATGGGGGCAACATCTCTTCTTGGTCCTCTACTGAAAACTCCAATGGCCAGCGCAGCACACCCTCAATCATCGAACATACCATCACGAACTAGGACGTTGCCCCTGTCTGGACAAACCAGCCACAATTCAACCTTCACAGGTCGAAACAGGGGCTGCCTTCAGCACCTGTCAACTTCTCTGTTTCTACCCGTCCCTGCTTTGACCGAAGTAGATCGCCAGCCCGAGTTCGAGTCCCAGAAGATCTATCACTTTCGTGGACTTGGTTCGGCCGCTCGATAAACCTTCCGTTCCATGTAACACACCTCACCCTGAATTCGCCTCACCCCGGGTCACACAGTTTTATTCCCTGTCCGCCAGTAAGCCCACAGGAGCAAACGACCCTATCACTTCAGCCCGAAATTAAATCTACCGTCGACTGTGCGGAACTGCTGTCCGTGTGGGTCACAAACCTGCCCTTTCCTATCGGTAATATAAGGTATTTTGTACTGGGATACTTCCTCCCGTAAGTAGCTGGAATATTGGATTCTGCAGAAAACCCTCTTTTCTCCGATATTGCAACCCACCGCCAATATGCTGTCTTTGAAGCCCTTGCACGTATTGCCCAAGATCCAGGTTTAGACGGCAAAGCTTCATCAATGTCAGTGTTCATCACCCCTCCCCTCGTTCGGGGTTGGTCAGGTCTAGCTCAAGCGACTTGTAGCAGCTGCGGATTCAATTGTCATATCAGCTGAGGCCGCAGCCCACACACTTGCTGCGATTTGGCAGGTTCACGTCAGAGACAGCCCGGGATCATCTTGAAATGGGTCGTCTTCATTCTTAGCCATGTTCTCTTTGTTTCTCTTCGAGTGAGGAGGGCATGTTATTTCGGTTTGCCTTACCGTTAAATAAGTAGCAACATGACTTCTCACAACATTTACTGCTTATCAGATGCTGAGGCCATCGAGACGGTAGGAACCCGAGACTTTACCCCGCACGGTGCTCAGCAGGCACACGCGTGATCACCACGGAAGCATTTACTCCAACAGGCCGTCCTCGCTCCAAGCCAAATGGACCGAACTCCCGCCATCTCTCCCCCTTACCCACATGTCATGCCCCAGCCCTCGCGGGATTCCGTCGGCAACGGAACGCGGAAACACTCGGTTCTTCCGGCGCGTCGGCCCTTCTTTTCATGAATTCCCCAAATGAGGGAGAGAAGGGGAGAAGAAGCCAGAAGAAGGCTCAAACTCTCGCGTTCGTGAGGGCAACTCAACCAACATTTCCATGGCCAACCAAGGTTGATAGCCAAGCAAGGATATCATTATACCCGCCTCTCGCTGCTGGAACCGAACGTTCCACACCGCGAATCGCCAATGTTCTAGAAGGACGGACAACCTTTAGCCCCCATGACCCGCGGTAATGACCGCCAGAACCTGCCCTTGAGTTTCATGGCTCTGTCGGGTTTACCCTACTCTTCGACTTTGCGCTATGTTGACCCTTGCGCACTCCTGCAGTGTGTCAAGCTGTGTTCTGCCAGGGAGCTGTTTTGGTACTCCAATCCTACTGTGCTGCCATTACCACATACATACGGCCCACATATCACTCTTCCCTGACGCGATTCAAGTCATTAAAAAGTGGCAGCTGTGCATTGGTGAAAAACGGAAACCGTGCGATGTAATCGGACGATACATCGCTGACACGAGCGCCTCAAACCCTCTTGGTCTCGATCTGCTGTCCCAAGCCCGACATTAAAATGCCTCCAAGCACACCGGATCTCGATCCGGACCGACCTCAATCTTTCATGGCGGCTGGCGGAGAGACTTACACATACACTGGCTATATCGTTTTTACGGCAGGCCTGGCCCCATGCCAGTTATCAACCATAACACAGTAGAAGATAATTGTCCGGCGCAGAAACTGCGCCCTGGATGGCTCCTAGACTCGCGCAAACTCTTCACCGGTCGCTACGAAAGTCATTGAGAGTTCCAATGTTCCGACTGACGCCCTGGCGTCATACCTGCACCCTGTGCAGCATGCAGCAAGTCATCCCACGTCGACATCAGTTTGCAGGTTACAAGGCTGGTCCCCCAGCGCGCTGGATGGGGCCGGCTGGTGATGGATGCGCCGCTTCACGGCAAAGATTCGGCATCAATAACAACGACAACCGAGCGATGGAATCTTCCCGACGCTCTCGGCCATCCGCCAGCCGCTGGTGCTATCTGTTCGAAGGGTGATCGAGGAGAGGAGACGCGCAACGTACCGGTTCTTGAAACCTCAATGGAACAGATCCCAACTCTGTTCTCCGTCAAGTCGGGATGTGGGCCCCATGAACATCCTTGAACCTGCTTCGTCGGCAACAAGTCGCCTTGGCTCTTCACTAGAATTGGACCCTTCGGCTCCTTATTGGAGTCTCTGATACGACAGGTTGAATCTCAGCCGACAATTCCTCGTCCATCTGCGATGGGAACGCCCAACAAGGAGAGCCGATGCCTTAATCTGTCCTGCCCCTCGACTACTGCATACTAAGTAAACATCGATCATGGATGCTGGATTCACCAATAGCTCAGGGTATTGTTTCTGTCTCAACTCTCCGAGCCCGAACCGACAATGACAGGTTGCTGCTGAAGAGCCTGGCTTTCGTGTCATCTCGTCGAGCCTCGGATGTTTCGTTCCTGAGGAAGACACGACGTGCGGGTGCGCCAGGCTGGTAACAATTTCCGGACAGAAGGGCGACAGTCCGGTACCGCCGCGACATGGGTGTGATGGAACGGGGAATACAATTATGGAGTTCTGTCAACCGTGCGAAATCTAGTTCCTTCGCACATGGAACCCTGCTTCCACGGGGGCTGGCGCGTTGGGCGGCATTTTCCCCATGAGATGTAGCCGGCGGCGGACGACTGAGAGAGTGAGATACAAGCTGCTCTTGTGGTCGGTGGCCTACCACCCTACCTGACCTAATATCCGACCTTCATTTTCAGCTTCCAAATACAGCAATCTCAGCCAGCGCCTCCATCTGCACAAGACCGAAGCCAGATTGGGCGGTGATGCGGGGTGCCACAGGACTTCGCCCATACTATGTTCCTGAGCTCACGTAATTACAACCTCCAATATGCCGGTGGTCATGCCCGTCCACTTGTGTGGCAATAGTTTTACCATACTCCTTAAAGGAAGTGCCGCAGTGATCAACGAGCCAGCCCAACAAACCGTCGCGATCCGAGCTGCGGGTGACTGTCGTTTGACGACGACAAAGAGCTCGGTCACCGGGCTAACAGACAGCAGCGTCCGATTCAGCACGCCAAGGACAGAGGCGTGATAAAAAGACGACGACGAACACCAACCCGAATTGGGGATGAATGCCGGCGCAACGCTCCAACGGTCTCTCTCCTCCCACTGATGCTGACGGAATCCTGGTGTTGGGTGGTGGGAACATGGGTCAAAATCCCACTTGGCTGCTCCTGGATCCGCCGCCCAAGGACGACTCGGACTAAGTACCAACGCTGCATGTCACCAGTTGTAATGGGGCTAATCTTCTGGACGCGCTATTGTCCCTCGGCGCAATATGCGACTCATGCCACGCGTTGATCGGAGTGATGGGACACGATCGCAGCTTGATACATAGTTGTCTTTTCTACCCCTATGTTGACTGGAAATATCCTCGAGACAAGACTGGAATCGCTCCAACCGCGCTTCCGAAGACTGCAATTTTGCAGGCTTCGAACCGTATCCCGGTTGGGATCGACCTCTTTTCAGGTCCGGCCAGGCTGTGAGGCTGTAGCAACAACACAGATGAACAACAACGATAGCTTGAACGCCGTCTGCACCCTCTTGTTCGGGACCAGATTGCATGCCAGAAGACAGGTATTTCCAGCTTGCTTCGCCGTGGCGTCCTTCACGACCCCGCCGGGACAGGTAGTCCCTAGGGTTGGGAACCTCGCATGCGTCTATGCAGGTTCCTCTGACATGGTGCTTTGGCATCACAGTTGGCTGGCCAGTCAGGAGACGGCTAGGCATGCCGCCGTCACGATACATGACAGCACTTTCTAGCGCTTGAGGTGTGGTGTGAGTTTGAAGCTGGCAAACCCTCCCGTTTGAACCACCATCGGACGGAGTCTCCCCACACTACAGAACGAGATCAGGCTTCCATGGCAAGGGAGGGGAAGTTCTGCCCATTTGACCCCTACCATGAAGAGCGACCAACTATGAGCTTGCGAAACTCCAGCAGGTGGGGTGCGTCAACCTATTCCTCCCCGTAGATGCGCGTACTCTGTGAACTTCGGACGAACCTGGCTTCTAGGCACATCCTGCTGTTCAAGAACGTTTGTGCTTTTCCCCGCTTCGACGGTTAAAAACACCAGCCACACACCGTCCGTCCCGTTCGCGCCGGGCGAACGTACATCTGCGGCCTTCGGGTTCGACCTTTGAGCCTTTCGGCATCGACGGTCATGCGGTGTTAAATGGAGCAGCGATGCCCGGCCCTCTGCGAATGGGTCACTTATAGAGATCTGATCGTGGTATGCTGGGGTGATGCCGACTAAGAGAAACACGCGGCCTCACGTTCGTGTTGGCACACCGCAAATACATGGAGTCTCATATTGGAGCTGTCCAACCCAGTGCGTGGGGTACACAAATTCGGAGCGCGCAATGACAGTGCATCTGCCGGCCCCTTCATGGCCTGGAAGTTTGTGTCTAACTTCGCGGCCTTCTTTTGATACGTGGTCGAAACAGTCAAGCCCAGCTAAACATCCAGTTTTGAGCTAGGCCGTAACACTGCATTCCCACCACCCAACCTGGTCCAACATGGTCCTTGATTTTTGTTGCTTTCCCGAGAGGTTGAGTGGTTGAGAGGGGAAGGTGTAGTAACTAGGTTGGCTCTATTGCCGTGGTCTGCGCGGGCCCTTAGGGTGCAAGTTGTGTTTGATGGCACTCATAACACTGTTGCCGTTGTTATACAAGAAAGAGACTCACTCTGATAAAGTCCCTTAGCGCCGGGGGAACGAGTCCCGGGGACTCGGGAGGTGTCCCAAAGCCCTTCCGTCGCATATCGCCCGAGAGGAGAACCACGACATAGCGAAGAAGATGGAGCAGAAGTCGCGACCCGATCGTGAGTCTTGTCTTGTTGCATCAAGCGTTGGGCTCGGCATCCTCATACTTCTTCCCGCTGAAGCAATCTCGAATGACGGTATTCTTCTTGTGGTCCGACACTGTGACGCCGACCTCGAACGCTCGTCGTGCAAGAACGTGTCGTAGTTTATGGCATTCACCTGGTCGAGCTTTCTGCGACTTACATGTGCATACCTTGAGCTTAAGCTTGGGTGTCTGATATAAACTGGAAGGTTCCATCGCCATATCCGAAACTACGCATCTCTCCATCGAATCATGAAGACCGATGCCATCAGCAAAGCTCGCGTGGCAGGTATGTTGCTGGAAATGATGGCCAGTCGACGCAGTGAACTACTGAACATGTGCTCCTCGTTTGACACTCCCATACCTCTTTACAGGCTCTTCAACCTAGGTCTGACTTGATCTGGAATCAGGAAACATACGAACAGGTTATGCGCGAGTGACAAGCACACAAGAATGACCTATGCCGCTTGTGGGAGGGAGAGCTGAGGGTCGAGGCCCTTTCGCAGATCCAATTTCTTTCTGTCCATGGGGCGGTGAGCGCATCGTATGCGCCGGATATCTGATAGTTGAAGTAATGGTTGTATTAATACAAGAAGACTACGGACTGTAGTTTTGTCGGCCATAACACTCCCTCTGGCGGTTGGCTAAATGCGCAGCATATCAGAAATACTGTATCAATCTCGGCTTGAGGCATTAAGAAAGTCTGCTCAGAAACATGTGTTGCCTCGTTCCTAATCGCCCCGTTCTCTGGTGTCCACTTCCATGACGGCCCATCTGGTTTCGTTCGGCGTCTTGAGCTGTCACAGGACATGATTTGCAGGGGGACGGGGAACCCGTCGGGCGATATGTTCAGGAATCATTCAGGAACCGTACAGGTTGCAAGAGCGGTGAAGACATTCGTCTTCTGCTGATTATGCCTGTGCCATGGACAACGGATGAGGCAAGGCCGCATGGCGTTCCTCTAGAGGCTCCTTTGGTCTTCCGTGCCTTGCCTGTTTTTTGATTGCCTAGGCCCCCCGTGTATACAACGGTCGCTTAGAAGCCCTCCGTAGTGCGACATTTTTGTAACCAGCTCCCGCTTTGAACGTTTATGTTAAGGCTCTAGGTTTTTTTTTTTTTTTTTTTTGGCTGCTGGAGAAAGCTTACGATTTAGTTTGTGAATCCTAGCCTCTGTATGTGTGTCATGGATCATATGGCCAGGTATCAGAACATTGATGAGAGTGTACGGAAGGCGTCTTGGAGTATCGCACTTGAGGCAAGACTAATTCTTGAGAAAACATGGCTCTTCCTCGGCGGCTTAGCCCTCGTCGGCGTCCAGCATCGCTGCATCGGAGAACGAACAAGGAGAGTGATACGGCGAGAGCCGTTAAAGAAAGAGAGCAAGCGCTGATGACTCTCATTTCGTGCCGTCTCTAACAGCATCCTGAGTTGGTCAAGGCATGACGACGTGGTGAGTTCGAGGACAGAACGGCAGCGCGCGAGCCACTGTCACACGCCCTGTATGTTATCTCTTCGCAGTCATGACCCGGTATCTGTGTTGCTTGCGAGGGAAGATGAAGGCCAACGTCCACCGTCTGCTGGTCGTGGAAGCTATATTTTCTTGACGAGCCGGGTAGCGGGCGGAAAGGTTCCCGCAAGACGCGGTTTCTCATGCAGAACTCCTGGCTTCTAATCAGTCAGGAGAATGGACCAGTTCTTGACGTAGCCGGAAGGAGAAAGCGGCTTTCGGTGACAAAGTGATCATGCATATATGCTCATTGACACACCCCCGTAGCGTAAGTGTGGACTTTCAGACTCTCAGTGGCCAGTGAACTTTGAAGGACGGTTACGTCGAGGGTGTACAGCAGATACTCGAAGGTGGTGATGATGACGATGAGTTAGTATCGGAGGCAGTAGCGGTTAGAGCAATCGTAACGGCATGCTAAATTCCACTCCCCATTTAACGCATGACAGTTCACCTCTTAAGTGATGTACCGAGGCCGGGCTCTTCGTAGGTCACATTAATCTAACGCTCTCACACGAATCATGTGCCTATTCAAGTCACGAATTCTCGTGTAGACGTATACGGCTGGTTTCGTTTCATCGTTTTGTTTGTTTCTGGAAGTATGCAGTTCATATTCAAGAAAAATGCTTGGAAACACATGTTTGGACCCAGCAGTTCTCCATTCATGGGAAGCGCCGATATTAGACAGGCACTCCCATGGAATTACCCAGGATTTATGAAAGAGCATCGAGCCAAGAAGCTGCAAGTAAGGTCCGGTTCAACTGAGCTCTCTTCTGCCAGATCCCTGGCCATCTGCAAAGTCGTTTGTTGTTCGCTCGAGCACCGTCTACACATGTTCAAATAATCATTTTAGTCAAAATACCGCATAGTTTCTTGAGCAAAGGAAAACAGGGTCAGATAGATTCAGATAAAGAGTTTCGTACCCGTGACAAGTACATCAACATATATCATTCGCGGGCATATTGCTATTATAGCTGCCTGGAAAGGGATGGCCAACCGACAAGAACTAGATGGAATTCACTCAACAAGAAGGGAAGAGAGAAAGGGGAAAAAAGAAAGAGAAAAGAAATGAGGAGGAAAAAAGAGGGACAAGAAAAGAAGTAGGGTGACAAAACGAAGTCAAGGGGGGGATCTGATGGGAAAAAAAAAGTTCACCGACGACGGGACTTGCACCCGCAACCTTTGGATTAGGAATCCAATAAGCTACTATTGCTCTACGCCGGCATTCTTTCCTATACCACTAGACCATAAGAACCGAATGGGTTGATGTTGAACAAGGAGGATGGTCGGATGCATGAAGAGGAAGGCAGGTGAAGTCAGGGACAGGTTGGTGAATGAGGAAAGAGCGAACGGGGTGTGTTCCGTTTGCTTTCCAAACCAGGCACAGAGAGCGAAGATTGGCTGGGTATGCCGTCCAGTCCTTACAGGTGCCAACGAAACGTCTCTTATCGCTTTCCAAGAAGTTTACGGTCACAGGTTTGTTGGCCGAAAAGAGCCCCTACACGTCACAGTGGCTAGACGCATTATAAGTCGCATCAACGGCGTTTCTGATGTAGATGACGGATATACTGAACCGTTGGTAGACAATCAGATGTTTGGAACATTTCAAAGTGCTCACATATTTGAGATACTAATACGTTATATAGTACCAAGGGTAAAAGGGTCTTGCCAAACAGGACCAAACGGGACCTGAACAACTTCCGGCCCCTTCGCTCACACTCCAGGATACCTCTGCGAAGCAAGAACCCATCTGAGAATTCCGGTCATTAAAGCCAGATTTGAACGAAGCCTATAGCACATGCGGTGCTAATGTCATGCCCCCCCCGTTTGGTTCGATATCTCATATCGTTAAGCGGGAGGGACCTCCAGGCATGGCGGGACATTTTCAGGATCAAATGTACGGGCGCCCAAGCACAGTCAAGAAACGTTACAACGCAGGCCTGGGGTATACAAAGAGAGAGCGTTCCTCGACGGGCTCTTTTGGTCCTTGTGTTGAAAGAGTTGCTTCAGAGGTTAGGAGGTATTCGGCATATACCACCCACCCGACACTGAAGAGGCTCCTTCGAATCTTCCTCGACAGACCTGCCGACGCGCGCTTCGAGGTGAGCTCAGCGAAACACTTGTTAAACAGGTTCGCTCCACTGAAAAACCATACAATTCATCTCATCACAAAACTACCGAACAATGCTCTTCCATCAAACAGATGCACGGCACAGGATACCAATATGAACAACGCAGAATATTCGTACATTACCGCGGACCATATGATCACATGCTCATACTTACAGTGTCTTCTTCTCAGAAGGAACCTTCTTCTTCAACGAGCCAGGTGGCGCCTTCAGGCCAGCAAAGACAGCCGCCGTAACAACAGCCATGCCCGCAGCACCCATGGTGTACGCGACTTCACGCCCAGCCCACCAGTAGACGCTCGTAAACAGAATAGGTCCCAAGCCGCGTCCAAGCTGTCCCCAGCTGCGAAGGATACCAAGCTTACCGCCTCGTTCACTTTCGGCAGCCTCAAAGCTGCTCAGCGCATTCAGTCCCGTTACAACCGTCGCGGATGTGATGGCCAAACACGTCGCCGCGACGTATAATCCCGATGTAGTCGTGATACGTCCTAACAGAATAAAGGATAAAAGGCAAGAGACGACGCCCATGCGAACGGAGAGCAAGGGCGGAAGACGACGCGTGACGCCACCCTGGAGGATTGAGGCTACGAGACCGACGAAGCCGAGGAGACGACCGTTCTTGGCGGAGCCGAAGGCGAAGAGCTCGTATGTCATGAAGGAGAGGGAGGACTCCATGCCGGAGAAAAAGAGAAGGAAAACGAAGTGCGTGGCGTTGAGAATGAAGTGGGAGTTGGTTCGCTGGATGGGTGCCGCGGTCGCCTGCTTCTTCTCGCTCTTCTTGGCAGCGCCCTTGCCGGTTAACGCGGGGAGCGTCTCAGGGAGGCAGAAGTATAGGTAGATCGTCTCGGTGAGGATGAGAAACAGGCTGAAGCCAGCGGCAGTGGCGAAGGGGTTCTCCTTAACGGTGCTGATTGTGCTCAGCCAAGCGCCCAGGCCAGGGCCGAAGGTAAAAGCGATGGAGAAGCAGGCGCCAATAAGGGCCATGGTGGAGCCGCGAGACTGCTCGTCGGAGATGTCGGTGGCCATGGCGGTCGCAAGCTGAACGTTGCCCTCGGACAGGCCGCCAACGATGCGCGAGGCCACGAAGGTGCGGAAGTCGACAGCGCCGACCCAAAGGACGACGGAGAGGACGTTGCCGCACATGGAGGCGAGGAGGGCGGTGCGGCGGCCGTGGCGGTCGGAGAGGTGGCCGATAAGCGGGGAGGCGACGGCCTGGAGGAGACTGAAGAGGGAGCCAAGGGCGCCACCGAGGAGGACAATGTCGTAACGGGAGTCGATAGGTCGGGCGAAGGCGGCCTTGTAGCGATTGAGGCCGGAGAGGACGGACTGGAGGAGGGTCGCAGGGCCGGTGGCATTCGCCGATGCGGGGCCAGCTTCGCGATCGCGATAAAATTCGAGGAGTTTGGGGAACAGGGGGAGGATAAAGGTGAAGGAGATCTGGTTGGAGGAATCGTGTTAGTTGGAGGGTTGAAAGGCTAAACGGCCGGGTGAGTTACGAGGTCCAGGAGGAGAGAGATGGCAATGACTCTCAGGACGCGCTTGCGCGTGGATGGGTCAACGGCCGTCGAGGGCGACGAAGTTGTCGCTGAAGCGGCCATCCTGCTGGGCCTGTTGTGGACAGCGGTTATGCTGTGACGGGCGACGGTTGTGGAGCAGTTCGGATTCAGGAGAAGGGAAGAGATAATGACGACAGAGCCGCAGAGGGGTCGGTAACGAAGGAGCGTGTAGGAGTCGAAATGATGCAAGAGAAGAAGTAAGCGTTAACTACAGGAAAAAAAAGCCACGACCGCATCAGGGAGGTAGAAGAAAGCGTACAGTCGGAGAAGGAGGAAACGAAAGACGAAGCACAGAATGAAAATAAAAGGAAAAGGCTCGGATGTCGTTACGCGCCTCGTATGACGAGACAGGATGACATGGGAAGGACAGCCTCGCGGAGGACGGCTGCCACGGCGGGGCGGAAGAACAACGTGGAACGTGCAAGCTCCCCACCGTTGCCATCCCGAGTCTTGCAGAAACATGCTCTTTGTGGCCCCTTGTCCCCTGAACAATGATCCAGTCGGCCCAGTCCGATGTTTCAGGGCCAGGGGCACTTGTGGCTCCACTCGTCCCTTACGCACCTCAGTCAACGACGGCCATTAACGAAGGCAATAACATCGGACGGCATTCACTGCTGCAGCACGGCACCTTTTCCACTGCCCCAAAAACCGCGGGACCGGGCTTTCGGGGGCCTGCCTGTCTTGGATGATGATTTTTGGCCGAGCCCGAACGAGGAGTGTCAGCTGTATTTTCGCCCTCTTCAATCGGATGATGCCGTTATATCCTTTTTCTCTGAAAATGTTTTACGCAGTAGGGCATTGCGACGTCCTCACCACCATCGCCACATCTTGCTAGCGAATCTGTCCACCAACTATTACCCCAATTTGCAGCTGGGACAAAATGTCCGTTGCCGGCCCAGGTCTTTGTTGACTTCCCCCTGACGCGCCAAAAATCCAGACTATCGTAACTCTAAAAGTCCGGGTCCGACGCGGACCAGAACGGAGTACAGCCCAGTGCTGCTAAGCCAACCACTAACGAAACAGCCCAATGACAGGATGCTGATTCATACCGGTGCCGCCAGGGGGGTTGCCAAATGAAATACGAAATGCATGCCGCTTGGGTTTAAATGTTTCTATCAGCCACGCCATCGCTTCTCCTGCACATGTCCCGTGCCATTTTCCTCCTTAAGTATCATAAGTAATGAGACTAGGAGCAATTCGCTGTTGTCTCGCAGCTTTTGATCGTTGCCTCGAACATCCCTTGAAAACTCCAATTGCAAGTCTGGTCATCAGCCCTTTCCGCTGCCATCCGCGACCGTTACCGTCACCGGTAGAGCCTCGATAGCATCACGTCCCTGTGTCTCCGCCTACCGAAAAGCAGTACGTCCTGACGAAACTCCAGCTCATACGGAGCTAGCGTGATCGGCCCAGTGAGAAAGTGAATTCATGACGGAATTGGGTCGCAGAGCCTCGATGGCGACGTCTTGAAGATGTGGTCACATGGTGAGATGGAAAAGACTCTGCTTAGTGCTTGGATAGATTTTGAACATCTTACAACACACGGCTTGGGACAAATTGTGCGCCCTCAAAAGTGTCCGGGAGACTCTTTGTACCAGACGGCGTCCGGTCATGAAATGCCGCCGGCTGCTCGCCTGAATGCTCACCACTCGCATCATAGTATCTTACTTCCTTTCTCTCTTTTTACTTCTCCCTTTCTCCTATTTCTTGCCTTCTTTTGAGCAAGCAGCAAGTTCTCGGCAGACGTGCCCCGATAGAAGCTAACATGGAAATAATCTCGGCCTTGCGCGGCAATAACAACCGACCTGGAAAGAGGTTGGCATGACGAAAACCTAGATTGAGCAAGTTGCCTCGGCGGGTCGCAGCCCAGCCACCACAAATACCACCAGAACACGCGGATAAGGTGAAGTCTGAATTGGCTTTCCAAGGTAACCACATGCTCGCAGAGCTGGCTCACGGGGTATTCCGACCAGCAAGATGAACGTAAGATGAAATTGGAAATAACTCTGCGGAAACAAATCCCAACCGTTAAGGTCGGGTCCTCGGGGCCCGCTGCATGAACATCTCTTGGTTTGGTTTGGCGGGAAGGGGTCGACGCCGACGTCATGCAGGGTCCCCTCCTTCTCAGTTCGTGTGTGCTGTTCGCCTGGGCTGCTGGCTTACATCAATGCTTGGATTATGCGTTACGACTTTGGCGAAGTCGTCCCTTGATGAAAACCGTAACCTGACCTGTTTGCATCAGTGTTCTCATATCAGCCCATTGCGTTAGGAGTGGCAAAAGAAAGGTTACTCTAAGATGGAATGACGGCATTGAGCAGCACCGTGTGTAGTCGATCACCAACCATGTATTCCTGGGTAGGGCGCAATCCGGCTCCGAATGGAGAAGGCAAAGTCCCTGGATCGTCGGGGTTCACTTTCACCGGGCGCGGCGATCGGCAACGCTCTTCTGACAGCGGCGGCACGCTACGTTGAGCGGCGACAGAGGAACGATCCCAATCTCGCTCTTACAATCGAGTCGGTGTAATCAGGAATCAACGCCAAGGATCACGAAATGTAGCTGCCTAAAAAAGTCCAACCAGAGGAGTTGCGGTATCGAAAAGAAAATGGAGAATGGAAGCAGAATCAGGATCCCTGATGCCGGCCGGGGAGCCACTGGACTGGGAGCGGAGTGGCACTGGCGGGCTCAATGGTTCGTTCAACAACGTTCTGTGGGGGACGACCTAAGCTTCTACGAGGAATATTTACCAGGACTAGGCCCTTGTAAATAAGATAAGCTCTCCGTCTCACAGCCTCTTGGTTCCCTCAAGAAAGAGGGGAAGGTCACACTGTGAGCGGTAAGGCTGATCAGATCCTTGGAGTTGCAGAATGGAAGGGTAAAGGTGCCTTGACGCTAGCAGGAACACTGCCCCCATCATGGAGACCAAGTCCATTTCCACCGAGATCAGGACTGTGGGAATTGTTCGACTTTCCATTGCAAACCGCATCCATCCTACCATCATTCCAGTTCATCCTACAATCAGACCGGACAAATGATGCGCCATCACGTTCCCTCTCTCGGAATCGCGCGAATGAGCTTCGCCCACGGCTGGGCTTTGCCAAGACAACCGCCGTTCCCCATTCTCCTTTTCGTCAAGCATCGCCCTCCCCCTTGTCTCTCAACCGTCCGGGAACCTGGATTGGACAGTCGAGTCTCTGAACAAGCTTGTTTCTTAGTGCCTTGACGCCAGGCTGCATCCGGCGCCCCATCGCACAAATTCCCACTTTCCAATGCGCCCAAGCTGACAAGAGGTCAACATGCATCACAGGGGATCGTCCCCTCCCTGAAAGCTAAGCCAACCGACAGGGCTTACCTTGTGGGAACGCACTCCTGTCACTCTGCTCTACCTGAGTGATAATATCTCCGAGACGTTCTGACGCATGTATAACAGCTCTTCATCCTATTATAAAGGGTCCCTTGGCAGTCCAGCTTCCGTCCCGGCATTGACGTTCGATTCCACTCACCAGCTATCAGTCCTCTGCGCAACAAACAATAACAATCGTCAAACATACTCGTTTCTCGGTTTCCCATAGCCTCTCAGATACTCCCCTCGGAAAAGCAGATGGACTTCATCCTTGAGCCTCGCGTCCCCAAAGGCGGAGGCTCCAGCGGCGGCAGGGGAGGCAGCTCCGGCAAGTCCTCGAAGTCTGGCAAGTCTGGAAAATCTTCAAAGACCAGCAAAGGAGGCAACAGAGTAATCGGCGGGGGCGCCGGTGGCGGTGGAGGAGGAGGAGGCGGCGGTGGATTCGGCACCCTTCCCATCTGGGCCCGCGTTCTCATCATCGTTCTCATCGTCTGGTTCATCGTCTTTCTCGTCACCTTCGCGTGTCTCATCTTCCAGGGTGAGTCATTTTCCCAGCACCTTACCTCCGCGTACAATATTCTAACAAGATACACCTTAGAACTGAAACGTAAAAAAGAAGGCAAACCCTTCCGCCTGGGCCGCGTCCTTGGCAAAGCCCTCCTCATCTCAACTGGTCTCTTCCTCCCAGTCCTCCTGTTCAAGAAGCTTCGCGCACACAGGAAGAGCAAGGGCAGCGGTGACGGAACCAGATCCGGGGGCGGAGCGTACGCCAAGATCGAAGAGGGCCGGGTCGGCGACGACGCCAACAATCGCGATTCTTGGTACGGAGCCGCAGCCGGAGGCAACAAGACAGCCGAGGGCAAGTACGAGCCAATGGGCTACCGCTCCCATGACCCAGTCCCGCCCGCATACTCTCGCCCTGCTTCCCCAAATGCGGCGGCGGCGACGGCGACGGCCCCGTCGCAGACGGGTGCGGCGGCTGAGTATTATCTGCCTCAGCCTCCTTCGCACACCGCGCCCACTCAACACCCGCCTCAGTATGGCTAAAGGACACGATTGTGATGATGATGATTCACACGTCTTCACGCCTTCTTTCTTCTTCCATTCTTAGTGCGATACCCATTTGGAATTTTAGCGAGTTCGGTTTTGATGAGTCTAGCCTCTGGATGCTCATGTATGGCTCAGAGACTTTATATGGACTTGTATAGATTTCATGTCTCCTCATCTGATTAGATGCACTTGAGAAGAATACTCACTTGATCAAATTGTCATACTCGAAATATTTGTGCCTGCTTGCTTTTCCTTGATCGGTACCCTGGCCAAGGTAGCCGGGCATTGGCGCGAGATCCCTCCTGCCACTGCTCATCCAAAGCATGCGAACCAGCGCGACGTCGTAAGCCTTGTCCTTACTTCTCACTGACCCCGCGGAGGAGACCAGTAATTGCAGTTTGGGTGTTCATGCCCTTGCGTCTGCTTCCGTTCCGAGCCAGACGGCCCGCATCAGAGCGATGCTACATCCAGTCGCCGTGTCCAGAAGCGCCAGGCCGTTCCCAAAACCGTCGCCGCTGCTGAGGCTCTCCCGGCAAAAGTGACTTGAGGTAGCTATCAGACCACGTCAGTTATCAGGTCCCATCCATGCTAGCTCTGAGGCTGGAAACTCACGATGGCCCAGTCGTCCCCGTGGGGTTTTTCTCCGAATCCAGTCGGAACAACCACTGGATGCCGCCTGCAGAAAAAGTCAACGACCGCTCGGCCATCCTCGGCTCTAGAAGCGCAAACATACTTCTTACGTGCTGGAGGCATCCCGGGGCCCAGCAGATCAGTATATTAGTCGGTCACGATAATGGCCGTCCCTCTCACGTCTGACCTCCCGCTCCCGCCCCCGGTCCCGCCTCCTGCTGATACTGCTGCTGGTATTGCTGCTGATAATGTTGCTGCTGATATTGCTGCTGCTGCTGCTGCTGCTGCTGATACTGTTGTTGCTGGTACTGCTGCTGTGGCTGGCTCTGGCTATGGCTCTGATACGTCTTGACAGAATACCCGCCGGCCTTATTGCCCCCCGCGGGCCGGGGATTGGGACGTCTGAACCCTGCCATCGAGGTGGTATCGTAACCGCTTCGACCCATCCTCGACGGCGCCTTGATATCTTCTCGGTCGTGGTCTAGGCCGCGCGGGCCGAGATGCCGATCTCCCGCCGTCGAAGTGGCGTGGTAGAATCCGTTGAGCGTCTCGTCGTCTCGGTCTTGCTGGCCGCCTTGTCAGGAACACCGGCAGACGTGTTCTCCGGTGTTCAATCGTAGCTTAGTGTGTTTTGAGTTTCTCGATAGTGGTTGTCCGTCAACGGGGCGGCGCCAAAGATGTGAAGTCTCTCGGGCCAAAAGTCGGAATCGGAATCGTCGTCCTATCAAATTTCTGGTTTCTTGAATCTTCTCTTACGAATGACATGATCTGCAATCAACTCCTTTTTTTCCCGCCTTTCCTTGTTCGGTTTTCTCTCTTCGAAGGACTCAACGACGAAGAAAAAGATCTTACTGTCGACGCCAAATCAATGTCTGTGTCTATAATACACGGTGTTTGCTTGGTTTCTCTTGTTTTTGGGGCGATGAAAGAGGGACAGATAAACTCCGGAAAAGGGGAGGGAGTTCTGGTTTGCTAGACACTGGGTGTGTGAGTGTGAGTTTGTATGAGTGGATGTGTTCTTTCCGCCTTTACTTATATATATTCACCAGACCAGCAGTCGTCACTTTTTTTTTGTTGTGTCTATGTGTCTGTTTGTGCGTCCCTTTGCAACTGATCCTCCCAAAAGAGTCCAGGATTGCGAAATTGTCACAGATTCCTTTTTATCTCTTCCCTCTGTTGGTAAAACCACCCCTTTTGACTCAGATTTCTCATGGCAGAGTTGTCGAGGGAAACTTTTGTTCGTTGTGACGCTCTCCCCTCCCCGGGAGGGTGACAGGGGGGTGGTCTCAAAAACAAAAGGGAGATCTGGGAGGGACATTTGTCGCATTGTTGTGTTTTTCTTTTTGGCGATGGATGCTTGCTTTTCCCCCCCCTCCTGCTCCTTTCCTTACTCATGCTATCGAATTTTGCCTTGTAGTTTCTGTGCGACCATATTTCCAGCAAAATCTGAGACATTGGCCAAACCTGTTCATTGGTATTTGTTGAGCAAGGGAGTCGGCACAAGATCGTCGGTCTCGTGTAATCTGTCTCCTTCCCCCATTGTCCTGCGGAACCTCCAAGTGTCAGCCCAGACAATGATCCGTCGCGGGGATTCTCTGATAAAATTAAGAAAGATTCCGGGGAGATCCCGGAGATGAACCCGGCTGAGCCAGACGGCCGGGACTGGCCGGGACTGGACTGGACTGGACCATGTTCTCTTTCGACCCTGGAAACACTCTCGTTCCCCCGGCTTGGGGTCTGAGGCTCTTCTCAACGACTCAGTGAACGACCTGATCGGGCATTCGAAGAACAATGCCTGTGCGAGCGGGCTTCTGGTCTTAGCTGGCCTAGGGGCGCGGCCCTTATAAAGCTGTCTCTATCCGTCATTGAAGGGAGTCTCCGGCATCTTGCCCTCCTACAGTCGAAATTGCCCTCCACAGCTGAGGCTCCGCTGTTTGGGCCACGAGGGAATGCAACGCAAATCTTGTGCGTCTTAGTCTCGATTTCAGGAACCGCGGCGCTCCGTGTCTCGCATTGCTTGGTACTGGGCTGTCGTGTGTTCCAGCATTCGGTCGAGATAGGGAAACGAATGAGGAAACGTGGCCAAGATCCGAACATGCCATCACAGGACTTCATTGTGGAACAACCATAGTATCGAGGGGCGTAGGAATAAGAGGAAGCTCTGTGTTTAGGAATCGGCCAATGTCCACAACGAAAGATATCACTACTGATGCTACCCATCCCCAGTACATTCCTCCAGGCAAACTGACCGCGCAAATCTTGCTGGGTACATGCCTTTGCTCTATTGCGAGCTCGTTCTGTCTTGTGAGGATCGAATCAAACCAAGGTCTTGGTTGTCCAGTTGTATCGCCACAGGAGTCCATTCTTACGGTTTTTCCGATACGTATTGCACCGGGCCAACGCGCGCTCGACAATCTCCGGGCCCCTGACCTAACGAGAAGAAGTCAATCAGTGAAAGCCCGCCTTTCGGTGCTTTAAAACTGAGTTGTTCGTCACAAACGGCAGGTTTTGTGTTGTTCGAAAGGTCGATTATGAAATGAGTTGACGGCACTTTGGCTCTGAGCGCTTAGAAGCGCTCCGCTTAAGGGAGCCCCTGTCTAGCATTCTATTGCGAGACCTCGTTATCTTATATCTATGGTTTATGAGTCAGTTGCTGAGGACGTTGTGGTTGAATAAAACTGAGCATGACCTTGTTGTTTCGATCAAGCAGGTGGTCGAGTATTAGGCGGAGTTTGGAACGAAAACCCGACTGTCTTCTCGTCTGGCAGTCCGTTCGACGCTCTGGCCTCGAACACTCAGATGGACATGATGCCGGCGGTTTGGGCGTCGAAGACACCGAAGGACGACGCGGCGGGTCCTAGTCGCCTTCGTCTACCTGGGTGTGGAGATCCTCGTTTGAGGAGAGAGGCCCTCGGGACTCGATGGATGCTCGCGACGCCCGCGTCGCCCGTGAGCCCTGACGGGATTCTCGTCTGCGTCGCGCTCTGCGATTGCAGTCCGAGTGGTCTGTTGCCAACTGTGAAAAAGCCATATGAGTATTGGCCTGGTCGACGGCATCCATATGCATCTGCGTTGTGGTGTTCGTGGAGTTGGGCAGTTGTTCGGGTATGGCGGGCATCAGCTTCGACAGAATCCGACTAATCACGTTCTTCCAGGTGTAACTCGATTGGAAGTGCGGTATTCTAAAGATACTGAAGAGTTCAAAGAGTGATTGATTGATGTTCGTCAGCCTAGGCGAAGAATGGCTTAGAATTCTTCTTTAGTTGAGTTGATGGTGGTGTTCCGAATCTGAGGTTTGAGGAGGATGCGTACACGTTAAGCAAGAGTGATTTGAACGAGAGGTCGTTGCGCCTCGATCGAGCGGATGGCTAGACACGTAACTAAGGAGGACGCTGGCCTCGACAGGACCTGTCGAAGGTCACGACCATCGATTCGATAATAGGTGGGCGCCGGTTGCTCTCGACCAATGGGACATTTGGCAGGTGGCATCCGGTTCCAGTATCGGAGAATGTCGGTAGGTTGAGCAATTTCAGAAATCTGTCAGACGGCAGAAAAGGATAAGGTGGCACTCACCGCAGGCCGTTTCTTCAGAACCACGCAGCACTTAACAGGACGCAGAAACAGGAAGGCATGAAAAATCATTGATTCATACTAAAATCTAAATGTGCAAGCAGCATCGTGTCGAGGTATCACCAGTCGTGCGGATAATCCTCCTGTCGGAGCCAAACATCCAAAGACTTCCTTGCAATGGGCTTTGGGACCATAATACATACATCCAAGAATAGCCACCGAACTCCTATATATCTTTCGAATCAAACATCATTATATTTGTCTCCCCGTTGTTCACACTCCTACGTCTTTTCAAGGCCAGGTGCTGGGTCCGATGATTTCGCCAGGCGCCACATGCGTCTTGATAGCCGTACCCTTCCAGTCCATCGTCTGGAAAACATCGACGTTGCCCCACCACTGTGGCGGTCTGGCCGATGTGAGATACAGCGTGAAGAAGATGATGAGCGTGGCGACAATGAGGCCACAGTCAAGGGCTGCCGACGTGATGTAATTGTACTGCAACCACCAGCCGGTGTATCGACGCTTGATGAAGAAGTTGAAGATGGTGCCGACGAAAGCCCAGCAGAGGTAGATGTAGACACTAGCAGGTGGGAGCCAGCCGGAACCACCATATAGCAGGGGGGTGTTGACATAGCGCCAGATGCTCTTGGGCCACTTGCGAGCGAGGAACCATGTGATGACCGGGGTGACGGCACCGACGAGCCAGAACCATTGGAGGGACGAATACAGAGCCTGCCCCGAGAAGATGCGAGCAGGACCAATCGCACCCCAAATGATGGACGCGGTGAAAAAGACACGACCGCCAGGGCAGGTGTAGCTGTTGGGCTGATCCGGCTGGCAGACGTCGGGGATGTTACCGAGAGCCCAATTCATAACTGCGATCTGAACGATGGCCGACCACAGCGAAGCTACCAGTTGAGAGGCAAACATGGTGCGGGGCGGCACCTTCATGTAGTGGCCAAGCTTAAGATCCTGGGCGAAGTAAAGCGCCTGGGACATGCAGATATAGCCATAGTTCTTGAACATCATCATGGCAAGGGGACGGCCGGGAACCATATAACCGATGATGAATTCGGTCAGGACATTGAGACCGAGCTGAATGTTGGTGATGGCTTGGACGATGCCGATGGGAATGAGCCAGACGACGGGGATGAGGATGCACACGACGTAGGCCCAGGCAGGGAAGCCGGTCGGCCAGCCTGCGACGACACCGAACGACATCCCGACCATGACAACAAATAGTGCTGAGATGATTGTTAGTCAACAAGAGCGGCACAGCAGTCGTGGGGAATAGCTTACCAAGATACCACCAATCTTCAGCGTCGCGGTACTTCTTCATCAAACGCATGTGTACATCGTCCTCCTGATGGCGCGCCAGCTTGAACTGGCCCCAGATCTCGGTGCCGTGGTAGAGAACAACGTGAACCACCACAGCAGCCACGGCGGCAAATGACAAGGCATATGCAAGCGCGAACTGGGTTGGCAGGTAAAGGGGCGAGTAGTCATTGTAGGCAGTCTCGTTGAACTGCAGGTTGGCATCGAGAATGCGGGTAACGTTGTAAACGGCACCGGTGTTGTCGAACGACTCGGAGCTCTGGACCGGGAAGTAGTTGGAGTACCAGGTGCCAGAGAAGTGGATGCCCGAGGAAACAATGACGAAGAAGATGATGATGCCAGCAATCACGTTGGCGATCGCGTGAAACGGTGGAATCAGCGGGGATGTGAGATAGCCTGAGATGACAGTCCAATCGAAGGAAATGGGCATGAGACCATAACCCGACAAGCCGCCAAAGACTTTGTTGACGATCTCATTCTGGGGCGCGATCCAGCAGATCCATGTGAAGTACGAGAGACCCTGGAAGATCCAACCAGGGAACCAGTACCACACGAAGGCGCCGCTACCGACGATGAGGAACCAGCGGTAACGACCGATTTTCCAGCCGTTGGTCTTGGTCGGATCCGAGCCAGAGTGGTCGTGGAGGGTGTAGAACAGAGCGCAGTTTACCAGGTTCGAGGGCCAAATCATGGCAGAAGGCCAGACGAGGAAGCGCCGCGCCAGGCCGGCCAGACCGTATCCAGTGCAAAGAGTGGTGATGCCGAATAGCAACTGGAATGCCCAGCCAAAGTGCTGCTTGTAGAAAAGTTGCTGGGCGAGCAAGACGTCTGTCGCATACAGAACGCCACCTCCGTACGCAGCCTAAGCATGGTGTTAGTCTTTTGCTGCGCAAATGCTTCTCATCACCAAGCCTCCTTGGCGCCGCGACCTCCAGAGCTTGGCTGCCGCAATCCCCCGGCAGGAACTCAACCCCCACTAGGTGTGATTCGGACTCACGTTGGACATGGCAACAATAATGACATGCTCCTTGAAATTGAAGCGACCGGGTTTCAGGTTGAATTTAATACCGAAGACGTTCTGTTCTTTGTCTGGCATGATCAGATCCCAGCCGAGGCCGATAGGATAGGCGATGAGCTGAACAACGTAGGTTGTGATGGTTACGCTAGGGTTGCGCAGTGAGAACAGCATGTTGACACCGGAGCCGACGGTGCAAAGCAACATGCCAATAACCCAGGCACGAATCGTGTTTGCTGGCAAGTCGACATCGTAATTCCGTACTACGGCGCGAACCTTTGGTTGCAGCAGCGCATCGTGTCAGCGATATGAACGAGCATCTCCTCGGGCCTCCCAAATCGACCAGTCTTCTTCCGACTTCTTTGCTTCACGCTGGGTCTCTCACGCCTGTGCGAAGCCTTCGTGACATACCTCTGGGTAAGGAGAGTTGTCCTCCATCAAAGCCTGCTCAATCTCAAGACCCTTCTCGGCATTGCCAGTGGCGAGGGCGGCGTCGACATCATTAAGCTCATCGATTGGCATGTTGGGGTCGAGCTTGTGCGCCTTCTCGAAATGAGCCAGAGCCTTGAGCGGCTCGATTCCCGTTGCCTCGGCATCGTCGTCGAGGGCGGGGAAGGGCGTGATCTCCTCCGGCTCACCGCGCTTGCGAAAAATGGACGGCATCGTGATGGGCGATTGAGGGCTTCGTTCCCCTCTCTCCCTCGCTCTACTGTCGACCAAGTAGATTGAAAGGTGAGGGAATGGAGCGCCGATTGCGGATGGGCTGAAGAGAGACCGAAGCGATAAGCAAATGGACAAAAGAAGGCCCCAAGGCCGTAACGGAGGGGACTGGGGACAGCGGGTGCCAAGGGCTTTTTTTTTTTTTATTCCCTGAAGTAGTAGGATCAAGCGGAAAGATGGCGGCGACGGTGGTGCCGGTCAGCAGTTTGCAGGCTTCAAGGACCTTGCCTACCTCGCCTTGTCTCGACAAAGGCCAGACCGAACTAACGGGGTGCAGCGAACAGCAAGCCAAGGCAACAAGCCCAGCCAGAAACTCGATATCCCACTTCCCGTAGATCACTAGGGGACTCGATGGGATGCTCTCTGATGAGCTCTTTGTTTCCTGCTGGCCTCCGGAGAATCTGCAGGGTGCCTATCTCCTTAACTCAAGTTGGAGGATGCATGGAGTTCGCAAGAGGGCACAGCCAACAGGGCCAAGTGGGCTCTCTTTCTTTCCCGTCTCTATCCGTTTATGTTCCCACCCACCATTATCGCA
Organism: Colletotrichum chlorophyti; assembly: GCA_001937105.1. Taxonomy (NCBI): domain Eukaryota; kingdom Fungi; phylum Ascomycota; class Sordariomycetes; order Glomerellales; family Glomerellaceae; genus Colletotrichum; species Colletotrichum chlorophyti. The sequence continues at coordinate 349,898 of MPGH01000017.1, forward strand.
GATACTGTAGGTGGGTTCGTTCTTGGGGCCTTTTGCGCGATAGCGCCGAAGAGGACGGCAGGCGGGTCCAAAGGAACCAGCAGAAGATATCAAGCCCCTCTAGCGTGCTGTCAGCACAAGAAAGCGGTGCCGAGGGGCCGTTAGTCAATATCCATTGGCCGTTCGTCGACCTTCCTAAATTGGGGTAGCGACATCCGAGGGGCTGTGGAGGGGGGCGAATGGGAAAGAAGACTGGCTCAGCCGGGGGTGGATGGTAACATTGAGAGCACACTGGGCTGTCGCCTTGGTCCACACCCCAACATTTAGGCCCGAAATCACCTGAAGACGAATCTCTAGGGGTGTTAGAAAATGTCGACTCGACACGTAAGGTAGGCTGGCTGTTCTTTCCCACGCTCTGTCCGGGGAGAAAACAGAGCCACAACGCCGCCGCACCTAGCCCCTGCCACCGATCCGGGAGTTGCTGGTTACTCGCCAAAAAAGCCATCCAAAAGCAGGTCGCTGTTTAAGAGGCTCCAGCTTCGACCTTGACGAATTGATTGCAAACACTGTAGAGCTCATTATTCGTCCGAAGTCTCGATTGCTGCTGTTGCTGCTGTCCGCTCCTCAGTCTGACTGACTTGAATGCCTGCCAGTTCTTGGGGAACGACCGGCACACTAGCAAGGTGCAAGGTCCGAAGGAAAGGAATTACCTACCTGAGGCAGGAAGCCGTCCAAAGGCCCAGCCACCATTGCGTGAGGCTTGGCGAGTCTCTGCAATGGACGTCTTGCTAAAGAGGCACGCCACCGCAACCAATGACGAGTCTCTCTTTTTCCGAACAGGATGTGCGGAACTCGCTGGCTTACCGGGCGGTTCTGGCTTGTCGTAAGAAGGTGAATGAGAGGACCTGAGTGGCTGCTAGGGAAACCCCGTCGTGTGCTGGCAAACCTCATCTTATTTCCCCATGAGTTCCCTGCTGAGTAAGATAAATACCCGCAAGGGGCCTGGCAGATGCTGGTGATGCGGTTGTCCTGTGTGAGTGAGAGTAAGTATCGAACGAAATCTGTTCATGTCTTTACGCAACAACAACCGCCGGAGGTGTATGGGTCTGACGTCCTGGCTAGTCGGACGACAACACCAAGGACGAGATGGGAAGAAGCCGACATAGACGTGGTCTGAGGCTTGGTCTTGAGGTGAACTTTCCAGCGAAGCTCATAAAGCGGCAGTTGCGCAGAGACCTTGGCTTTCCTGGACGGGAGCAGAAATCTGTGTTCAAGCAATTGCTGGATCCTACCAATTCTGTCTGGTCACGCGCCTGTAGCAGCCTGGTGTTCTGGAACTTCGACAGGTCAAATGGTGCTCTCATGATGGCAATGGTTTATACAAGACCCAGACGCTTTGTTCCACTCGGCTTCATCCATAGTTCACGGTGTCTCGCTGCTTCTTCTGTTATCTTTGTCTCCCAACTCTATCTCTGCAACTGAGGGACTTGCAACCGGGATAAAACCAGTCACTGCCGGCTCTTACGACGGCACTGAGGAGCATGTTCGTTCTCTAGGCCTCACAGCTTCCCTTGGGTGCCTAGCAGTGCCTGAGTCAGCATCTTCATTTTCGTTGTTACGAGACGGACTGAGCATCAAGCACTCACATGTCATGGCCCAGCAGAAGAAGACAAGACTACTGATATGGAAGTGGTTTTGTTGTCTGCAAGAATGGTTCCCGATGTAGTGCATCTGACAGTGCCAAGGCGGGAACGGGACCCACCCGTCAATGGAGGGGAAGCGGAAGGTGGCCCCGGCATTCCATGCCGCAGCTTCCACGTCCTCATTGCCAATGCCGTCACTCGTCCACTCCCGCTTCGAATTCGTATGGCTAGACCATCTGAGCATCGGTGGCTTTTCCTGGCAAGCGTCCTGTCCGTCTCAAGATCATGTCATGGCTCGTAATTCTAGAACTTCAACAGTCATCAACCCTTATTCCCGACTCCCGACGGTCTCCCTAAGCCCCATTTACTGTACTCTTCAAAACGCGCATCCACAGTGTATGCTGCATTCGAAACTGGACCAGCAAATGCGGTAATGCATAAGCTCCAGTCCTTTCTCCACGATCCTCGGAGAACTTCACCACTTACGAGCCATGGCCTTGGCAGAGACCTCCCGGTCGCATTGCGCTAGACGTCAAGATTCCCATACTTCTATGTCTTGCCACATCGTGAACCCTCTACGGCCCGGAGACTATCACTATTTGACGGTTGGAGTGTTTCCAAACCATGCAGTTGGACGCCGCTCTTGGTGGATTGACTAAAGGAAACCTCCGCGCTCCGCTCGGTCGGCCAAATGTCGTCATTCATCCCTCATCATCGGCTAAACAGCCGCTTCAGCTGTACTGCGTCTCCATGTATCCTCGTGTGTATTTAAGACTCAAGTGATGATCCCCCGACCTTGGCAGTCCCTGGTCTAGACATCAATCGATGCTGTTTTCGACCGTTTAGATAGATTCTGAGCCCACCCTAACATCTCACCCTTCTAACCTCAAGAGTGTTCCCAACAGGCTTTCAATATGCCTCTCGCCAGCCACGTAAGTGACCAAACACGCATACATTGACTCTCATCACGTGTGTCAGTGAGAGCCTCTTTAACACACGTCCGGGACAGGTTAATCCGGAGGACATTGTTCAACGACTCCAGGCAACCCACATTACACCTCCTGGACACTCTAATATCCTTCGCCATGCCACCTCGTCCCACATTCAGCCTTATGACAGCCGCTATACCAGCCAGACGAATATCCCAAAGTACAAGATCCCTGGTGAAGGTGCTCCAGCAGACACCGTTTTTCAGATGATCAGGGATGAGCTGGACCTCGATGGCAAGCCCAACTTGAACCTGGCCAGGTAAGCATGACCGACCTCCTTCAAGGCGAAGTTCACTAACACAAAGCCTCCAAGTTTCGTGGGTACATGGATGGAGCCCAATGCCACCCAGCTCATGCAGGAGAATTTGTCCAAGAACCTTTCCGACGCGGACGAATACCCCGCCATGCTGGAGATGCACCAGCGATGCATTAGCATCATCTCTCACCTCTGGGGCGTCCAGAACGGTGAACGCGCCATAGGCTCAGCAACCACTGGTTCTTCCGAGGCCATCCATCTTGGCGGCCTCGCCATGAAGCGAAGATGGCAGCAGAGACGCAAGGACCATGGTCAGGACACCATGAAGCCCAACATCATTATGGGCGCCAACGCCCAGGTTGCGCTCGAAAAGTTTGCGCGTTATTTTGACGTCGAGGCCCGTATCCTACCCGTTAGCAAGAAAAGCAACTATCGCCTAGACCCATCCCTTGTGAGAGAGAACATTGACGAGAACACAATTGGTGTCTTTGTCATACTTGGCAGCACGTATACGGGACACTACGAGCCTGTTGAGGAGATCTCCAAGATTCTTGACAAGTATGAGGAAGAAACCGGCATCGATATTCCCATCCACGTCGATGCTGCTTCCGGCGGCTTCATTGCACCCTTTACCTATGCCGGCGTAGGCGGTCCCAAGTGGTAGGTTGTTCCTGCAGATGTCGTGATAAACCAACAAGCCTCGCTGACAATCCCAGGAACTTCGAGCTCCCTCGCGTAAAGTCAATCAACACCTCTGGCCACAAATACGGCCTTGTGTACGCTGGCCTCGGTTGGATCGTCTGGCGCGACCAGTCCTATCTCCCAGAGGACCTCATCTTCGAGCTGCACTATCTCGGCGGTACCGAAAAGTCCTTTACACTCAACTTCTCTCGCCCTGGCGCTCAAGTCATCGTACAGTACTACAACCTCATCCACCTTGGATTCGACGGCTACCGCTCCATCATGGAGAACTGCCTCTCGAATGCCCGCCTGCTGGCCAACAGTCTCGAGGCTACGGAGTGGTACACCGTCGTTTCTGACATCCACCGCCCGGCCCCAGGCAAGGCCGCATCTGGGGCTGTCAAATCAGCTGTCCATCAGGCGGCGAGTGCCGTCGGCGGCGAGGATGCTGCCCCTGGCGAGACTTCTGCCGATTACGTTGCTGGCCTGCCCGTCGTATCATTCCGTTTGACGGACGAGTTCAAGCAGAAGTACCAACGCATCAAACAGGAGACGATATCCCTCATGCTCCGCGCCCGCGGGTGGATCATCCCGAACTACCCACTGCCGCCCAACGAGGAACAAATCGAGATCCTGAGGGTTGTCATCCGCGAGACCATGACATTTGACCTCCTCGAGCGCCTGCTGACCGATATTGTTGAAGTTACGCAGACACTCATGGAGAACGACCAGATTGATCTGCAGACGCTCAAGAAGCACCATCGCCGCAGACATGTGCGCGTCAAGGAGGACGAGGAGAAGGAGAAGAAAAAGGAGGGTGAAGAGGGCGCCGCTAAGGAGATGGGCCGCGAGGTCAGGAAGATGGAGGATGGTATTCACAGAGCTGTTTGCTGAAATTGCTCTGGGCGAGTTCACGCACGTAAAATATGATGATATCTGACAAAAGGCGCATGGGAGAAGGCTAGTATTTTAGTTAATCATACCGCACGCACAAAGTACCCGCTTCATTTCTTCGATTTGTTCACTCCCCGGTCCGTTTGATGCCTGTCCGTTTTCCACCCTTTCCCTTTGCGGTTCCCTCTTCTGGAACTAGAACACGATAGTCCCGCATGAAACTGTGACACGCGAGGACGTTGAAAAGTCGCAGCATGCAGCCTTGCGTGAACATGCCACCTCCTAAGCTCTTGAATTTTCTTGGTTTGTCGACTCCCTTGTGTACGGTGCTGAGGAATTCACTCCCTGCCTCTAACGATAGTCCAGTTACAACAGCTTACCGGACTTACGGCTGAACGACAAGACAATGCTGTCTGTCACATACCACGTACACCACTCCGAGTGCTTAACGACCTGCTTCGTCTACTACTCGCCGGGCTTCTGTCTTGGTTGCCAACTTGGCTTGCTGCCATGTGAATCTGATGGCAGTAGTTAGAGTTGATGCTCATCATTGCTTCCTCAGACGCAACACACCCCATACGCGACTGCCCTTGAAACTATACTGTCGTAAAGCGTGTCCAATACTTCTGAACAGGGCAGATACAAATGTTCGAAATTCAACGCCTTTTCTGCTCGATTTTGCCAGTTCGGATCTGAGTTCCAGCTGGGAGACGGTCAATCCATGATCGAAATCTCATGCTGCCATCTCTACATCAATGGCCTCGTCCGACTTTTTTGAAACTTCTGTCGCCATCTCCTGTTCCTCAACGGGTTTTTGCTCTCGGAATGGGCGTCTCTTCTGACGGGGGGCGCTGACAGGGAAACGCTTGGCCTTGCTACAGGTTTTGCACTTGGTGACCATAACATCGGCCCAAGGCTTCTTGCCTCCCTTACTCGCGTTCTCGACTGTCGTGGAACATGTCTTCCCTTCCACAAGGAGAGTGTCGCAATACTTGCACATCATCTGCTTAAGGGACGGGCTTGGGCGAATCTGTGCCTTGAGCGAGACGGCTCGAATGTCGGCAACCATACGACGGGCGACCTTCTCGCTTGTGGAACGCTCCTCGCCGGCGACAGAGTAAGCATCGTTGCGGGACCACGAGGATGAGTTGCTTGCTGAAGCGGCGCTTGGGGTCTGTACTGTTGCTAGGTATGAGGCGGCCTGGTGTAGGTATGACACGCGCGTGTAAAGGTGCCTGTTTGGTAGGCTCTCACTTTTGGGCTTTGCCATTCTTGTTTCCCTGCGGTTTGTCAAACGTTTCAGAGACGAGGAAGCATTGAACAACCCTAGGCTGTTGTGAAAAGAGAGTCACTAAATCACCTTTGGTCCGACCTGAAAACTTCTGCAGGGATCTGAACGGGTGGATATTCTCCAATGCAAAGAATAAGGTTACCTCACCTACTGTGTGTTTAATCGTCCTGACACTGTCTTGCCTTCCTTGCCCGGCTGGAACCTTTCCCTTGTTGACAAGTGGGTCATAGTCACATGACGTCGCTGAACTCAGCCTGCCTTCCGCGAAAGCTTTTGACCATTGGGCCGCCCGCCTCACGTCCACTTCCACGTCGTCTTCTGGATCTTCCACTTCAACTACGGCGTATCCAACTTCGCCTTCCCAAACCTACGTTATCCCCCATTTGCCATCCACACCAATTCTCACCTGACGTGCAATTCTTTCCAACTCGGCATCGCGTTTTCACGATTCAGCTATAATTTCTCAGCCTGCTCTCTTCCCACGCGACCAGCAACCGCGCTGATCGCCAACCTTTTCTGACTACCCGAGTTGCGCATTGCCAGTCTCGGGTTTTTTTCTAATTCGGCCTGTACCGGCACTGTACTTTTTGACACATAACAACGACACCCCCCACAATCGACAACATGTCCGCTGAGGAGGATCTCATCGACTACTCCGACGAGGAGCTCCAGACCAACGAGACCGCGGCCGCCTCCAATGGAAAGAAGACTGACGCCGCTGCCAGCAACAATGTCGACAAGAAGGGCAGCTATGTCGGCATCCACTCGACCGGTTTCCGCGACTTCCTCTTGAAGCCCGAGCTCCTCCGCGCTATTGGCGATTGCGGTTTCGAGCATCCCTCGGAGGGTCAGTCCTGAGTTTATAATACCCTAACCCATCATCCATCATCCCCTCCCCCATCAGCAAGCGTCCGTCCATCTCGCAAGTCAAACAAAAAGCCATCGAAGTCGCCATCGAGGAAGCAACAAGAAGAAGTGGGAGTCAGCTGGGCATTCGGATTTTGTACGGGCAGTGCTCGCGTTTCCACTGGTAACAGGTGGATTATCCGCACTGCGGCTACCGAGGGGGAAGCGTGATAGCACTCCTCGGGTCGCGCGAACACTTGCGTGTTCTCCGAGTATTCTTCGAGTCGGACTGCCGCTACAAAAGCTTTGTCTTTCTAGCGGCCGACTACTTCTGTGCTACGGTCGCGAGCCGCAATGGCGCGCGCGCGCCGTTGCAGCCGTTTACCGTCGCGATTCGTTCTGTGTCTGGTCGTCGTTTTCCTGCGGGATTGACATTTGTATCTGCTACGGAGGGGTTTTTCCCGACTCGGCAAATGGCTTCTTTGCGCAGATGGACGGGCCCCTTGCACGCCCTACACGTCGTTCTTCTGCTCTTGGAACACATATCTAACATCGGCGCGATCGAACAGTCCAACAAACCTGTATCCCTCAGGCTCTCCTCGGTGGAGATATCATCTGCCAGGCCAAGTCCGGTCTGGGAAAGACGGCCGTCTTCGTTCTTACGACTTTGCAACAAGTTGAGCCCGTCCAGGGTGAGGTCTCCGTGTTGGTTATGTGCCACACTCGTGAGCTTGCCTTCCAGATCCGTAACGAGTACAACCGTTTCAGCAAGTACATGCCCGACATCAAGACTGGCGTCTTCTACGGCGGCACCCCCATCCAAAAGGACGTTGAGACAATTAAGAACAAAGAGACCTGCCCGCACATCATCGTGGGTACGCCTGGCCGACTTAACGCGTTGGTGCGTGACAAGGTGCTCCGTCTCGGCAGTGTTCGCATCTTCGTTCTTGACGAGTGCGACAAGATGCTCGACCAGATCGGTGAGTTACGACCTCACTTCCATCGACGAACTTCCCTAACACATATCAGACATGAGACGTGACGTTCAGGAAATCTTCCGCGCCACCCCCACTCAGAAGCAGGTTATGATGTTCTCGGCCACCCTGTCGGACGATATCAAGCCCATCTGCCGAAAGTTCATGCAGAATCCCACCGAGCACTACGTCGACGAGGACACCAAACTCACCCTGCACGGTCTTCAGCAGTACTACATCAAGCTCGAGGAGCGTGAGAAGAACCGTAAGCTGAACGAGCTTCTGGACGACCTCCAATTCAACCAGGTCATCATCTTCGTCAAGAGCACTCTGCGTGCGACTGAGCTGGACAAGTTGCTGAGAGAGTGCAACTTCCCGTCTATCGCCGTGCACTCTGGTGTTAGCCAGGAGGAGCGTATCCGTCGCTACAAGGAGTTCAAGGAGTTCAACAAGCGTATCTGCGTTGCCACCGACGTCTTTGGCAGAGGTATCGACATTGAGCGCATCAACCTGGCCATCAACTACGACCTGCCCGCTGATGCCGACTCCTACCTACACAGAGTCGGTCGTGCTGGTCGTTTCGGTACCAAGGGTCTTGCCATCTCCTTCGTGAGCACCGACCAGGATCAGGAGGTCCTCAAGGCCATCGAGAAGCGATTCGAGGTCGCTCTTCCGTAAGTTTCCTATTCCGATGCTGTTTTTGCTACTGGCCATCACTAACATGTTTCCTAGTGAGTTCCCCAAGGAGGGCATCGACGCCAGCACCTACATGGCCTCTTAAGCAGTTCACCCCACCTCTCAGCAAGGGGCGTCCTGCAAGTGTGTCTTCTTCACTGGTTCTGGTTTCGGGAATTTGCAAAATCCGGTCGTCGGTGACACGAGGAAAGCGATCGTGGAAAAGAAATATGAGACCGCTCGCCACATGCAGATTCGAAAAGTCGATTAGCCTCTAGGGGGTATCTTGCAGTTTGTACAGAGTAGTTATCACATGGAATCAAGACTGGATCACCACGCTCAATTTGTTATGTTATTCTCATGCTATGATGACTGATAGTGTTATCCGGCCGCCAACTTGATCTCGTCCCTTATTGTAGATTTATAGTCAGAACATATCGGTTGGTACGTATGACGATGATCCGACGTTGAGTGACCCGCGCGGCAATAGTCTTTCGTGGCGAACAAGCCAGGATGTACGAGTTTGTTGCTTGAAGCCGGTTGACTCCTGCCATGTGCGCCCAAGTCGGGCGGCAATCGACGATCCATTTCCAACCGTTTATTTTCACCTCCTCCCAAATCTCTGGGGCGGTTGTTTGGGCGCCTGACACTGCGTCAACAGATCATCGTGGCCGTTCTGATTCATTTGTGTTTCCCTCTTCGGGTGTTTCTGAGACTCTCTGGCGGAATACGCGAGTAGAGACGGAATAAATAGCCTAGGTATTCGCTTTACCCATTTGTATCTCTGCCGAGGATGTATCTACCATTTCATGACATGAGGGCATCATTTCCAAGTCATCTATTCTTCTGCGACCAACCTAGCCAATTCACCTGTACTTAGGAAAGTTGTGCTCTCAGGTCCGCATCGAAGAAGTGATATGGTTGGTATTGAGCCATGCCGGCCATGGTACAAAGAAGTGAATAGTTGGCTGGAGGACTCTCCTGACTAAGGTGGCTCGAAGGCAGCACGGCAACATTGTTGCAATCGTGCGTTCCAGGCTTGGAAGAGTTGTACTGAATTCAGTGGTACTCTGCGAGCCTGCCCTATGCGTGCGTCCACCGAGTCTTAACGACAGCCTCGAAGATGAACAGAAGCAACTTGGCGCCCCATGCTCTCCTCTCGTCTCTGAAGGTCCCGGTGAATCACCTACTGAAGGCGCAATGCGTGATCGGGCGAGCTTGGAAACCCAAATGCTGTTCCGTCCTGCGATTTGGGACCGGATACTCCCAGTCTGCTCGGAGGGATTGCAGCCAACCGTCATCCCGCTGTACTAGTAGACGAAGACTTGCCTAGAATTATTTCTTGTCCAGGGCGGTCGTCGTCCTTTTTCAGTGTTGCCTTTAGCAGAAGTAAGCTCTGGGCCAGTCGTCTCCCTGATATGGAAACGACCATTGCTCCGCGTACGAACGGCGTTCTTGATGATGTTAGTCGCCTCGAAACACATCGCGGCAAATCGAGCTCGTCATACACCTTATTTTCTGGTCCTTCGTGCCATGCCCCCCCTAAACATGCGAAAAGTACTACGGATTGCTGCTTTTCTAGTTTTGGACAACGATGTCGTCTTGGCACCAAGACATCAACCAAGTGTACAACCATAAAGATGAAAGAATACCTCTTCGAGAAACCCTAAGCAGGGAAATTCCCAAAGGGCCCATCCCGCCGTTTGCGAAGGTGAAATACGATGATAGAGGTCTTAAATTCATCTCTATTACCCCCGGCCTTTCTACGTTTCCCTCCAGAGACGAAGAAGGCCTTGGTGTCAAGGAGTCCGCCACGACAGGGGTAGCGTATCCTTCTGCGTCTCCCTATTCTCCGCTGCCTCTCTTTTCTCTGCGTTTAACTGCCGAGTATGTAGGGAGGGACGACAGTTATTGGGACATACTGTCCTTCTGCTACGATCTTTGACAATCTTCGGTAGCGACTTTCAGAATGTGAAATGTGGTTTGGGACACCAAAACTTATCAATCCGTGATATTTCACCAGGAAAACGCTTCGCTGTTCTACTTTACTCTTTCCATGCTGGCTCTCGAATATGTCCAACATGTTGTTACCAGACAAATTGGAACGAGGCTGATTTCTCGGAGCACGCCATTAGTGACAACCGCGACTATTTGAAGCTCAAGGAACAGGATTGAGCACCAAACAGTGAACTACAACAGACTGTGCTTTCCATCAATAAGACGAAGAAGGAGAGGTAGGACTGGTACTATCTTCACAGTCCAGAACCGGGTAAGCATAGACGCGAGGCCCACGGCGGTCAACTCGCTTACTTCCCTTCTGGACATTCATGATATGCAGGCAGCCTCAGGCCTGGATGGCCTGACCCATTATGAGGCCAAATTCTTTCGTCCATCGGCCCCAAGGTGCCAGGCAGCCTTGCATGAGGGTGGCATCGAGATCCTATCCGAAGCACTCGTCACCTCTTTACGTGCCTAGCCGCCCTTTGCCCCCCCCCGATAACCCCTCCCCATCCCCCGTGAAGCAGCATCGGGCAGAGTCTCACCCAGACCAAGCGGCAAGACTCCAGAAACCAGAATCATCATCCGACGAAGCCGAAGAGCGGCGGGTCTCCTCGCTTGGCAGCATGGAAGAATCATGACGATGACTCGTCCAGGGGCTAGAACAGTCACGATGAGTCAACCGTCGCCGGTTCTCGCGGCCCAGCTTGCTTCCAAGTTTCATGTGTGAGTCGCTTTCGGATTTTAGGGGATCCATTTCTCGAAGGCGGATGAGGCACGCGTGAAGGGCAAAGAGATAATATGGACAACTTTGACTCGTCGCCGCGAAATTGTCGTCGGCTTGGCGGGCAGCCAGGCAGCATCGCAGAGTCAGCACATCACGATGATTCATTTTCACCCAGTCCACGTCTGCCCTAATCGCCCCTCGCGACGAATCCGACCCTCCTCTGCCTGTCTGCTTCAGCACTTTCCGCTAGACGACATTTGAGCTAGCCTATGTGTAAAGCCATCCCGTTCTTGGTCGCTTATACCAAGAAACTCAACGACGTGAAGTCATGCATAGACAACTACGGCAGCCTCGGCTGAGTGAAGCCTCCCCCGTCACCGTGGACCGCCTGACCGTGATGTCAGCCTGCAAACCTACCTTATCAAAGCCTCGTAGCCTGTCTGAACCTTGCGAGAGGCGGCCGCCTCGAAAGCCTCTTGGTTGGGTGACGTCTTGGCCTCGACACCCGGCCCGGGCATGCGACGACGCCCAATACAGCCTCGCGTTAATCTACTCTGGGCCGCTCCTCCCTATCCACGTGAGTTTCATTGTCCGCTTGCCAACACGTAGTTCAGGGAACGCTTTCCTCGATTTCCCCATGCCTCGTCGTTGGTCGTCGGGGGTCGTCGTCCGCGACGTCGCCGCGGATGGCGCGCCCCCCGACACAGCCACACCCGAATCAATCCAGAAAAAGGAGGCTGAAGCCAAAAACAAAACCCCTGGCTCCCATTCGGCGTTGACCTACTGCGCCCGCCCGCCCACAGCTGACGGTACTTTGACGAATCCCGCGCGTCAACCCTTGAACAGACCCTGTGAGATTTCTCTCAATCTCCTAGCGTACCTTGAGAGAAATCTTGTCGCGAGTCGTGCGAGAGAAGGGACCAAACTTCATCAACAATCTAGGGCGGCGGTTCAGTGGGGGGGNGAGTGTTTTTAAGGTACCTACAGTGGGAACCAATGCAGCTCCAATTTTCCAATTTAGGAGTCCCGAATCACCTCCGTCGAGTCGGTTTCGCTTGGAGAAGGGACGAGAAGCTTCAGGAAAGACAATCGTGGCTTCACAACCCCTATGACCTACTGACGATAACCAGCCAGACACGTAGGCGTAAGAGTCATTCCGATAACGTTACGATAGCAAGAGTCACTGATATCGTGATCGCCCCGCCCCGCCCCCAAGTCCCTTGATTACCGCCGAGACCGGTCTGGCCGTCGCATCGCAACAGGTGTCTTGCCGAGGTCCTGAAAAGGGGCCCAAGATTGCGTGCGCGTGTCTGCTACCTGGCTTAGACGAGGTCCGCATCATACAGAGAGCGAGGGAGGGAGAGGGAGAGAGAGAGGGGAGGAGTGGAAGCGAGCGTGGAGAGCGTGCGTCTTGCGAATTCGTTGGTCACGATGCCAAACCACCGATGATTTCCTCAGGCACTCACTCGGCCGACAGTTCTGCCGCAAAGGGGCGGACGGAGACTTTGTCGCTTCTTGCATTTGAAGGAGCCCCATACTAGTTCGTGGGGCTTCGGTTTATGACGTCTAGGATTATTCGACCCAGGCCAGGGGAGGAGATCTGAGATGGGATGAGATTCACGCCGTGGACTCATGCAAGGCTACTGTTCAGCTGCCTGCGCGTGAAGAAGTGAACAGAGCGAAGGATCGCAGCCTGCCTGCCTGCCTGTTTGGCATGGTGACCTGCTGCGCTGCTTCAATAGGGCGTCGCCAACCCAAAGAGCCATGGCCCCCGCCTGTTCCCTTGGTGATTTCACCTTGTTTGGTACTGGTTGAGACCGGGGGTCCAGTCGTAGGCGGGCCCCCCCGCCGGTTGAGATGACATCCAATCCATGCTGCTGCCTGTGGCTCAGTGCTAGGATTCGGGAAGAAGAAAGGTCTGCTAGGGCTTGGTGGCCCCTCGGTTTTGTGCCGTAGGAAAGTGGGTTGTAAAGGGTTACCAGGAATAGAAGAAAGATCTATCCGGACCCTTTGGACATTTGGGTGATTCGCATGCCGACAGTCCCTGCCCCCCCCCCCCCCCCCCCCCCNNGGTCGGGTGGGTGGCCAGACCGGCGAGCCTTGAGATCTCTCGGGAAGGCCTCCGAACCCCCATCTTTCGACGCGAGCCTCACCGCATGACGACGATAGCGGGAGGGCTCAGGCCAACGTCTTTCACGTATTCTAAATCTTTCAGCTCGCGCGGGCAGACGTAGAACCCTGTCCAACGAGCTGCGCCGCTAGTGCTACCACAGTAAGCTGTGTCAACGATGGCCATAGACAACCAGAGGAACACTAGGCCCGTAGCTGAGAATGATTCACGCCCCCTTTCGGCGTTTGGACGGCCACCCTCATCACCGACACATCCGGGGCGAGCGGACTTCCTGCCCACCCGCGGCATTCCGCTTACTCGGATACGATGGGGGTTTGACATCCTCTCCAGACGCAAAGAAAACCACGCCATGCTCGTCAACCTGCTCTGGGGAGGCAAACAAAGTGAGGGGTTGCCTGAAGGTAGGGTACGTTGAACATTTGCCTGACGACCGCACGGTTGGTTCATTGAAGCTGTCCTCCAACTCTTTCGGTCGATTAAGGTGGCCCCATGAAATCACCGGCCCCGTTGCAACTCCGGGTCTTGCATGCAAGTCGCCTCCGCGCGACCGCAATGGTTCAGCATGTTTGACGAATGGCATGCGATCGATTTAAAAGACACCACCGGGCTGTTCTGCTGTCTCCCCATTACAATGCGTGACTGGACGCGCACGGGGTACGTACTGCCATCAGAGTCCGCCGCATCAACCATACGGGCTCTTAGAATCCCCCGAAAGCATCATCTCGCGGTCTTACATTCTCCGCTGCGGGGAGATTGCAGGCACTTTCGGCCTGTGGCGCCTTAGTCATGCTGAGTTTTTCCTCGCTCGGGTAAAACTCTCGGGCGGTGCTGAAACCCACGCAACTCCCGCCACGAGGGGCGGGGGCGGATCATCCTCCCATTCAGGGGGTTTCCAGTCGAGCTAGAAGATGTTCTCGAACCATGCCCTTTTGGACCGCTCGAGGCCCTCTGGTTCGCCCAGAGAGGCCGGTTTGTTTCCCAGCAGGCGACGCAAACAGGTGAAGTATATCTCGGCGACGCCCATGTATGTTACACCCGTACACACAAATTATTGTTTGGGGGTTTGGATTCGTCACGCTGGGGAAAAGCCCTCCCCAAGAATCAGTGAAAGTGTCGGAGAGAGTATTCGCGAGATACCCACCTGTCCGTTGACCCAGCGGTTCGCGCACGGCACATACAGAATTCTTTCATGACCCCATTCGCCTGAGTCGCGTTCATCAGCCGCGCGGCAAACCACGGGGCGTTTCTTTCGAATCTCAGCAATTCTATCCGAAAAGATACGACCTTGACACCGTTCTGTGGTGCAAATAACGCAGTCTTCTTGCACCACCCGGACACGGTCCCTCATGACCGTTTGGGAAATTTTTTTTTTTTGAAAAAAATTTGGGGAGCCACCGATTGTTGCCTCTTTCTATCCATGCTGTCGTTATTGGCCAGGTAACAGAAGGATGCCGGAGGCAAATCTCCAGCGTGCGACCAACGAGACCCCCTCGTTGTACAACTCTACCACTATCGTGAGCGCCACGAAAGACTTTGACAGCACCTGGGGCGGCCTGATGGCCTGGATGGTCAAAAGTTGAGTCATCGAGGTAGTCAGTTGGCCAAGATCTACGCGCTCATTGGGTAGAGAAACGATGCACTAGGTATTAAGGCCTATGGTAGTGTAGTTGACTGTGGTCCTCAGACGCTGGGCACATGAAGGTTAGGCACTCTACAAGCCCTTTTCACCGAGCCGGATGCTCGTCAATCAGACCGCGAGGCAACAGCAGCGCGAAAGAAGACCTCACTGAGGCATTGACATCAGAAATTTGGCTTGAAAATGACCGTCCACGATCGATTGGGGCGCGGAATAAACTCCTCGGGCGAATCATGCTTCAGGGAATGGGGATACAGTGAGATGATGTTCAGCTGCTTCACCTTCCCCTCTTGCAACACTTGCTTAGATGAACAAAGCCCCTGTTCCCCAATAGGCGAACTGTCGTTCGCCTGACCGAAAGACAGCGATGCTGCAAGTATCGTGACCAGCCGTCCAATGAATGTTTGCCGCGGGGCGGAGCGGGGAAGGCTGCAACTGGTGAAGGGAGGTGTGTGACATGGCGGCATCACTGGTATACAAGTCGCAGCGAGACGGAGTTGTTGCCTGCAAAAGGGACATGGGGGGACGTTGGCCAGATGACGGCATGGTTCCTTGGAAATCAGCTGTCCGGGACTACGCCATTCGGCATTCATTTCGTGTCCAATCCTGATGCCATTCCAAGCCCCCGACTTCTAGAAATTTCCTGCCTCTTGAAGAAACCGTGGTGGGGAGAAACCTGTATGATGATAATCAAGGCTTGGTCTGACCAAGATACTATACGGCGACACGCTGACATGGCCACTCGATACTTCCGCTGAGTGGAAATGCTCGTCGACATTTGTTGCTGAATAATAAATGCCAAAACTGGGCAAACGTTGCAGACTCGGTACGAATCGGAATGATAATTTTGTGCTGTCCGGGGTCTCAAATGGCGGTCGGTCTCCCGCGCGCCCACTTTCCACTCTGTCTGTTCATTGTCAGCGCCTGTGCACAATCGCAGTCCGGCGGGCGGAATGGACCAGTACGTGCAATTTTGCGTATCGAAGTCGACAATGCTATTGGCATCAGGCGAATTGCAGCCCCCATCGGATAACTGGAACCGGAGTTGAGGTAGCGAACCGTGTCTGTTTGCCAAATGAAGGCAACCTCCCTGGGTTGTTGGAAGATGCAGATACCCAGGTACAAGCGCATGAGTACTTAGCCACCTGTGTTGGCTTCTGCGCGCTTGGACACGTATATTTCGCAGCTGGTGTGATGAAGATGTGCAGGGTGTGGAGGTTTAAGGCACAAGTATCGCCTCGGCGTGTTGCACCGGGATTTACCTACGGGCCTGTATCAGAGCTGCTGCGCGGGACGGTTTGAAGTTTGTCTTTGGAAATCGAGCTATGGTCCTCCAAGGACCAGCGTCATCTATTGTTCATCGAGATGAGGCTATCTCTGACGTTGTAAACATCGTCTTTCGGAGGTTGCCTCGAACCTGTCTTCCTCAGTAATGGGCCTGTTGTATTCGGAAATGTTGCAATACCGCGTCGAGAGGACTCTGTGCTCTCCGTCATGATGCATCCTTCCATGAAGGTGGAGGAAATGACAGACAACGGCACGTCCGGGTCTCTTTGAGAGGAGACTTCGGCAAAGCGGATGTACATCGAGACGCGATTATTGAACACTAAAATCTTCTGTGGAGCATTTTTAAGACGATACGTAACATAGCCAAGGTGATGCGAAGGCCAGGAGGCGAGGTGAGGCAAGCTGGCGTCGCTGGGTGATGACAATGTGGCTGAACCTCGGATGCAACTATGCCACTTGTCCCCGAGACGTCTACTAGGGTACTATGGTATGACTTGCGCGTCCCGCCGTGTATCGACACTCTCTTACCTTACCTATATTAAGAAGCTATGGGCGAAGATGGGAAACTGCTGATTAACAAGAGCGGCTGAACGATTGCTTCTTTCCGTACGCCGTACAAGCCTGGAAATGCCGACTGCGCTGCGGACCGTAAGCGTCTCATTAAGCTCGCTTCGCCTGGTCTTCTTGAAAGCCACTGTAATAAGACCCCAGGCGGAACCGTGGTGGAATTCAGGGGGCAGACTCTGTGTTCAAGGGGGTTGAGTACCCCCACTGACGGAAGCCCGCGTTCGCCGGGGGGATATGTGTACGTGTGATTGTACGTTGTATGCGTACCTACTACGGAGCCGGTAGAGAGTGGCAGCGAGACTTAGAACTCGTTGAGAGTCCCAGAGGCTCCTGAGAGTAGCGTGGTGAACGGCACGAACGGTTAGTCCGTCGTGTAAATGTGGATTGATTGCTCAGAGAGCTTGGGCTAGCCACTAGACACTGGGCGGTGACCTCACACTGCCTGCTCAGAGCGGATTCTTGACATTCCCATGTCCCGTTTACTAGGAGCCAATGGATGGGGGTCAGGACCCAGAACCCGTCATTCTGTACGGGGAAAACAGTCGACCTCGGCAGAAGACGCTATTACTACCGGCTCACGAACAAGAGTCCGACGACGAAAGGAAAGTGGTATCACTCCAGGCGCGTTAATGCGTCCTTGATAAAGGCGAACGCGACGCTGTGCGACTTCTGGTTTCTGGTTCGATAACCTACCCGCGGTGGGGGACGGCAAAGGGCCGAGCTCCATTTGGGCTTTGGAAGTTTGATCACAGTCCTTATTGGCTTGAAAATTGCGTGAGTGTGGTATTGTGCGTGTGATTTGTATCACTCTTAGTAGAGCTAATCGGGTGTGTCACGGTTGGTTGGCGCAAAAAAAAAAAAAATTCTCTGAGGGTGTGTGGTGGTGCGATGATGATTTGGCACACGAGGCGGGAGGGAAAAAAATTCATCAAGCCTGAGGGGTTTGTGGCAAGATGTGAGACCAGGCAACAGCTCGTCAGTCGATTACTGCCAAAATCACCTTCCTCGAATAATTAGGGCTAAAACTACTTGCACTCCGCCGCATGAAATGGAATGGACGCTGACAGCTGGGCTCGTGATACCCTCATCGCCGTGGCCAGAACATGCCATAATGTAAATATCCCTCGTCCGGGAACAGAGCATATAGCTGTCGCTCATTCAAACATGCCGAGAGGCTGCAGTTCCTACTGCCAGAGGTGTGGAGTAAATAGGCTTAATGCCCGGTGACTGGTGTAACTTTTTCCATGATGTGCAATATTAAGGCAAAACAGGTGGCGCTATAGATGGAGCGGACGGTTGTTGGAGGTGGGTGGATGAACGGGCAGGATAGGATGATTAGCTGAGGCGATATTGAAAGGATGAGGAGGCAGGACAGAGGATGTGGAGGACCGAACGAACATGTGTGATCGTGGTGGAGGGAGGGGCGAGCGATGACTCTTTTTCGAAATTTGCTCCTCCTTCCTTTCCTCTCTTCCCCCCAGCAGCTTTCTGTCCTGCCGGCTTGGGTAGGCTGGGGCTGGGCGAAGTAAAAGATACTTTCAGCCATTCAGCTTTGCAGCTTGCTAGCTTTCACAAAGGATGCGCAAGAAGGTGTGTTGCTGCCGCATACGAGTGGTTGAACAGCACCTCTGGTCTTGGCGACGCTAGCCCTCATCGAAATAGTCTTGGATATATTTGACCAATCAGGTATCGGGTCATGACGAGAGCGGCCAGGTGGCCACGAAAAAGCCATGACCAACAACCGGTGGGCAGGAAACTGTGAATGCCTGGGCTTGGAGGGACAAGCCAGAACATCACAAAGAACAGGATGCAGGTGGGAAGGCTTTCTCTGATTTTTTGCCAGGCTCAGGCACTGACCCGTAGACACCAGGGTTGCAAGGCGTCAGAGACAGAAACCTTAGGCAGATTGTGATCTTTGGGCATTGTCAGGCTTTCGATTCTGAGGGGGAATCGAAGCAGAGATACCTTATGGCAAGTATGAGTAATACCGGGCTGTATTGTTAGGCATCTTTCTCTTTGATGGGCATCCAAGATTAGTGAGGTACTGTAAGAACGGTGAAAGCATTGGTAAGTGACTAATACCTGAACGGACAAGAGGAGCCTGGAGACAACACTTGGACAATGACACGACGTATTGGATGAGGCAAGGTGGACAAGGTGGGTCAAGGGATGCAACTGCCAATGTGTGAGAGTGTGGACAAGTGAGATCGTAGTGCAAGGAGCAATCTACGTGAGAGATGTGAATGCTCACCACGTAACCAAGCCGAAGACAGGAAGAATGACGTTGACAATGTTGAATACGAGCAGCATTTTTGTGTGAATTGTAGCATTTTGCTTGAATCCCCTGCCCCGTATCCGTACCATTAATGGCTTTTAGCTTGGAGACAGAGAAGAGTAAGAACACCGTGAGAAGGAGAGAACATCACTCGTGAGAGAAACGGAATCAGCCAAGGGTTAGAAATGTCTCTCGGTACGTACTGAATTTTGGTTTTCGATGCGTTCCCTCATCCCGGGAGGAAGCACGACAGAGACCCACTACAGCAAACCAATGAAAGCGCAGGTGATGCTGAGACTCATTGGTGTCCGGCTGCATCCTCTACACCATGCCCCCTCCCAACCCCAGCCCGGCCAGCAGACTTTAAAAAAAAAAAAAAAGGAGCAGCGAGGGAGGTGGTAATGCGGAAGAGGTCGGTGCAGCCCAGTGGCCGTGGTAGTGGTGGTGGGAGATGTGCCAGTGCCAGCCAGTTTACGCAGGCATTGGAGGATCGATACTCTAGCGACCGAGAAATACAAGTACCGAGTGTCGTTGAGACGGGGCGGCAGATACATGGGCCGAGGTACCCTGACTGGCCCTGTCTATACTTCCGTCTTTTCGTCCGTCTGTTACTGCCAGTCGAAGCTGTCCGGTTCAGTGTCCCAGTGTCCGGTCGTTCCCAAGGCATTCAAAACTATCGCAGCGCCCACATCGCCGTGCACTCGTGTCCTCCCCCTTCCATTTCCTCTTGCTCCATCGAACAATCGCCGTCGCCATGTTCGATTCCAAGGTCTAAATTCTGTACGACAGCGACTCTTCGAAGTCTGCTAGACGTGCCTCTTCTCAGGATTCCTGAGACGAGACTCTAGACCAACTCTCCGCTTATTCCTTTGTATTTGCTCTTTTTCCTATTTCAAGTTGTTTGGTTGCAACAAGGAACCGGCCCCTCCATCCATCTTACTCAACGCTACGGATACTCGCCATCAATCCAGTGCGTCCTCGCCGTGGTCTAATTTTACCTGACCTCTGTCTGGTCTTGTTCGCCATCAGGAGTCATCTCGGCCACCTCGGTCACGTTACTCATTCCGCATCATCGCAACAACCAGACCTCGCGCTCACACCTCGAATCATCTTATCCGTCAGCTACTTAGTTTGCGTCATCGCAGCGGCATTCACTTGTTCCTTGCGACCAGTCTTACAAAGAGGCCCACCGGATCTAGTGCGTTTTCAAGCCCATCTTCAACCACCATCATCAACAACCTCCCTTCCCAAGGAACCACGCAAGCCGGCTTTCAACGCCCTTCCATGTTAGGGTATTTTTGATTGCAGTCGAGTCTTGCGTTTCTCATTTCGGGAAACAAATCCAACCCTCATCGAACCCGCTGCCGCTCACTACCTTTCGGCATTTCCACGCGACCTGTTACTCACTTTTTTGTCTTTGCAAAATCTCCGATACCCTGCGCTATCTTTTCTTACCTTACTATACTCACTCTTTTAATCATCATCGACTGCCACCCCTGGCATAGCTACGAACAACTCACACGACGATTACGACTCATCTTTCCAGCCTAGAGCCCAACTGCTGACCTAACTGTTGCCTTCGCCACAATCCTATCTGTAGTCGCCAAGAGGTTTCTCTGAGAACCCTCAGCACTGCCTGCAAGGTTAGTACATAGCACACCCAGAGAGCCGCAACAGCAAAGCAAATGCAAATGCAAAGCACAACCACGGAAAGACAAGCCAAGCAACCGAGATAACTCTTTGCGAACGTCGAAGAGCACTCGTTGCTAGCTCGCCTCTTCCTCGGTTTCTCTTTCCTATCCTTTTCTTGGCCTTTCCCTCCTTCGGGTAGTGATCACGCACTCATCCAGGCCACTCGCACGCATTTTCCCTCCCCACTCCTGTCTCTCTCCTACACCCTGGTCCCCTTCGCCTCGGCCTCGTCTAGGCTGCAGCCACACTGTCTTCCCGTCCTTCAAGCACATTGCTCTCTGTGACCAGTTGGAACCACCTGTGTCGGCGGCAACAACCAGGCACACCCCCCCCCCCCCCTTTGCCACCCCGTACCCGAAGAGTCATCCACACCCCATCGGGGCCTTGAGGGACAGAAGCCACCCAGACTTGAGCCACCCAAGGGTCCCTCCGACTTCGTCACGCCAGCAGGTGTCGCCCCTCAGAACACGTTCAAGATAGCCACGCGCAACAGAAAGAGTCACACCTCATCCCACCCTTCTTGGATATAACCTCTCCTTGCAGCCACACTTCTCAGCCGTGCCTTGCATATCCTCACTTCATCTTCTTCCTTACCTTACCCTTCCGACTCCGACCTCGCCCTCACATCATCACCATCATCATCACCATCACCATCACCACCCCATAACAAAACCCATAATCTTTTACTTACACCCATCTTTAATCCTGTCGCATTGCATCTTCGATATGGTGGCCTCGCAGTAGCTTACCATACGACCAGGACCCTCTCCCCTCAATCCTTCTCCTGTTAGATGCATTAACCCAACGATGCCTCTTCGAACTACGAAATTTACTCCAGTCGTCTGTCTTGTTTCGTCTTCCGGTTTGATCTTTCGTGTAAAGTCAGCTTTGGACCTCTTCGTCTAGAAGCTGCCTTCCATATCCATAACTTTCCAAGGACTCTACCGCGGTAATCAAATGCTGCTGTAAGGTTCGCGTTCTCGATACGGTATCACGATTTGTTCATAAAAACCACCTACGGTTTACTCGGTTGACTTAGCTTGACGGCGACTGGAGGCACCTATACGGAATCCCGACGCCGATAACCCCCCCATTTCTTATATCCAAGATGAAGTACGTCGAAGATGATTCGTCGGCTTTCATCGGCACCTACCGAAACGATACCTACAGTTCCTCGCTCGAGTCCTTGACCTCCACCTCGTCTGGATCGGCTTGGTCCGTCCTCTCCTCCCAGTCTTCTACCTCGACATCCCCAGCCAACACTTCCGATTCCGATTCCACCGACTCGTACTGCTTGTCGCGATCTTCGGCAGCTGTGTGCGACACTGCTCTCGGATTTACCAGTTCCTGGGCCAAGCAATCCACGCAACATGCATCCACTGTCATCCCTCAGGAACTCCGGCAGAACCCGAGACGAACCAGTGCAGGTGCCACCCGTACGGCGGCTCCTCCGACCCTGGTTCGCCAGTGCGAGCGCAAGGTCAACTTTGTCGACAACCTCGTCGGTAAGCTGCGACAGCAAATTCGTGTGCGATCAAGATGTCCCCTGACCCCGTGTCCCTTTTAGATTCGTCGACTCAGATTGTTGAGGCAATCTGGCCTCTGTCTTCAGTTGTCTGCCGCAATGAGTTGGGTAACAAAGCGGTTTTGCCGCTCCGCACTTTCATCCAGGAAACTTTGCGACGTTCGCGGACAAGCTATTCCACCCTCCAGGTTGCGCTGTATTACTTGATTCTGATTAAACCTCACGTTCCCAAGCACGACTTCACCATGGAGCAGCCAGATGACAAGCACGAGTGCCGCGCTCTGCAATGTGGCCGGCGCATGTTTCTCGCCGCGCTTATTTTGGCGTCGAAGTACCTCCAAGACCGAAACTACTCTGCGCGAGCTTGGAGTAAGATTTCAGGGCTCAACACGACTGAAATCAATCAAAACGAGATTGCATTCTTACTGGCTGTCAACTGGAAATTACACATTACCGATGAGGTTTTCCAGCGGTGGACAGAAATCGTCCTGAAATACACCCCTCCGCCACCCCCGGCTCCCGGGTCCTCGGCCCAGTGGTTCTCACAGCAGAGTTCGAATTGGAAGATGGTAATTCTTAAGTTGAACCCTGAGCTCGACAATATTGAGGGTTTGATCCCCATGGTGCATATCAGCGCCAAGGCCCACCCTGTTTCCCGGCATCGCAGCATGCTGTCTGCTGCTCCAGAAACCCGCACTGTGAGCAACACCTGCGGCCTAGGCTACGACTCAACGGATTTGACCCCCACTCCTACCCAGCGATCTTACCACACTCCGAACATCATGGAGCCCACTCCGGCTACTGTATATACTCCGGGTCGGTTGGCTCCCGCTCTTGGCCTACTTCCTACTCCCCGTCTCACGCCTCAATCGAGCGGATACAGCACTCCTGCTGTGAGTGCTGTGTCTCACTTCGCCAACAAGGGCAACGCGATGGGTCTGGCTATGGCTCAAGCTTCCTGCATCAACGCTACTCAGTGCCTGGATCGATGGCCTGTTGCCAACACGGCATCGCCTCAGGGTTATGTCCCTGCTCGTCGCTCATCTCTAGCTACCTCTGTCTCGACCGTGTCGTCCCCCGAGTCTATGGTTTCTGACTCTTCGCGTACCTCGCGCTCCTCCTCAATCTCGTCTGCCTCGTCGCTGGTTAGCGCGCCGGCCCCTAATCTGGGTGTCCAGGCGCGATTCCGGTCTGCGAAGCTGTGTGGTGAGAGGTCGAGCTTGAGACCCGCGATCACTTCAGTTCCTGAAGACTACGAGGAAGTCTGCATCACGTCGTCTCCTGAATCTTACACCGGCCCGGTGGGAAGACTCGGAGACATGTCATTGGATACACCTTTGGCTCAAAGAGAACGTGAACTCGATGAGATGATCTATGACCCGGCAAATGATGCCGCACGCGCACTTCAAGAACTCCAGAACTACCGCTCAGACGACGCTATCTCGAATAACACTGCCTCACGCAAGCGAGCTCGTGGTATTTCTGTCGTCGACAGCTCTCTACAGGAGAACGTTCGGGAGATGTTGTCCGGAAGCTACCCTGTCAAGACGAAACCCTGGTCTCAATCGCTGGTTCGTCCTCGAGCTAGTCATCCCGTCATGACCGAGCGAGGCTCGCCTCGCAAGCGCGTCTGCCCGGGGTATGAGCCGTCGGTTCCCCATTCTATTGGGGGATACCGCGGTCCGGGGATGTGGGACGGCATTCTCAACTAAGCAACCTCCCAATATACCCCACCGTCAAATGCCAAACAGCGTTGATCTTCTTGTTCATTATCCTCCCTTTCCTTTGTCAGAAACGAAACGAACACGTGGGGCGGCGCGGAATGGAAACAGCTTCGATACCACCTTGGCGGTTCACCGTCAGTAGAACACCTTAGATGGCGTCAGGAGCAACACGAAAAGCGTGGTAATCTTGCATGCATCAACAACGGACCCGGGCATACAGGAGGTGGATGGCGAAGAAGATCTGTTGTGGCTATTTGCTGCGTTTGTGTTTGTACGATCACCTGAAAGAGTCGTTAATGCGTTTCATTTTTTTTTTTTTTTNCGTTTTTTGTTGGTTTGGGAATCAGCATGAAGCTGGTTCCTAGGCTACTTGCACATTGGTAGGGATACGACGGATTTTTCAAGTCGAACCGCCCGCGACCAGAGTTTGGAATGTGCGACTGGGGCGCTCGACGGAAAATCCGAAAGGGGCGACCAATCGAGTCGCACCGAGGCACATCTCTCTCGCCGTGCGCCGTGGTCACGAGAAAGAGATTTCCGACAAGCTGTCGCCATGGACTGAAAAGTTTCGGGACGAGGACTGAGTTCGAAACTGACGACAAACATCTGTCACGCTCACCTCTCGAGTGTTACCACTGTCAAAGCGATGAAGCTATACTCGAGAGATTCATAGCTAGCTTTTTACCTCAAAAGACAAGTTGCCTTGTCTGGCCTATCAATCGAACAGATTTAAGATCAAACCTTCCATGTGTAGTGAGGCTGGAAACAGCCGTAGTTTAGCTTCGCAGCCTGACATAACCGACTATCGACATATGTTTCTGTGAGAGCATTATGGCATCGGGCTGATTTGCCTCGCGACATGCTATCCATGCTCATGGCTCTCAGAATTGGGCTGAGAATGACGTCTTTCATCAGGCCGTCGTACTTGGAAGTTTGGGCATTAACGGTCAGACGCCGAAGACGGAGTCAATTCTGAGGGAAACCAGGGGCAACCGGCCGGCCAAGTGAAAAGTGTTCGAGTCTGTGGTGGTCACACGGGCTATGGGTAAGACGTATTGGAAGCGGGCAGTCGTCGTTGGTGCCAGCGAAACGCCGATGGGGTCGGCGATAATGGCGCGTGTAGTGATGTGAGTCATACCGCGCCCACCGCTCCCCGAGAGACGTCAGACAACCAACCACGACCGACCTCCAGCAACCGAGGAGGTGGGCTTTTCCCCAGCATGCTTCCTAAAAAGGAAAGTCGGGATGGTTGGGCGGCGGAAGAGGAAGAGGTTGCGTGTGAGTGGGTGGGTTCACATCGTTACATGGGCTTTCGTTGCGCAAGTGGTTTCGTTTTTTTCCCTCACGCCTTATCGACGGGGGGGTTACATGGCATTGTACAGTTGAGTGGTGAGATGGCAAGTGCGGCGTGTTACAAGCTCGGTTTATGATGCTGGACTTGGTGGGAGAGAGTGGAATCATCAATGGTGGGGTGATGGTGATTTCATGCGATGAGATGACTTGAGGTTAGTGCCTTTGGTACGGGGGATGCTCATGAAGCGGCGATTTGAGGCCTTACACGAGGGTACGTATAGTTACGTATGCTTAGGAAACAACTCGTTTCCGTCGTTGGGTGTCACGATGGGCCCAGAAGCCTTGTTTCCCAGGTTATTGGGGTCCGTTGTATCCTAGGCAGCGTCGCGGCGCGGCATGATGTGAGAGCTGGGTTTGTCACGCGTTATGGGATGCCTATTTTCTCTCGGCTTGGCGAATGCTGCTTAGGCTTTGCGCGGTCACTTTCTCTTGCTTCTTCGATGTGTCTGGGCCGAGTCCCTGGGGATGCTATTGTCACAGGCTACCTCTTTCGCTGCGGACCGCGTCGGGGGCGAGTTTCTGATGCTTGATCTGTTGTTTGGGCAAAGATTGGCCAAGGGAACGCTAGTGGCAGAGGCAGAAAGTTTCGGGCCTGAGGCTCCGGCGACCTTGCTCACCCCGTGAACCGTACAAACGCCCCGATGGAATGTCGACGCAAGTGTGTCTGATATCGATATAGGCGGGGAAACACGTCGGCCTGCCCTTTTCGACTCGCCGGCTGGAGGATGCGTGAGATGTGCATCGGCGAGATGGATTGGGAACATATCGGCTTCCTGCGTTGTGGGAGAGAGCGACTGCATGACCGCGCCGTTAGTGAGAGCGTTCCTTCATCTGCCCTTGCCGAGGGCCCGGGACTTCCGGGGTTCATGGGCTGTTGGTCAGAGGCCCGAGATGTGGTTTCTGGAATCTGGCGAGTGCCGGTGCGGATGGCACAGCTTGGAGGGCAAGCTCCGGATGAAGTCTCCGTTTCTTTTCTTTCACTTTACGTCCATTCTGCGCAATGGCGAGGGCCAGGAGTGTTCTGCGGAAGCATATCGGTTGTCCGTCGTGGATGGGAGTCCATCCTGGATCTTCATACTTTAATGTGGTCCTCCAACGCGGCTGTGGATGTGTTAATGCTTATAGGAGCATATGCTGGGAGCAGCTGTCGAGGGGCCAGAATGTTGCGTCTTGGCGGAGCAGGTCTGAGTGGACGTCCTCAACTATTCATTTTTGTTCTTTGTGTCTCTCTATCTTGAAGGTGGGAAGGTGGATGGCGCGCCCCTTATCAAGGAACTCTTGGCAACCTGCCACAGCACAAACCTCTCGGAACCTCACTCTGTGCGCATGTTCGGATGGCTGGCGACTTTTGACTAAGCCATTGCCATGTCGATCATGTGCGGTGCGTAACAAGGTCGACAAGCCTATCAAGGACTACCAGTAGCCAGTTTTTTCACAGACCGCGCAGCGTTCCTGAACCTTGGGAGGGCATGTCTGGCAAGCGCCGCACACCGCTCTGAAGCAGGAGCTCAACGGCAGATCACTTTGTCCAGTTGGCTCTTTTTTTCGACTTTTCAGGTAGTACACACAAGTGTTGGCCAGAGGAGAAGAGCGGCCGTCTCGAGAAAAGACGTATGGGTGTGCCCTTTGACTGGTTTTGATGTCAAGTGGCTAGCCCGTAAAGATTCATTTTACGCGCCACAACCCCGACGCCGCATCTCTCATCAGATCCTTCAGGTTAACTTGGTCAATATTCCACGGGAGTGAAGCTGAAAGAGAATGCTCTCAACAGCGATGATGCATTCGGGGATATGCCATTTCCTACTGTAAGGTGTTGCGAGCCCTCGTCTAGAACTGGCAGGAGAAAGATATGTTCTGTTTGGGCGGGTTTTAAATCATGGCTGGTCAGCCGTTTGAAATTGGCATCGGCCTGTTAGTCTGCGAGCGTCGTCACGATATTGTATATTGCGGCTTGTGGCAACTGGCTTTGCCCGCCAGCCTCCCTCCCCTGGGGGTCCTTTCAAGGAGGATCTGGCGAA
This sequence comes from Colletotrichum chlorophyti, assembly GCA_001937105.1. Lineage (NCBI taxonomy): Eukaryota > Fungi > Ascomycota > Sordariomycetes > Glomerellales > Glomerellaceae > Colletotrichum > Colletotrichum chlorophyti. Next base: position 377,059 of record MPGH01000017.1, read on the forward strand.
GAATTGAGCGGTAGTCAAGACAGTGGTTTTCTGAACCTTTTGTTGCTACACCCGTAGTACGACTCTCACAAACGAGTCATGGTGCCACAGCCATCCAATCCATGTCCCACACCTCGCGAGGAACGGGCCGGAACAATCAAACAGTACTAGAGACATCGGGATGAACGATTTGCAACCTTTGAAGGAAGCTCATGCGCACCTCCGGATGCGAGACAAGGACGATCCTTTCAACCGGGTCTCCTACCTACTCTTCGTCATTTCGAGTCATAAAAGAAAAAAAATTGGTTTCATAAGAAGCGCGTTGTTCGCATCTTACTCAGTCGCCGTGAGCAGTATCTACGAAAAACAGCGTGTTAGTTCTCCTGGTGAGATCCGTGGGGAGCATGTGTTCCCCTTCTTCTCGGTACTTCGTCAATGATTGGTGACCCCGAAATCGAGGTTTAAGCATTGATCGTCAACGACAAACTTGACCGATGCCGATCGAGTTTGCATGGGAAGCACACGACAAGAGACAACCCGGATTCGCCAAGTCGTGCAATGTTGTGATCAGACACTACAGAGTGACATACTGATTCCGGATGATGACAGCGGCGAGCCACGTTATCATCAACTAGTTGGCGTTGTGCGGGCTCGAAAGGCATATATACTCGAGTGGCATTTTATGTAGTTGTCTCGGATCCCTTGTGCCAACAAGAAAGGTCCTTCCAAAGCGACAAAGTTAGAGTGGTAGACACATGAATATATACGCCGGGGATACTCGAACACGTCTCTGTCGACTGGTAGGCTTTCCAAGATTGCGATGTCTTGAAAAATGGAGCACTAAGCCATACCACAGCTGACGACTGACTTAAGCTTCACAAGACAAGGGGAAATGCATGACTGCGGAATTAACTGCATGACAATAAGGCTTCTTGCCTTGAGCCAAGCCAATTTGTGATTGTTTCAATGACACGTCCACGTTGACGGTTGGTGGATGCAGAAATTGTTCATGGTTGTTGCCTTCGAATCTACAGCAAAGTCGAAATGCTTCTGACACTGAAACAGCCTTTCCTCCTTGCGTCCTAGGTCTATCACCACGGGGAGAAAGAAGGATGGCAAGAGGCGAGGGCAGGAGGGCAGGTCAGCAGTGAAAGAGCTCAGGCGAGCCTCGGAAGTCCTCCGTATTGCGTTCAAATCATCCTACCCGATCACGCAACGGCGTCACCGTCTGACCTGATCATCTGGACTCTTCGGTCTTCGATGCAAACTAGTGTCCAGTCCGAAGAGATGTGTGATTAGCCCGTGTCATTTCACGTCCTGATACCGAAGGTGGAATGTGTTTTCCCCACAATAGTCGAGGAGTAAGAAGCACATGTGCTCCGGGACTACGCACCCAGACATGGGCAATCACCACTTGTGGAGTGGCAGAAGACTCGGTGTTGAAGACGCCGAAGTGGTCAACACAGTCACCAGTCATGGCGATCACGCTGTTAGTTGCGTAGTCTGCGGTCTGTTACTTTTAGAGCCAGTCGCTGGCAATGAAGATTTACACACAAAAAACAGCCATTCAAAGCCCTAGACGTGGTAATCCCCTGTTGTTCACTACATCTTGAGAGTGACAAACCCGAATGCTCAAATGATAATGGCGGGAGATTGCGATCCCATACCTTAAATGAGTCCTGATGTCAGTCAGGCTTCCTTCACGCCCGTGAATGGCCTCATGATGAAGAGCCCATTCGCAATGCGCCGACGGTCAAAGTTAACGGAAGGAATACAAAGCACAGAAATTGTCTTGTATGAGGTCTCGTGGTTGCTGTGTTCGATAAAGTAAATGTAGACAGCGAACTGTCGGGTGTAATCTGTCTAGGGAAAACGGAGAAACTCGCATCTGGTTGGAACTCACGTCGTGCCTGGTATACTCCTCTGCCTAGGCTTGGCTCGTGACAAAAAAAGCCGGCCAAGAAATTATAGGAGAAGAAAAAAACTCCTTTTCGACCCTCATGTAAAACGCCGTCATTGTATCCCAAAATCAGGTTGATATACCGCCTCCAACGGGCTCGGGAAGTTTCTTCCTCGATCCTCTGCCACATGGTATCCCAAATCAAATAGAAACACAAACATTTCTAATCTTCTTCGCTGACTTCGCTCTCCTCGGCGTCACCGCTGTTAGCCGCCTCCAGTTCCTTCTCGAGCTCCGCCTCGAGGTCGTCTTCCAAAGCATCCTCAAAGTCGGGCTCGGAATCGACTTCCATCTGCTCCGCCTCCGCCTCTTGATGCTGCTGTTGCTGTCGTTGCGCCTGGTTGTTCATCGGGCTCGGCAGGTTAAAGTTGGCAAAGTCGCGCTCCTCTTCGAGGTCCGACTCCCCGTCGGCGTCGTCGGCCTCCGAGTCGCGTAAGAAGTCAGAGAAGCGACGAATATTGATGCCCTGCGCAGGAAATGCGGGCGAGAAGTCGGCCTTTTTGTTATTCTTGTTCTCATCGGGGTATTCTATCGTCAGACCAAAATCGTCATCGTCGTCCTCGTCCTCGTCTTCGTCGGAGCCGGCGGCCGCCTTTCGTGTTGTCTCTTTGCTCGTTCGGGCCGTGTCGGCCGGTTCCGGGGCGGGTGGCGGCGCGTCGTTCGTCGGCAGCGCAAGCATGATGGGTTCACTCTTCTTCTTTTCTGTCGCAGGCTTGCGCGGCTTGGCAGCGGCTTTATTGCTGCTAGCCGAGGGTCTTTTGACGGTGCTGGACTTCGGCGTGGGCTTCCCAGGAGCCTTGTCCGTGCCATTGACGGCGGCAGCGGGTTTGCGGACATCAGGGGTGGCCGTGATAGAAGTATCAAGCTGCTCAAACTGCTGGCGCAGGGTCTCGGGGTTGTCGCTGGTCGGGGTACGTGTGACGTTCATGTGGAAGGTGGAATCGATGCGGTCGAGAATGAAGGCTTTCCTGGCTGGGTCGAAGTAAAGCACATACTGGTTGTCGTCCATGGTGCGGGTGCCCGCGTAACCGTACATGCCATTGTTGCCGTCCGGAAACGAGAGGTCGAAGTTGGTCTTGCTGCCGGGAGTCTCGGGTTTTAGTCTTGCTGTCGCAGGCTCTGAGGGCAAATCGGGCTTGTGGTTATCTGCGGGTGAACCGGTTAGAATGCTTTTTTTTCTTTTCTGAGGCATTGGAGGAAGCGTGACGAGGCTGACGGATCAGCGGTGAGAGGGATGGAAACATACATCGTACGGCCGTGAAGACATCTTTCTGGGTCCGACCTAGTAGAGTGTCGCTCAAGATAACGGGGTATTTGCCCGTCTTTGTGGGGTCAATGAGGCCATTCGCGGCACCAGCGGCTTTGGGGGCAGCCTTTTCTCTGTGATTTGGGCGGAGAGCCGACATGGTGTCGTCTATCGCGGCGGAAAAACGACGCGAAGGAGAATATCGACACTTGGAGGTGGAGGATGCGAAGCCGACCGATGATAGTATGGGAAGTGGGGAGAGAGGGACTCGTATGTCGCTGTGTAGAGATGGGATCGACGGGGGTTCGATGCTTGGACCGGTGCGGTTCCGCTGGAGTCGCCTGCAACTTTCGAATTGTTCCGTACAGGTTAGGCAATGTCGCAGGCGGAATGGCCGAGACCGCAGGCGGGTAACACCCACTAAGACACGTTTAACCAGGATCTTGGCGGCGGAAGGCAGTTAGTGCAGGAAACGGGTTGCAGATTTATAAGTATGCGAATTTGGTTGCTCAGAATCATGGGCATCCTTCGTGATGTCGAAGAGGGAAACGAGATGCAACTAGGGAATATGAGCTTGACAGTGAATTAGAGAGTGAAGGGAAGAGAAGAGAACGTGAAATGACGGGAATCTGGGACGGTTGATTCATCCATCCAAATGTGGCTTGATTTGCCGCTCGTAAATGCGAGACGGGAACGCGACGCTTCAATCAGAGACGACAGCAATAAATGAGTCGCTCATCCCACCCTTCAGCTTACAGAAATTTACAGCATTTGTTTCCTTTTGCTTATTTCGATGTTTGCACATCATAACCAGCAATGAAAGCATGAGATGTATAAGAGAAAGACCGGAGTTTCAAATTGGTGAATCTTCGATGAAGCCGTAGAGGATTGGATGGATGGAACAACCTCACTATAAAGATGCCAGGTGCCAGCATGAGGAAAAATTATCCGAAATGGCATCAAATATGGAATTTGAGATAAAAAACCTCCGAGGGTCGAACAAGATCAAGTTTCCAACGGCTGTCGGGGCCCATTCAAGTCCTCGGGTTTCTTGGTCTAAATGACACTGATCTTTTTTCTCTCAGCAGTTACGCTACCGGGTGCAGGTGGGTAAGCAGCCATTTACTAGGCTTCTGGACGATGGGTTGGGATGCATTGAATAGAGGATCCCGTGAATCACTGTCAATTCCATCCTGCTCTTAAGCCGCCCATGAGAGATCCGTCTGAAATTTAACTGACAATCTGACAAGCATGTCAGAAATGGATTGTCATTCGAGAAACCCATTCATTGAGCCCCGGATTTCACTGGAGATAAGGTCGAGTTTATCCTTATCGAACGGCCGCCGCTAGCCGAGGACGGCCTCCGGGTTCTAATCGGCTCAACGTGATTTCAAGTGTGAATGAAGCGGCGGCATAAACGGTTATAAGGCTCCCCTGAGATGCAAAGCAAAGTAACGACATCGGAGAGAGTAAAGCTAGACACTCTTCATGTCAATCAATAAAACCTACGTGTTGTAACTGTCTACGTTGAAAGAATTGCTACTCATTCAAGCAACTGGCAGTGTTGAACGGTTAATAGCGGCGGGTGCCATAATGAGCCGGGGCCTCACGATGGCTGCCAAGCGCATGCATCCCCACATTCTCCCCCCAGCCTCTCCAAGATGAATGTCAAAGCTTCCCCGCTGCGGCCCCAGCTAATAGGCCCATATAGGACTGGACGGGAGCCCTGAGCAACCCCCAGCACCCGTCGATGCCCCCGTTGAGTGATGCCCGCAGTGTCATCATGGCCCTCTCGGCCAGGGGTAGGCGCAAACAACCTCGGATCAGAAACAGCCACACGAGCTTCGGCAGCTCGCGGCAAATCGTCTTCTCTCCCCCTACCCTTCCACCTGAGCGAGCAAGCTTCAGCTCTTTGCTTACAGGAAAAACAAATATTTTATTCCCGTCCTCAAACTAAACAAAAAGGGCATCCCTTCCCAAACTTGCCACTCTCTTCCCCCTTCTTTACCTTAGCTTATCCTGTCCGTGAGGCCTTTTAGAAGAGGAATTGAGAGATTGCTGATACCCAAGGGCCATCTCCCTCCCTTCTTGCCTCTCTTCTACCCGCATTATCTCTCATCTCCCAATCAATTGACTTGCATCTAGCTTCGCAGTCATGTCCGCCGCGGTCAACCGAGGTCTTCAGACGGCTTCCCGATCACTGCGTCTCCAACCGCGAAGCGTCCGTCTGGCTACTCCTCTCCGCGCTGGTCTCGCCTCCACTAACTTTGCCGCCTCTTCCACGACTCGCTCCGCCCCTCAACAACAATCCCACAACTTCTCAACTGCATCTGCCAGACAGAGTGCTGCCCCCGCCATGGCTTCCGAGGCCAGAGAGTATGATCCTGAGATCAAGGACATCGCCAACTACGTCCAGAACTACAAAATCGATTCAGAGCTTGCTGTTAGTTTCTGTCTTTTTCACTTCCTCCCATCCTACGACCCAGAAGAAAAAAAAAGCTTGGAACCTTTCCCGCATTCTGAGCGACGACCCCCCACCGCCTTATTTTCTTACCCCGCGTTACAACCAATTCGCCGCCACTAACCGCTCCGTTGTTGAAAACAGTTCGATACAGCACGATGGGTTTTCATCGACACTCTGGGCTGTGGTCTTGAGGGCCTTCGATTTAAGGAGTGCACCAAGCTGCTGGGCCCAATTGTTCCCGGCACTGTCGTGCCTAACGGCTCCAAGATCCCTGGTACCGACTTCCAGCTGGATCCCGTCAACGGTGCCTTCAACATCGGTGCCATGATCCGTTGGCTCGACTACAATGACTGCTGGCTCGCTGCTGAATGGGGACATCCTTCCGATAATCTTGGTGCCATTCTGGCGGTTGCTGACTGGATCACACGTACCAACAAGGCCGGCGGTAACATTGCCGGTGGCAAGCAGTTCACAATCCGTGATGTCCTCGAGGCCATGATCAAGGCCCACGAGATTCAGGGTGGCCTGGCCCTCCTCAACTCCTACAACAGGGTTGGTCTGGACCACGTTGTTCTCGTCAAGGTTGCCAGCACGGCTGTCGTCTCCAAGATGCTCGGCCTCAACGAGAAGCAAATCGCCGATGCAGTCACCCAGGCTTGGGTTGACGGCCAGAGCTTGAGAACCTACCGCCACTCCCCTAACACCATGTCCCGCAAGTCCTGGGCTGCCGGTGATGCTTGCCAGCGCGCTGTCAATCTCGCTCTCAAGGTCATGAAGGGCGAGCAGGGCATCCCCACCGTCCTCTCCGCACCCATCTGGGGTTTCTATGACGTCCTGTTCAAGGGCAAGAAGTTCGAGTTCCAGCGCCCGTACACCAGCTATGTCATGGAAAACGTTCTCTTCAAGGTCTCCTACCCTGGTAAGTGATGTGAGCACCTGTTGTCTTTCGGGACTCGACTGACTGAGAACAGCCGAATTCCACTCCCAGACCGCCGTTGAGGCGTCTTCCAAGATTCACCAGCAGCTTAAGGAGCTCGGCAAGTCAGCGGCCGACATCAAGGCTGTTACCTGCCGTACCCACGAGGCTTGCATCCGCATTATCGATAAGCAATTCAAGCCGATGGACAACTTCGCCGACCGTGACCACTGCATCCAGTACATGGCCGCCGTTATGCTCGTCTTCGGCCGTCTCGAGGCTACCGACTACGTCGACGGCAGCGAGGCCGCGACGTCCCCCCTTGTCGAGTCGCTGCGCCAGAAGATCAAGTGCGTGGAGGACCCTCAGTTCACCAAGGATTACCACGACCCTGCTCTACGCACCATCTCCAACGCCCTGACGGTCGAGCTCAACGACGGTACGATCCTCGAGGAGGTTGTCGTGGAGGCGCCTCTTGGACACCGCCTGAGGAGAGAGGAGGCCAAGCCTGAAATTCTCAAGAAGTACAAGAGACACTTGGAGCCTCACTTCGACGCCGCCAAGGTCAAGCAGCTCGTCGACCTCGGTCTGGATTCTAAGAAGTTGGAGGCGACTCCCGTGGATGAATATGTCGATCTGTATGTCGCCAAGGACAGCAAGTTCATCTAGGCGCATGACGGAAGAAAGTGAAAAGAATACTATAAATGTTATGTTCTCTGCAGGGTTTAGAAATGGAAATCTGACAAATAGCACTGGCCGATTTAGAAGCAGATCCATCTTTGTGTGACAAATTCTGTGGTTCTTGCGTCATCTAGGCTAAGTGGCCATTCTTCGTTTTCTTGGGGGCTTAGTTCCTCCTGGCGGCGAGAGGATGCGCAATACGAGGATAGAAGGACTCGGTCGGACACGACGGCACGCCATGCCTTGTCGCTTACGAGGCCCAATTAAACCGAAAGCTCATAGCAGGCTCTCCCTCTCGACTCGGACAAGCGGTACTCTCCAAAAGCGCTCGGTGTGCGACACCGCTCCGGAAGTTTTCTGGTGAATGATTGGCCTAATCGTCAGACTGATGATCGCCAAGCCACGTTCTCTGAGCTGCATTCTAGGGCGGGGTTCATCCGGTGGAGTTTCCAGTGGACTCATGTCGTGGCTGCAACTTCTTCTCACTATCATTATGGCAGGCTGAAGGCAGGTGTTAGTCCTGCTGGTCCTGAGATGCAGGTGTGCGGAAGGCGTAAATGCCACATCTTACCCCTGAGATTTGCATCGAAGCAAGATCGAACGAGCCCAGTAAAAGCCACCAGAGAAATCAGGAGAAGTCTCTATGGTCACAGTGTCACAAAATGCTCCCTCTATTCAGTCTTTGAATGCCAACCCTGGCTTGCAAATAACGGGGCAAGTTCCAATGCCCACTGGGAGATTTCATGTGACCCTATGCACTCATTTGTAAGAGTCCCGGAGATGTAAATTTCTCTTACTCCCCAAGGTCAATCAGTTGTCAATCAGTTACGATCGACTGAGTCGCACGCAGTGATTCAAAATACGAGAAACTCGATATGCGTGCCTGGAATTGATCCATGTACACAAGCCAGTGATTTGTTTGTGAATGTATCTCTACAAATTCGAAAATCATTTCCACTCCCTCAGTTGTGGACTTAATCCCAACATGTGACAAAGGGCATATGGTGAGTCCGAGGTCGTAGTTCCCGACTCCACCAGCTTCACGTCGCAGGTTAATTCGCGTTCTGCACAGCCAGCTGCCACTTGTTTCCATGACCCCAAAGCCTCCTTGCTCAATGTGAGCTGCCATGTCGCTATCACGGTAAGCAATGACGAGTCTTTCCGAACGTGATATTTGAGGATGAATCCCTCACCGGCGCCCGGAGCCCAGATTTCCATCCCCCTAAGTAAAGGCATGCGCAAAGCAGCCCGGCTTCCCTGAAGGAGCAGGCGTTCCAGCGCTGACGGGCTGGATACCAGGTCTCCAATATGTGTCGTCAGGGCTAGGTATTTGAGGGCTGGCCAGGTACGAAGACCATCTGATGGCTCAGGAGAATTCTCCGGTACGTCCCTCGATGCATGCTGAAAAAGTCTCTAGCATCAACAGCGTGACATAGAGTAAAACACCGGAGACGATAGCTTGCATTAACCGCTGAAGAGACAAGGTAGTCGTTGCAAAACCTAAGTAAACGTGAGTTTCCATTCAGTGGAGACTGCGCTTCCCAAATATGCACTGATTTTATCGTGACGGATTCGCTCGCGCGGTTGAGCAGCATAATCATTGCCATATCTCGGGGGAACTGTTCGTTTCGAGTAATCGCGTGCCATGGCTCGTAGCTGATGGTTTTGAGACGGCAAAGGCTTCGAAGGATTTTTGCAAGTAATGTCCTCGTCAGACTTCTGTAGCAATGTTGATTCACAGAAAACCTTCTGACGATGGGGACCTGGGCAACTTGAGAGAGCCAGAGCTGCTGTCTAATAAGTTGCCAAGAAGACGCCGTTTGGAGTTCAAGGAGTATATACGGCTCCGATCATGTTGACTCGTCTCGGTGCGATACTTCCAAGGGTGGCCTAAATCACTCGGAGAGCTGGCGCTCAACCTCAATTCAATACCACCTCTAGGCGAGTCATTAAACATCGAAAGAGAGACGAATAACTTTTTCAGGGCCTGACTGAAGAGCTTATTGTTTGCCTTGATCGTGTCTTGGGTCTCCGGTTCGTCGAACTTGTCCATATTGTCGTATTCTTCAGTTCTCACGTGAAGTGAGATCCTCTTGACGAGATCTCTTCGATAGCCGTGAACAAAGGAGCTCAAATTGTCGATGTCGGAACTAGGAAATTGAAGCTTCAGGTGTTGGAAAATTTGCGGTTCGAAGAAGGCTTGCCATTCCCTCGAGACCCTTGCCCAGTCTGACAAATCATGCCCTCTATTTCCGATCTCAACTTGCTCCAGAATCATCTGTCGAATCTCCGCAGGTAAGGCTGCCCAGCGAAGAAGGTGATTATTGACGTCGTCGGGCGAGTGTGTGGTTCTTGAACGGAGCTTCATTTTTCAGCTGGGTTGTTCAAAGTGAGTCTGCGTCGTTAAATCCTGGGATGCTGAAATTGGTAAAAGGTAGAGTTAGTGAGCTCATACGTAGCGAATAACCTGCCTTTATGTGTACAGATGAATTCTTTCTCCGGAAGGCAAATGCGGAGACGTGAACTTGATTGCCAGGGTTTGCGCGTTGTCAGTGAGAGTTTCATCATTTCATGGCAATCAATCCAAAGATGCGTAATTCAAAGTCGTGAGACTGCTGAGTCGGCTTGTGCTTTCGGGCCCTCAACAAAACCCATAAACTTTGGTGGAAGCTATAATGGGACAATAACCCGACCTATACGGAGTACCTATAGCCTAGATACTGTAACGTACAGTCAAAAGCAGTATAGGCAAAGTTGACAACAGGGGGCTTGCGAGAGCGCAAGCACTGACGGACCTTTTGGCTCAACGGTCTATTGCGCAGGTTGTCACTGTCAGCAGCCTGTAACACCTATCACGTAGGCTGGCGCTACAGGCCGCTACACTACTCGCCATAGCTATATTCGGAGGTGTTAATCCGACAGCCCGTCTTGGTCTCCTGTCCGGCCTTTAACTACGGTCCTCTTTATTCGTTCTGAAAACAATGACATTCGCCTCCCCATCTGTGTTACCTGTTTACCCCCAACATCCTCCATATTCCCTCCTCGGTTGACGACGTAAATTCGATTCTACCGTCAACTCCTTTCGCTAACGAGCAAATCGTCGTCGCCTTACTATCCTGAACGATCGGACTTCGAGTCAAACCGACATTAGTATTAGTGGGGTAATCCCGTCCACCAGTCAGTATGGATAGGCAGACCATCATCGAGACCAACCGGTCGCTGCGCAACATCAAGAACGTGAGTATAACGAGCCCATATCTACGACTTCGTGGTGATGACTAGGAATGGACTGGTCGGATACGGTTGTGTCCGACGCATCGTCTCCGGAATCCGCCCGATCCGCAGTTACAAGGAATGCAACATTAACTAACCTTCAACAGGAACTCGAGAACCTCCTCGAAAAGGGTGTCATTACCGAGGATGCTTACGACAGCATTCATTCTTCTCTCCCTGCCGAGACGCCCCTCCACGGCGCCGCCTCCCGCGGCGCTCCTAACGCGTCCACTCCAGTCCAGAACTCGAACCCGACCTCGCCCCCGACGAATGCAATGGCTGCCCTCAATGTCCAGCCGAGCTCCTCCCCGGCTCCGCCATCCTACGCCCAGACCGGGCCTCCGTCCCTCCCGACTCGCTCCGCTGAGAAGCCCATCCTCGCGCACGCTCGCGCTCTGTACCGCTACCAGGGTGCTGACGCCCGCGACGTCTCCCTCGAGCGCGACGACCGCATTGCCATCCTCGAGTATATGAATGCCGACTGGTGGATGGGCCGCAACCTCCGCACCGGCCAAGAGGGCATCTTCCCCAAGACGTACGTCCTTGTCGAGCAGGACTCGGCCAAGGGCGCCTTCGCCCCGCCCCCGCAGCAACAGCAGTACGCTCCTCCTCAGCAGTGGGGTGCTCCTCAACAGCCTCAGTACGCGCAGCCTCAGGGACACTGGCAACAACCTCAAGGCCCCCCTCCGCAGCAAAACCCTTATAACGCCGACGCACCGCCGCAGGCTGTCGCAGAGCAGAAGGCCGACGGTGAAGGTGGCGGCAAGGCTGGCGAAATGGGCAAGAAGTTTGGTAAGAAGCTGGGTAATGCTGCCATCTTTGGTGCCGGTGCCACCATTGGTTCCAACATTGTCAACAGCATCTTTTAGGAGGCTTTTTCCTTGCGGATATCGTGGTCTTTCAGCGTGGATCCATTTCATTGGAAGGACCTTTGCAAATGCGACGTAAGCCTGAGACCAACCGTCGGTGGAGATTGTCTACCACGGGAGCTGAGTCTCATTCTCTCATTTGGGTTAGGTTAGATTAGTTGCTGCTTTTACTGGTATGTGGTTCTGGCGGGAAGTGCGACATGGCCCTCGCTCCGTTGTCTGTTGTCCGTTTTGTAGGACCGGTTGTTGATATGCTTGCATTGGCTTATCGTATAAGGCATAATGCGCTCCATCGTTTTTTGTTTTCGTTGTTACTTGCTTACAAGAGAACAGCATTCTCTTAGTGAGCACGGGAAACCTGGCGTTTAATGCATCTAAGGCATTTACGTAACATTGCACACGTGCTGACTTCTTGCCGGGACGTTGAAGACTCTCTCCCGGGGTTGGTCTGGCACGATATGCTAGGCCCTCTTGGGATTGTCGTTCACGAAGGTCCAATTTTGTAAAGTGAAATCTTCCAACCGCGACGGCCGGGACAGGCTTGGTCAACTCCTTAACGAGTAGGACAAAATGTGCGGTTTCGGGATCTTATTGCCCGGCCGTTTCGTCATGGTCGCCGCGGCACCAATCACGTCGAGAGCTTCGGGAATGGCCCTCTGTCGGATCCGACTCTTGTGCGGTTTGGTGTCCGGAGAGGGAGATGTGGCACGCACGAGGCATCTTGGTCTCCTCTATTGGTGACATGGATCCGCGTTTCAGAATACTGTGAGGTCCCTGCTCCCCTCTCCTCATACTTGTGAGGAGAGAGCCACAAGTATGAGGAGAGAGCATTGTATGACTGGGAAGGAGACATAGAGCAAACAGTACTGTAAACTATGCGCGTTATGAGAGCGTTGGGGAGCGTGCTAGTTCTTTTTTCCTATTCTCTTCTCTCGGGAAGCTAACGGGCGGCCTAGGTTAGTCTCTTGGTGTTCATGCCCTGGACCAGGAAGCCTGTTCACCACTCCCTTTGATTATTATTCTTTACTTATTCGTATGCCTTGACAGTTTTGAACCCTGGTGGTTGCTGACCTTATGAGCGAATTGCGGAAAACCTTGTTTCATGAACCAAATATGAAGCTCACTGCTTATCACAGGGGACTGGTCTCTATACGTAGGCTCTACAGTCCGTGTTAGAGAAAACTATACGTGTATGATGATGACTGATGTGGGTGGGGGGGGTGGTGATCGTGGCTCGTAACCTCCCTGTTTGGGTTTTCAAAGCGAATAAACGATATGGATCAACCCCTGTTCGCCTTTTCGTGATTTGCGTTTCCTCCCAAGGTCAGCCACAATCGGCAAGATGGCACAGACTCCGTCACCCACCTGCGTGTTTTTTTAACTTCTTTCGTCATCTTGCGTTTTCTTGGGCGCGCGCGGGGCGGAGGAGGGTTTCTTCTTGCGCGTAACATTGGTCGTCGGTGGGAAACTCTGTTCCGCGGCTCCGAGGCCCTGGAACGAACATGTGCCCCCGCGCTCTCCCTCAAGGCGGGCTGCAGGCAGATGGTTGGCGCTGTTTGGGTCTTTCGGGGAGGCTGGCCGAGGGCAGACAGGCTGGCGTGTTCTCGGCGATGCAGGCTTGGTGTTTGCAAGGTAAGGGGGGAGAGGCTTCGAGAATGTGCCACGGGTGGCCTCTTCGAGTGGGTGATTTTGCCATGAGGCAGGCTGTTATTACCACATTGGTGCTAGTGTATCACTTGTTCCGTGTGGTCTCTACTGATGACCGTTGTTGCTGATCGTAATGAGGTAGATACAGCAGTCGTGGCACCCTGACGATAATCAGTCTCGTTTTGATTGCCCTAGTCACGGACAAACCCTGCAGCATGCTGTAGAAGGAAAATGCAGACTAAAAGGAGGGTTTCGATATCACGACACAGCACTTATTACTCTACACAAACCCGCTCGATCGGAAAATAGCGACATATCCTACAATATCTTAGAGAACATGACACCTGAATCCCAAGCAAGTAGGCCCATACGGAATCATCAACTCCCGCACTGCTAGTAACAGGCGTTGTTGACGTTCAGAAACTCCGCACCGAAATCGCAGTAACGAGGAATTGGGGGGGTGGGCAGATAGAACGGAAGGAGTGAATCCACGTCAAGCAGCTTCAGTTCCCGTCGCTCTTAGCCCACCTCCCTACTCCTCCTGAATAAAAAGAAAAGAAAGCCAGACCGGTTTCTGGACTTCTGTATCTAGAGACATTCACTCGCCAGCGTCAATGCCGTCCCGTACAATGAACGCACTTCTCACCCGCACCAGCAAAATGACGGTCCTACCCCTCTCAGAAAAGCTCAAGATCCAACCTTTACCTTTAAGGTCTCGATCCTCTACCGTCCTGAACGCTAAATGCTCACACTACACTCAGTAACGTTGGCACATTCTGGTTTTCTGTTGTTCCGTCTCACCCCTCCGTTGGTTCTGTTGCGGCGGAGGTGCCGGTACCCCGGCCAGTAAGAAAAAACACTCTGCTGCAATGTTCCTTTACATCGGCCGGGCGACGCCGATAGGCGTACCCATCTTCTCGTCTTGCCACTGTGGTCGGTCGTTGTTCCAGTACCGGTCCTCGCTGTCGACCGACTTACGGGGAGTCTTCGTCGACGGCTCGAGGCGTCCCGCGGTCCAGGCGCGGATCGGCTTGCCATACTTGTACATGACGGGCAGCAGCATCGAAACACCGGCGAGGGCGGCGCTGTAGATACCAAAGTTCTTGAGAAAGCCGAGCTGCTCAATCCAGGTCGTCACGTTGAAGGACATGATGAAACCGATGATGAGACGCGCGGAGGAGACGTTCACCAGGACAGGACTTTTCTGATGTGAGCACTCATTCATCTATCATATGACACAACGATTGGAACTGGAAGCATGACTACTCACCCAGCGTACTGAGGATAACTCTCAACCAAGTATACGGCGAAGATGGTGTTGGCAGTCAATAGACCAAAGCCGACAAAGAAGATGGCCACCAGAACGACAATCGATGGCAGCGTGCGAATGTGCTCGGCGGCGTAGCCGAAGAGGAGCGGACCGACGACGGCCGCCAGCAGCGGAAACACCAGACTGACGAGATGGGCCTCTGGCTCACGCCTGCCACCATTTCGTTTGGCGATGAAGTTTGAGATCCAGTCGGCCACGTAACCGCCGAAGAACCAGACAAACGGGCTTGCGATGACGATGGGTATGACAGCAAAGCCGAGCGTCTCGAATTTCCAGCCGGCAGCGATAAGAATGGATGAACCCACCTGACCCGCGGCGCCCTGCATCGACACAAGGATGGAGTTGATAACGATAACCCAGATAATGTTGGGGAAGATGGTTGTCTTGAGCATGTCGAAAACGGACTGCTTGGCCTCCTTCCACTCATAACCGTAGTTCATAATGCCGAACTCGTCCCAGTTGGAACGGGGTCGGAATGCAGACTCGTCGATGCGAGGACGGGCTTCACCGGGCCGTAGGGGGTAAACCTCCTTACCAGCTGATCGACCACATTAGCCAAAAGTTCTGTGCGGCCTCTGACAAAGGGGCTCACCTAGCTCATCAGGGCTTCGGATCCAGCGAGTCTCGGGGACTAGGAGAATGAGGGCAATCCAAGCGAGAACGCCCACGCCAGAAGTAATCCAGTAAATGAAGCGCCAAGTAAGCCGGGACACGATGATGGGGCTGGTTCGAGTGTCAGTTACTTGGGAATTAGGAAGCGCCCCGCACAAGTGTAATGGATACGCACCTCAGTATACCTAAGCTCACAATAATCAAGCCCTGGGAAGCACCAACGGAAGCGATGGCCTTGTTTCGCTGGTGGATGAACATCATATCCTGGATGATGAGGGGGATCAGGGCCTCAACTGCACCGGCGCCAAAGCCCTGAAAGCAACGAGCCGCGAGATGGCTGCCGAGACCGTTTGAGAAGCCAGCCCACAAACCGCCAACCCATGCGAGAAGACCAGAGAGCAGTAGCACGGGCCGACGGCCAATGCCAATGGACAGCGGCACGAGGATGTACGAGCTGATACCGTTGACGAGCAGAGGAACGGAGGCCAGCAAAGCGACCTGGTACAAAGGCGGACCGCCGAGGCCAGCGAGAATCTTGACGGGATCCAAGGTGATTTCGCCAGGCTTAGTCAAGGCTGAGATATCAATCTGGGTGAGAATGTGAGGATCAATGCCGGAATACTCCAGTACAAAAACGGGCACCAAGGCGCCCACGATGAACTCGGCCGCGAGGGCGAGAGATCCAACTGTGTGAAGTTGTTAGCACTAAAGACACGTACCCGCCGTATTGGTCCACGTACAGAAACAGAGTGAAGCGATAGCAGCCCATTTCCTCCACGTCGGTAGATTCAAGGGGTCTGTCATTTCAAACAAGTCAGCGACCCTCTCTCGTGACACAAAACCTCTCAAAAACCAGCACCGAGACTCGTAGACTGACCCTTGGGATCCGGCGTGGGCATCGGGACAAACCGTATCTGCGTTCCGTTGAAAAGTTGCGATGATCCCACCACCTGAGGTTCTTCAGGAGACTCGACCCTCCGCACGGCGGCGAGGTTCTCCGTAGAATCGGTCCAGCCGCTTTTCGCCGCCATCTTGAAAGTCCTGACCCAGAATCTTCGTACAGATGTCGGGAATATGTCTTCGCCCTTCCTCGTCGTCCTCGCCTTCGTGGTTAGCTGTCAAACTTGTTCCAATGGGAATCCAGATACTGTCGGGTTGCCGTGATATCAAAGGTCTCTTTCAGATTCGATCGATTTCTGAGTCGAGATCGTATTCCTCCCCGCGGAATTCTAGTCGTCTAACCAGAGGGGGGAAACAAAAACACAGTCAACCCAAAATCGGAGGGGGTATGAAATTATAATGCTGCATGTCGCCAGTGCAGTGACAGGTGGGTTGGTACGACGGACGGGCGCTCTGTCATGGGTTCATGGGCCAGCGGCGGTTAGACGAGCAGTCTAATCTGAGACGGAAGCCCGATGTATGCAACTGCGCAACTGTTTGAGCGCACGGAGCACTGCACGAGAGTACGAACAAGGAGGGATAGACTCGAAGCATTGCCGAATCTGTCAACTCATGCGGCGGGTTGGGGTGTTGGACGGGACGGCACCGGATCGACTTGATCCTAGCCTCGCATCTATGGTCGAGAGCCTATTTGAGTAATACGTCAACCTGGCCCCTACCCGGTACGAGTTGATGGCTCCCTGTGGCCCACGCAAACACTAAGGAGTCTACGTCGATCCATGATTGGTTGAGGTAAATAGAGTAAAAGACTTACGGGAGACTCAAACTACCAAATTACCCGAAAGAGAGAGTCTCTTTTCGGGTCGACCAACGAGAAGCGTCCGAAGCAAACCATCAACCAGCACCTTCCGACAAGGAGCACTGTAACCCAAAATGCACACGACGATGGGGAGCAGCCACACCTAACCATGATTTGGATATGCGCATTCCGGTCAACTTATCAGTGAGTCAGCGAGAGCTTACAGGAGGTCGAGGTCGTGACAGGCCGAGAACAGATGACGACAAACACAAACCACCCAGCCTAGCGGCGTACTGCCACAATTCCACTTCGGTAAAACTCTCAGATACAGTGAAAGGTTTTGGGTTGTTGCGATGGAGGCCTGCCTTGACCTCGAATTGGTTCGAGCTGAAACACCAACGTTCTCCATGCAACGTCAACCCTAGTATTCCCGCCTTGAGCCTCAACACATCTCACACCGGCAATTCACCGCGGACCAACGGCAACGCATTGCTCGGAACTTTCCCCCCCCCAGGAGGTTTATTCTTTACCATCCACGTTGCCACCTTTACCCCATGATCGTCGCTCTCGGAACCAAACATTCGTGAGATAAGCCCGTCGGCAGTCTTTCCTGCGAACAGCCCACTTTATTGACAGCCAGACGCAACTCCCTCATGCGACGCCAAGATTCATCTTCAGTCACCAGCCACTCCGGACGTGAATTGAAAATCGAAGGCAAGAAGCATAGCCCGCCTTGTTCACACCACGCCACTCTCCACCCGCTTTCACAAGCTACCGTTCATGGGATGAGCCTCGGGTAGGTCTCTAGAATTCCAAAAGACCAACTCGTTTGTGCGTACGTCGTCATCCGAAAGTGATGTGATAGTTGAATATTATTAGTAGTATTACTCAGTTGATATAGCAGTAGAGGTGATTGACATCATTCGTCCGTCGCCCACAACAGAAACTGAGGTGAATCATCCATTCGTCTCTGATTTCGCTCTTCGCGCTCGCCAACCGGCACCGTATATTCCGTCTGCCTGTGTCATGAAATGTTGTTTCGTCCGCCCGTTATCGTAAATGGGTGCCCGGAAAAGTCGATCCCTTTCCATATTAGTTGCACTTGGAAAGACGCCGTTCCACAATGCTGCTATCGCAGATGGTACCCATGGCCCATTGCCTGGGGTAGTTCAGTGCCACCCTCCCCAAAACCCTCCCCAAAACTCCTATGAACTCCATGACCGTAGGTATCTCTGTGCGACAAAGGGAAAAGGAAAGAAAGAAAAGTAATTAAAGACGCAAGGGGAAGGTTGGTGCTGGTGACGCGGTGAATTCCATCCGTCGCTTGATGGCCGTCTGCTTTTGATGGCCTAGTCCTCGCTGGCAGGAGACACGGGGCGCGAGGCCAAAACCTCGTCTTGCGTCTCTGTATCCTCAGGCCACGCCGGTAAATTGAGGGGCGCGTACTGGTTACCCGTTTGCTCCTCCAACTCCCTTCGAAGAATTTCGATCGCAAGAAGCCAACGTCGTTGCATTCTTTGCTTGCGGCCATTAAACATTCTGGCCAGGGTATCTTCTTCTCGTGCAAAGTCTGTTGCCAGGTTCTCTATCTCCTGCTCTCTCTTATCGATGAGTTTCTCGAGTTCCAATTCCTGTCGTTCCAGCAGTTCTTCCATTCGCTTAGCTTGTCGATCTCGCAAAACGTTTATCTTTGCCTGGTGCAGACGCTCCATTCCATCTCGTACGTTGTATTGTTGACCTAGGAGGCGTAGGTCTCTCTCTGTGACAACTCGAGGTGGCAAATCCGAGTTTTGAGTCCGTCCGAGTCCGTCACAATAGGCTTCCATGTGCTTCAGACGGATTTTGACGCTCTTCTCGCTCTGGTCAAGAGTCGACCTCAAATCCATCTCAGCCTCGATCTGGCGTTCCTCAAGATGGGCAGCTGTCTTTGAGTGTCGCTCCTTCATCTTGTCCATTTGATCCGAATACTTGTCCACCAGCGCCTGTTTTTTCTCGGCTTGTCGTGTCCACGTCTGCCATTTTGTTTTCTTCATGTACGCTTGAAATCGGTTCAACTCCTCAGATATGTCGTCTTGCAACTTGGAAAACTGAGAGCTGTCTCGCGTACGCCTCTCTGCCTCGATCTTCTCTGCGGCTTCTGCGGCTTCTGCGGCGTCCTGAGCGGCCTTCTCCGCCTCGAGCTCGGCGTTCCGGGCTTCTTCCTCCATTCTTCGTCTTTCCAGCTCTTCGTCGCCGTTGCAAAAGTTGGGGCACCCAACGGATGGGTTCCAAATCGCACCGCAAATGTAGCAAAACTGAGCCTTGCATCGGCATGTCATGTGAGTGCAGCCCTGGCTTAGCTCGACCAGCGTACGGCATTTATAACAACGCCTCCAACCCGACTTCTCACCCATCTTCAAAACGGCATCCAGCTCCCAGTCCGCTGGGCAGTCCTTGCCAATGGCGTGTGCGTTACGCTTGCACATCACGCACACTCGTGTCCGGCACTTTCGACACACCACATCGAAAGGGTGCTTTGGGTCGATCCGGTTGCGAGGGGGGATGAATTCTCCACAGGCAGTATTTGGGCAGAAGATCCTAGCCTCCCAAGGCGTGCTGAACTGTAGCACAGCCTTTAAAAACACTTGCTGCTCCTCCCGAGTCAGTATCTTTTGAATAATGGATCCAGGAATTGGCTGCGTGCAACACCGTGGCGGCATCTTGGACTCGTCTGTCGTCGACTGCTGAATTATTATGTAGAGGCATTCGGCGCAGTAGGTGTGACCGCAAGGCAAGCTGTGCAAGGCGGCTGACTTGTTGAAGTCGTCGCGGCAGCATATGCAGGAGCTACAAATCTCGTTAGCGCCCGACACTCCATGCGAAAGAAAGAATACATCGTCTCGCTCACATTGTGGATTCCGTCGAACCACCAGACTTCTTCTTCCGCCTTATCTTTCGTATTCCATCTTTGATACTGAAATAGCTCCTCCGTGACGTCACGCTGAACAGACTGTGGTTCGAGGTGTCCAGAGGGGCCGGTGGTGGTGTCTTTTGGATCTTGGGTTGATGGATATTGGGGTCTAATTGCGACAGATACTTGTCATATTGCGAGAAAGTCAGGCTTTTTGATCGTTTTCTCGTGAGAGAATGCGACGGTAGGTCGGCGGCTAGGGTAACAGCGTTTTCGGACGGCTGAGATGTAAGATTTGTGCTCGCCGAGTCGCGCGACGCGTTTGAAAAGGTCCGTACATGCTGAGTCGCAACGGTGGAAGCGTGTGATTCCGCGCTTGAAGTATTTCGCTTGTCGGGTGATATCCTTGTTAGGGAAATACCTAGAGCGGTAGCTTTTGCAAGTAATTCCTCTTCGACAGCAGCTTCTGAGGTCGATGTCGACAGCAGAACCTTGGTAACGTATTCCGCCTCGTCGTCTTCTGGGGACGGCAGAAAAGGCGGCGGAGGGGCCATATCGGGGCTTGAGAATGTAAGGCCAGCGAGCGAACCCATGGCGGGAAGAGGTCGAGGGGGGTCGTTAGAAGTATGATCGTCAAGTCAAGGCAGCGCAGACAGAGGCATCGTGGTTCGAGCTCGATGAGGTAAACGGCTCTTCGGGCCCTGCCGGCCGATTCAACCAGGTGAAGGGCGCACGACTAATTGTCGATTAATGCGCAGGTTGTTTGAAACGATGGTTGCAGGTACTGACCTGACATCGAACGGATCGAGAGCAGCCGGAGAAAGGATGAACCCACGAGACAGGGTAAGCAGAAGCTTTAGTGAGTAGGCGGAGAGGGCAGCGATAGTGATAGGACGAGAGAAGGGCCAAGGTTTCTGCAAGTAGTCGAAGGCAAGGAAGGCCCAGACGGAAGCAGACGCGGTTGGGGGGGAGCAGTGCAGGTGCAGTGACAGGGTGACGGGGCGACAGAGCGGCCTTTTTCTTGGGGAGGGTGTCTGGGTGTATGGGAGGAGAGCGGTGAACTGATTTAGGATATCCGGCTGGACCACGGCGGTGTCTGGCGGATGGAATGATGCAAGGTTTTGGTGAAGGAGGGAGAGGGGAGAGCTGAGCGTCGTATGCGCGGAAGACTGGCGCTGGAAAGTCAAAGGGCGATTGACGACAGAGCGGAGAGCGCTCGCTTCTTGGGGGCCCTTGAGAATGACGAGGGAGGCGACCAGTAGATGTGGGCCACTGGGGGAGGGGTGTGGTAGTGTAGGTATGCGAATGTATGTAAATGAGTTCCTCCTCCTGCAACTCGAGTCGGGTGAAAGACGCTATCAGGTATTAACGACTCGGGGCAATGATTAACGGCAACACGCAGGTCCCTTCCTAGCCAAGGCGGCCTGAAGGCGTCCAGATAAAAAGGCCAGACGGGTTTGGGTGGGTGGGTTGGATCCAAAGACGAAGATGAAGGGGAAATTTTTGGTCCAGTGGGAGGCGAATGATGAAGTAAGCAGTAGCAAAACAGGAAAGGAAAGAAAAGGAAGAGCAGCTAATACAGGCGGGTGCGTAAATCATTCCAGGTTGCTGCTGTTGTTGTTATTCCTGTTATTGTTTTCTTCCCACTTGCTTGTTGTTGTACTCGCTTTTCCTCCCTTGTCAGCCCAAGAGACAGGAATCGGGTGAGAGTGGAACGTTGATGTGATTGCAGTATCGATTTGCCGGCTGATGATGAGAGACTGATAGTCTGTAGACCAGGGTCGATGGCACTGATGGATAGCTGGCGAGTGGCTCGTCCGCATAACCAGTCGCATCAGAGAGCAAAGCGGTAGTTGCACCTACTGTACATACGGGGCATGCTTCATCATGTGTAAATGCAACCACTATCGGGGGGGAAGTGGGGTTTGTGACAGATAGACCTGTCGTGGGAAGAAAGCCGAGTTGGAAGTCAGGGTGTCAGGGAGTCAGCGGGATGGCAATCAGAAGCCAGTATCCGTAAGTATAGTAGACAAGGTGACGGAAGGATGAGTCGGGGAAAGAGCCAACACAGCAGCAGCATGGACACTAACGAGATCTGAAAAAACCATTGGTTTGGGAAAGGTTGGGGCTGCTTGGAAGGATGAGGGACTAGCTTTCCTGCTTCTGACGGCGCCACATCTTGATATGACCTGATTTCCATTTTCCAGCATACCTCTTGCTAATGATGTTCCGGTGCGTTGCAGGTTTCGTCCTCCATCAATTGGTAGTGGTAGAGAGGCAATTTGGGGAAGCACCCTAGCTAAGGTACCTTGTCTTTTCCATGGTGTTGACATACCATAGGACATGCGACGTATCCGTACCCGATTGCGCAAGGGATACGGTCCCCCAGTACGGAGGAGCCTTTCAAAAGTTTTGACCAGCCCCCCTGCCAACCCACCACTGGCTGCCAGCTGCCGG
>MPGH01000017.1:400125-666748 GCA_001937105.1 Colletotrichum chlorophyti
GAAGCAATTTATAACTAAAAAGGGCGCACCGAAGAGCCGCGCTAAGGTAATATGAGTATGGGAGGCGTATTGGTAGGAGCTCTAGTAGGACTAAATTCGGGCTTGGATTAAGAGGATCCTACACTATATCGAACAGATTATCGCCTTAGAAGGCGGTAACGAATATAGAGAGGGCCGTGGCGCTAGCAAATACCGTTGATAACTTCTCTTTAGGCCACTGTTAACCTTGTGTTGATGTGACAACTAAAAGGGATGTCAGGGATCCCCNTGCTCTGATCCCTAACTCGATCCCTTGCAGCCTCCACCTGCCAGCTGGCCTATGGTCAAAACTTTTGACAGGCTCCTCCGTACGAAGTGGGTTCGGGGAGGAGACGTGGAGGGATGACCCAGCCGGTTCGCCGCCACGATTAGAAACGTACCAAAGCCCGCTCTCGCTTTAGCGGGCACGTACGTAGTGCATTTGAATGCCTTGCATGTCCATCATTTTTCAGTGTCTGTCGGTTGGCCACTTGCTCCTACAACGTAGCATTGGATCGCAGCGCCTTCCTTGTTATGATCAAACTGGCACGAACGAGTGCGACTGGAATCTGAAGTTGCCGTAGTCGTCGATTGTATTCGATTCCGACATGGCCGAGAAGGGGACTCGCATCAAAGCTATTTTGTCTTCTCTGTTTTCTATTTACAGACCCTTCCCCCTGTCAACTCTCACCACAAGGACCGAAGTCAATCTCCTCTCCAACGGCCACCTGACAAGCCCCTTCTCGATAGAGCTAACCTTGGCGCCGAGTAGCGGTCCAGATCACTCGTGAAGGTGCCTGTCACGGACGGGACGGGAGGCTGCTGGTAACTTGATCTATCATGTCGCCTTCTTTTTCCATTCCCGCACGTA
Source organism: Colletotrichum chlorophyti (assembly GCA_001937105.1). NCBI lineage: Eukaryota > Fungi > Ascomycota > Sordariomycetes > Glomerellales > Glomerellaceae > Colletotrichum > Colletotrichum chlorophyti. Next base: position 401,015 of record MPGH01000017.1, read on the forward strand.
TCAACCGATACCGACCCCGAACCGGCGGCTGGAGGCTGCTGAAGCATGGCAACCTCGAGGGAATACGTTCCAATCCGTTCACATTCCAGATCCCACTGATTTATACTGCAATGTACATGTTTCCCCCAATTGCCCTTGTCTTTCGTCCTTTGTCACTCATTCCATGTTGTCTCGCCGCTTTCTAACAGGGTGTTTAAATCGACCAAGGTTGTCGTGTACAAACCTCTGATCTTCTGCTGCACGGTTGGGATGGGCGGGAACAATCCGCGACCTCGTGAGAGGTCTTTCGGCTTCCGTACCCAAGCAACGGTCCGAATCTCGTTTGTTTTTGTTCTCAGTTGATCCCTCCGAAAGCCGGTGCTCGCATGCACCCACCATGGCAACGAACAGTGTGCACTGTAGACATCATTAGCCGTCATTCCAATGAGGTGTAGCAGCACGCACCAGGCCACATAGCCGTACTTGGTAAACATCGGCCCACTTCTATCTGGGCCCCGTGCGACCGGGATGAGCTGTAGCGGAGTGGGTCAGCTCTCTGCGTAATTAAGCCTCATGTCTGCAGTCAGCACCGTCCATCATCAACTTCGGATGTCCGCTCATGCCGCACTCCCTTCCACGGTTAGCCGGGGCTCTTATTTACCATATTCTACGGAGTATCGTGTACGATACAAAAGCACAAATCTCATGCAATCTACGTTAATTCGCAATGATGTCGTTTATTTTCTCCGAGCCTGCAAACTCTTTATGATCTCGCATCGATACGGGTCTAGACATCCTGCAGCAAGCAAAATCACTACATCAAACGCTTACCAGTCATACTGGAAGTGGCTCTTTCGAAACTTCCAGCCATCAATCACTCGCCACTTTAGCTTTTAGCAACATTCGTGAGGCCGGGAGACAAACCGATGGAGTGGTCTAAGCTCACCCACCTTCGTTTGCAGTCTCCGGCAGCTCATCCTGGCTTTGGGCAGGCTGCTCCCATGTTCCCTCAGGGCAACCATCGTGACTCGGTCGCTCCAGATTCTTCAACCCCGCAGAATCCCCAATGAACATCATGGTCATTACTCAACTCTAATGGTGCTCAAGCACCTTGCACCTTGCATCTTAAACTTCTGGCTCTGCCCTAGCCCCCGCGCGCAAGGTCACCCAGTGCCCGATCTGGTTCCCTGGCCAGGTACCGGGTGTCATTTGTGGAGCACGTTGCGCTCCTCCCGGCTCTACGCCGACTGGTCCGCTTCGGAGTCATCTCCGGACCCAGTTCGTGAGGCAGCGCAAACAGTCGGGATGTGTATACAGTTCACCGAGCCTCAGAACAAGTTCCTTGTAGTTTTAGCGCCAGATTTTGCAACTTCCCATGCGGCGCGCCTGGATGTGTGTCAAGTGTTCGTCGGGTTGTAGCCCCGTGCCTCGGTGGTGAAGTGTCTTCCCCGAACTCCGCGTTGCGTGTACCCAATTGGCATATCGGATGCGTGCCCACAATGAATTTGGACACACTTGGTGCAAGCAGCAGGTTATTTTCTCGTCCCTTCAGTTCCTTCTGTGACAGCATCAATCGGCGATGTGCAAACAGAAAAATGTCCGAATCGCAAGGTTGTCGTGGGAACGCCTTTGCAGGAATGTACCCCGCAACGACCGAGGAAACGGCATCACTGACCGAGTTCAGCCCGAACCTCCGTGTTTTCTTACTTTCCATGGATGGATCTTCGGGTTTATTTTTAAGGTGAACTGGCTTGTCCTTGAAAACAACCGTCGAGATCTTCCGCCACGATAGCGATGACGATCATAGCAAGCTCGACAGAGCTATTCCGCTTCCGGCGCGTCTGAAGGCATCTTGGCCCGAAAGGAAAAGAAGCCACTTGCCGGCGGACTGTGAAAGTGGAGAATAAGTTCTTTCTTTCTCTGTTAGACCGTAATTACCCCTTCGCATATTACTCGTCTTGCCGAAACCTTCAGTGGCCGTGTTTTGCCTGCCCGTTTACCAAAGTTGAAGCAATCAGAGGCATCGTGTCCGGCTGACAAGCTAGACATTGCACAGCTCAAAGCAACGACAGGCCGCTTCTCAGCCTTTAACGGGGAGCCGTTGCTTCTGCTTGGCTGTTCCCGAGTCAGCCGTGCACACCACTCGCGGCCCTCCGCAGTCCCTGCTCGAGACGAGCCCTTTGTGGCTGTTTAGCTCTCGAAACTGGAGCGCTGGTCTCTCGCTGGCGCCCTTCATCACCGCGCCGTTTCCCTTCTCGTCCACGCGTGGGTACGCCGGTGGCTTACACTATTCAACTTGTCAATCCTTTCCCCAAACGCCCCGATCCGACTCTGCTCTGTGCACTGAACAGGGACTGGTGTCGGTATGCCTTGTTAGCTCGGCTGCCGGCGCACGCAGACCGATTCCGGGCAAACAAGACGGGAAGACACGTAATTGACCAACGAGTCTGTTTTGCTCTCTCCTTTTCGGTGGGCTTGTCGAGTAGTTAACTGGCGATTCTCACCCAACCCCGTTCTCTTCCTCTCTCCTTGCTTTAGTCGTTTGGTCAAACAAGACGTTTTCGGCCGTTTGGCCATCTCCTCGAAGGGGAGGGGAAACGTTTTAGCGTTTACCCAAAAGACCCCCCCCCCCCCCCCCCNCACCCTCTCGATGGGATTTATTAGAAGGGAAGGTTGGAGCCGCTGCTCCAACGCTCGACTCGAATTCTGCGTACGGAGGTAATTCCTTTCCAGTCTAGTGAAGATGGAGAGACAATACAGAAGAGAGAAGGTAAAATAGTATCTAGCTGGGGCAATGCCCGTTTGATCGCCGAGAATGAGGGGCTCGGCCGGGCTTGGGGTTGGGGCCCACGATGCAAGAAGACTTCGGACGAAACTACCTCGATCTACATTGTGGCGGGGACAACAAGACACATGGGTTTCTGCAAGTTTCGGCAGGTTGCTAAAGCCAGGATGAGAATGCTTTTTCTTATCCTGTTTATTTTCGTAATCTATTGATCGGGGGTATAGCTGAAGGTCTACATGTACAGGACTTATGGTAAAACGAGACGAGAATGGGAAGTTTCGCTTCCCCCCAAAGTCGAGCCGCGGTGATGTTACAGTACTGTGAATACGCTTCGTTCTGAGTGTTGGTACAGTTTTTTTCCACAGAGAAAGGATCTACGTTTGTTGACTTATAATGGCGTGATGTTCATCGACTCATCGCTCGTGTCTCGGCGTCTACTGCGACCTTCTGATCCGGAGCGCCGTGGCTCGTCCCGTCAAAGGTTAGTTGCTGCCGATCTGGATCCTTCCTTCCAAGGGTCTTTTTCGCGTCGACGGAGTGACGAGGAGGACCGAAAGGAGGCGGAGGAGAGAGGGAGGTTGGGGCAAACGGCGCCCATGGCGCTGACGGCTTATACGTAAGCACGAAACCTTAATCGTCTCAGTCCCTCCTCTTTTCATCCTTTCTCTTGGGGCTGGGGCTTGTGGTCATTATGATGAAGCCCCCGATCGCTACCAGTTGAACCATTTTTTTCTCGTTGCCTTTGTGCTGGCTGCGGCGGCAGCCTTCTGGTTCGTCACGCGTCTAAACTTCTCCCTGTTCCTAGCGTCGAGAAGGCCGACTGCCCCGCCGTCATCCTGGAACCAGTGGGCCTGCTGCTGCCGGCCGCCGCTCCGCGTGAGGGGCCCGCGTTCATCGAACATCATCTTGACCCGCTGCACCTTGCGGAGCTTCACGAGGCCGTACCAGCAGACAATGAGGGAGCAGATTGTCGAAACGGCGGTGACGCCGCCGAATCCCCAGTTGGTCTCCTCGATGAAATTTTCAAGATTCATGCCGTAAAGGCCAGCGAGGAATGTGCCCATTGCAAGGCCGAGGGTGCCGACGCTGAACTTGAGATCCAGGAGCATGAGGGCGTTGCGGTTTGCGTCAAGGATAGCGCGGATGCTAGAGGGTCGTCTGGTTAGCAGAGGTTTTTTCGTTTTACTTTTTCTTAGTAGACATGAAGGGGTTGGCAGAAATGGCCTTACATCTCTTCGGTGTTGCGGATCCCGGACACCAAGTTCTGAGCTTCCTGTACGATCTCATCACAGAGCTTGTTGTAGGATTCGAGTAGCAGCTCCACCTCGGTGTGGTCATCAACGCCGCGGTATAGATCATGCGCCTTCTCGGTGAGGTACATGGCCGCCAGATCATCATCGGCTTCGAGGAGTTCCTCGATGGCATCCCGTACGAGCTTAGCCTTTTGCTCAAAAGTGCTTACCCTTTTGGACAGAATGAGCAGGACACGGAGCTTGTGCCTGTCAATGTCGTCTTCGAGCTCGCTGAGGACGCGGATAACGGGGTCCCTGACAGATTCAAAATCCGCCTCGAGCTCGGAGGTAACAGATGTCAGGACCGCCTCAAGGGCGCGAAATTCGTAGGGCAGGCCGTTGACGCCGCCTTGCACATTTTTCTGCTTAAGCTTCCCTTGCAGGTCATACATAAAGGCAGACTGCGGGTAGGACGTTTTAGACCCGTAAACGTCGAAAAGGAGCACGCGGTCCTTCTTGATGAGCACTTTCAGGTGAAGGAGGTTGAGGAGGATTGCGGACTGGCGCACGAGGATGTGAGGAAGGTTGGAGGAGTCGATCTTTCTCAAGTCTCGGGGCAGCAGGCCGTACTATGGTGTAGTCATCCTCGTCAGTATGCTAATGAATCTCTCCTTTAAGGGCCGTGACCTCACCTTAGCAATGAGCTCCGTCTTCTTGAACTCGCCGTCAACAAGAATCACTTCTCCATTCTCGTCCACTTCTGTACATCTTAATCGGGGCTCCAGCGCAGCTTTTGCTGTCAATATCCTCCTGTTATTGAACATAGAGCCGGCCTCCCCGTCATCGTGGAAGGGCAGGTCGTTCGGCTTAAGGGGCTTGCTCCCCCTTTCTCCCTTTATACCCCAAACACCTCCATTCCACGTCCGACGGGGTTTCGAGTTGTCATCTTCGCAGATTTCGCGTCTTTCGTGGGTGGTGCTGAAGAACGCGACACAAGGCGGCCTGAGATCTTTGCGCTTGCGCAACGGCGAAGTTCGGAGAAGCTCGGGTCTTTTGCAACTTGTCGAGATGGATTTCGTGTCCGTCCGGGATAGCTTCCTAGCGATGCAATATTGGTTCTGAAGAGATCTGGTCTGACACGATGGGAGAGCTGCTTCGGTACATTGGCTCGCGCTGGAGAATAATGGCGTCTCTGTTTGCGACCGCAGAAATCGCAGCAGGTTGGTCGAAGGGACCGGTGTCCGTAATGCTGGCATCACAACGGGCAGCACCACAAAATCTCCTTTGCTAGGAGATGATGTGAGAAGAGTCGGTCGATCGTCGGTTCTCGTAACTTATGAGCTGATGAATTAATAGTAGACGCGCGCCATCTCTGTCACTGACACTTTTTTTTTCCCTCGGACGTTGCTGCTGCGCAGAAACTGAGTGCACGGTCCAGGCGGGCCGGTACTGTTTTGACATCATCCTATACTATTCTCGCACTGTGCAACCCACTGAAGGAAATCTCGAAGCTATCAATGACTGGGTGTTTGGTAAGAGAGATTATGAAGGATTTTTCGTAAGCAGCAACACCAGGGAAGTTCTTTATTTGTTCCCCCTCTGCAGCATATACCATATTACTGCGTATTCAAATGTTGAGTTTGAATTGCCGAGCTTACAGTCGGTATTGCTGATTTGTGCGGCCAACGGACGCGGTATAAGCTTTTTTCACTTACACCATTCTTACCTCAGCGCTCTTCTCACTTGAACCATCCTCATACCCCTCCTTCGGTTGCCGCGAGTAGTTGGGGACGCTCTTCAGACGTGCCCTTGAGCTGAAATACTGACTTACAGGTTATCCTGGGGCAGTGGAGGGAAACAACAGGAGGTCATCACCGCTTCAAAAGACGATGCAGCTGACCCCTATCCGGATCAGAGGCAAGCGTGGCAAACCCGCCTCGTCCAAATTCGCGACCGAGCAGCAACTGCGACAGAAGAAGAGTAAAACTTCCCGTCTTTCTACACGCCTGGGAATCAAACGGAAATCACTATTGGAGCGGAAGCTTCCTCTCGAGGTCATTGAGCGCATCTTCTTGTTCAGCCAGAACCTCAACTTCCCTCGCTGTAGTCCGCTTGTTGGGGGAATTCTTTCCAGCCGCTCAACGCTCATCAACCTTTTAATCGATGCTTTTCATCCCACATGGGATTGTTGGTTCGGTGTTGACATACGGGCGATTAAGACCGCCTTGAAACGCGGCACTAGCGATGTCTCAAGGGGCTTGTGGCGGTTTGCGAGCTTTCCTGAGCTCTTTCCAGGAGACCCAGATTACCAGGTTTGACTCTACCATCCTACATGGATATGGAACGCTTCTGACTAGTCCGTAGACTTCTGTGCTAGCTGCTCCATGGGTCAAAGTGGGCATCATCTGCGAAGCCCGTCAAGTGTGGGCTTGGCGCTTTGCTCGTGACAGGTGGTACTCGCACTCCCATGTTGGTCCGGCAAATGATGAAGAACAGCGACAAAACACGCTGGATTTACCGCATGATAGGTCTGGCGGATTTGGTCATTTTGATTCTCAGAACTGTTTCGAATACGACTGGCTTTCATACAGTCTCAACGGCTCCAAGCATGCCCTTGACTTCTACGTTGATGTACACCCCAAAACCACCATTCCCGACGCACTCATAACTGGACCATGGACCGTCGAAGAGCAGAGACTTCTCTTTTGGCTCCGAAGAGGCGGTGCCAAGATTCAGTCCGAATCCCAGACATGGGAGGTAAGTCGACTCACGAACCAGGAAACCACCCTGGATACTGACAAGATGATAGACCCTTCGTATTGGCCTACAGAACGCAGTGACACATCGAAATCCAGGAAATTTGAACGGCCGTCTGATTCAGATGCTTCTTCTGCTGGATGACTTCTTCCCCATCCACTACCTCCAAAGCGACCAGTCCCTCTGGCCGCTCGAGGTATTGGAGGAGGAACACGCCAGAGTACGGTCATTGGTTGAGGCGAGGAATCGTAGCAATACCGGTCCCCTATCAGAGCTCAATGAGCTTGACAAGCGCATGGTCGATTGCCACCGCCACGAAGTCGACCTTCTTACTTCGAGGTTGAGCCGCCATGATCGCGTAGCGCCTCACTCAGTGATGGCTGTTGGCCTCATGCCGCATCTCAGAAACCACTGAAGAGGGAGGAACATGCACATAGGGGGAGTGAGAGATGATTCCGCGTCATTTTTGTACATTTTGAGAACGGCGTCTCCAGCTTCCGGGTTCCATTATCTAATGTAATTAGCAAGGCGCCGCAGCAGGAAACGGCCGATGAGAGAATATGCTTGGCGGTGCTGCCTCTCTGAAAGGCAGTCCACCGAAACACAGAGGATGGCTGCATCAATACTTTGGGTGGCGGAGGTTCAAAGCACCAAAATAGGGACAGGATTATTGGTGTATCTGTCTGAAAAACGCGCCTTGTGCCCTTTTGCCATAGTTCCCAACAAATGGTTCAAAGTATCCGATGCGGTAGCAACAGTTGAAGTCTGCTGCCAAATTGACTTGATGCTTGAGTTGTGCAAACCATTGACAACCCCCAGATCAATAAACAGAAACGTGCTCATGACAGCGGATGAGTACACTAAGCATTCGGGGTAATCCGATTCCTTACAGCCGGCAGTTTTCGACGCTCTTATAACATCCAAGCCATATAAAAGCCCTGCCAAAGAATGATGTGAAAAGCTTCATAGACGTTTGTTGGTTCCCTAGGCCTCCTGGGTATGTCTGGCTCCCTTGTCCTTATTAAACGGGTGAAAGAGTGTATTTTCAGTTATTATCCCTCTAATGATAATACTGGACAACTTCTTTCCATACTAATCATGCACGGAAAGAAAAAGCTTGCCGATCTGATGGCTGATCTTTATCTCTGCAAGGAATCTACTTGGCCCCAGTAGAAAAGTAGCATGGACCTGAGCCGCTAGCAGAGTTGCTGAAACCGCGTTGTGAAAACCACGGTCTCCTGTCATTCACATTGGAAAAATGAGTATTGGGCATAAACGCCGTGTATACTCTCTCGACCATAGAATATGCGATGCTGGCCCTATATAACCGACTCGGATGACCGCCAGCATTCTTCCCAAGACTGGGAGCATCCGCTGGAAGCAGCCATGTCGGAGTCACGTAGCCAAGGTCACAGTGTCCGCCTTAGAATCAGTGGCCCCTTCAGGGCATTGAGCCCTTAGTAGTGACTGGCACTACCAATTTCAGTGCTTCAAGGATTCCAAAGCCGGTGGCGTGCTTCGTCGACGGAGACGGGATTTTAGTTCGAATCACCTATGTTGCAGAAGATGGAGAGGAAGAAGAGGCCTGGCTTTAGGTTGCTTACATGTTTGACGCCGAGGACGTCACTGGCCGGCGGCCCATGGAGTGGTAAGCATGAGGTTGAGCACTGGTTGCGACTGAGATGAAGTGGCCCGTTGATGGAGTCGGACAAAGTCGATCTACTGATAGACGTAAGTTTCGGCAAGGGGCTAGGTGTGACGGTGCACTTGAAGATCTGATGAGCAAGAAATGGTCACTTGTTTGGCGTTGTCGAGTTTCCGACTGCCACCTGGGTATAATGTCCCTACTCTGCGTACCCCCCGTCTTTCCAGTCTAAGCTTTATATTCGCCAACCATTGTTTGAAATAGATATGGTGAGCTTCAAGTCTTCCAGCGAGCGCTGCGGCCCAAGGTACATCGCCTGTCATTGAGATTGCACGGAGGTCCTGGCATGCGCTCCCTGCGTTCCCAGCCCGACTTCCAGGTAAACAATCTTCATCGTCTAGCCCTGTTAGGCATGGTACATCTTCAAACAGCTTGCCAGCGCGCAATCCAGCCAACACTCTCTCCAGCGTTGCGCACGATACACAGCGTACCCTCTCTACTCTTGCCCCCATCCCGCATCGCCTCGGCAGCCTTCTTGGCGGCGAGACATCCTACGGCTGTCGCCCTCCCTTCGCTGAGTGAATACGACCCCGTTGTGACAAAGCCAATAAGGTCCGCCTCATTCGGCACCAACGGATGGCCATTCATATCCGTCTGGTTCGGTTCTGGCGGCGGGAACGGCTCCGGGGCCGCAACGAGTCTCTGTGCTAACATCTTTTTGCAGGTGTGCAGGTCAGCGTTGGGAGAGATACGCTCCTTCGTACGACCGCTGTTCTTGAACGACTTGGCAGAAATATCGGGCAAGGTGGCGAGCCACTGAGCGCGAAGGTCGGAGGGAAGGCCGTCAATGGAACTTGGAAGAGGCGGAACCGTGGCGGGAATTTCGGCTGAGGAGGCGGGGTTGGCGGGTTTCGGGTGGGGTGGAAGGCGGTAGATTCTAGCGCAGGGTTTTGCTACGCCGCGGTTGAGAATGGTGATGCTGACATTGAGTATAGATCGTAGCGGGAGGGGAGAAGATGCTGGTGATGCAGTATGTTCACGAAAGGCGTCCTTTCTGACATGGTGGAGTTTTTTGAGAAGATCTTCTGTTGGCACATTCGATTCTGTCCCCTTCTCTGGTGAGGGCTTGTCCACGTCCATCTCATCCGCTGGCGGCGTCGTATGCGTCTCTGTCGCCTCGTTTCGAAACAGGCATTCGATACCACATGCCCAGCCGCTTCCGACCTCACCCTTGCGTCCAGCACCTAGATCCAGCGACTCCCAGGCGACACGCTTGCTCTTGGGCCGGCGCTCCCAATCCCGCTTCCGCTTTGCCCGCTGCTCGAGTTCCCATTCCGCGCCCGCGTTTGTTCCAAGGAAATCGTAAGGAAAGCACGGTAAGCCGCGTTCAAAGGTAACCTGCCTCATCTCATCCAGGCCCGAGAAGCGAGGATTGCCGCCTGAGCTCAGGGGAAAGTGGACGAGGCTGTGCCATATCGGCTGAATACATCTCCATGGCGCGAGCAGTGCCCAGTTCCCTTGGGTCTGTGTACCTCCGGGCAAGCGCGAGGCCAGCAGAAGAATTGGAATTGGCGGGTCGGCATCAGAGACTTCAATGAGCGTTCCCGGGTGTCTCGCTCTTCTCCGTCGATCTACCGACTTTTGTGAAGGTAGGCGGGTTGCTGAAGCCCGAACATCCCTTTTGAACAGGTCGTGAGGCTTCAAACCGGCTTCTGCCGGCCACTTCGCTAGGAGTTCGAAAGTTTTGTTCTGCTCTGCCTCAGTGTCCTGCTCGGGCGGGTTTATTTTCCTCGGCGGATATCGAAGACGCGGATCCATGATGGAGAAGCCTAGGGTGGCGTTTGGCGGAAGTGATGCTGGGTTCATGACACTCGTCAAACCCTCAAACATGTCCGCGTGCTGTTCCCTGGTTCCTTCTTTTGAGTGGTACGGAGACAAAATGCCGAGAAGGGTCTCTGTCGATGCTGGGCCGGTAAGTTCTATGCTGCCGATCTCAAATCGCAGGTCCTCGATGTAGAGTTTAGGGTTGCACATCTTCACCAACCAAAGTAGTTCGTTGAAGACCTCCAAAAATGCCGAGGGGTGCACTCTGACAAATACCTGTCTCTGGGCTTTGCCTGCTTGTGCCAGGCCTTGCGACTCTGCTTCCTCCACCAAGTGTTCGGGATTCCAGATAATTGTCGCCGGGCAAACTTCTCGCCGCGTATCTTTGGTCTCTCGACTCAAGAACCCATTCCAGTGCCGCGTGCCTGCCCTCCACTTGACCCCCCTGTCATTCCAGCAGCTTTCCTGGTTGACGCCAAGCTTGCGGAGAACCTCCTCCATGCCTTGAGCTGAGCCGTAAATACCAATCGTGCTCATGTAACTCGTATCCCATGCGACGGTACCTCTTTCGCCCTGGGCTCGGTGCGTCGCTCGGTACGTCTTCTCGTTGGGCGTCAGGGGAATGGCGAATCTCCAGAGAGGGCTCCTCGGTTCTGTCATCCTCGCTCTTTTGGCATGCCACAGGTGAGTGGGCAGCCACGTTTTGTTGATCTGGCGTCTACGAAATTTCGACTTGCGTTTAGGGGGTTCGTTGAGCTCGTTCCGACGAATCTTTGGCCTCGGCAGCCTGACTGAAACTGTCACTTTGCTGGCAGATGCGGCCGGGGCATCCTTTATCTCGCCATCTTTCACAGCCGCCTTCGCAGCCTTCAAATGCTTCCTCCGCTTCTTCTCCGCAAGTATTCCCAGCCTCTTGGCCGTCTCCGCGCGGATCCTCGCTCTCGTCGTCTTTGGTTTTCTTCGTCTCGGAATCACCACGGGTGTGTTATCCTCCGTCATCTCCTTGAAAGCCTTACGTCTCAGTCTTTTGGGTACTCGCTTCGCATTGTGGCTCGCTGTCCGTCGTCGCATGCCGCGGGGCACCTGCTGGAAGGCCCGGCTCGTAGCTTCGCCCTTGGTGTGTCGCATGCTCTCCTCGAGGGCCTTGATTTCGAACTCGCGCGCATTCAGAAACGCCTGAAGGTCGAGTTCGCCGTCCTTGAGGGCGGCGTCGGACGGTTGAGCCGCTATCTGCCTGTCGTTGTGGATCTTGACGCGTTTTTGCGCCCAGCCGCCGCCGCCATTTCCTCTATCGCCTTGCCGTGAGCCATTGTCACCTTGGGGGCCTTGTTTTCGTTTGTTGGCGAAGGCAGACTTTAAGGTTCTCTGATTAGGGCCAGTTGCCGACATCGCGACTCATGGCGTGGGCGAAGGGACGCGAAATGTGGTGCTCTGGTGTGTGATCGCGTCGGGAATCTCGATGGCGTGAACATTACAGTAAAGGATGGAAAGGGAAAAAAAAAGTTATCTTATCAGGGGTGATAAAAACACGCCAAGGGTGTGGGCCGTAGAAATAGAGGGGCACTGCGGAACGTGGGGTAAACGATGCACAACGACGACACTGATCAAGTAGACTACTGGTTGGAGTTCATACATATATTGACCATTGAGTTTGCTTCTTATTTGAACATAGGTATGCAAGAACTGCGCCAATATGCACATTTCAACATCTCCTAAGTGAAACTTAACTCTGGAAAGCCGAGAGCGAACAAACTGTGTTCAGACACTAAAGCGTATCTGTCTTTCTCTCCCCCAGAGTGTTGCCAGCTTTTACGTACTTTCACGAGGACGATGATGTCAACGTAAGGGCTTTCTGTATCGTCCATGACGTTTTTTGCTCTCACATCTGCTTCGTAACGAATCAATTGCGGAATTGTTTTGCCTTGAGGCATCAGTGCGGCACATTTGTGGCTGTTGGTCCCTGACACCTTACTGAGTGACTCACACGATCCTTCGTACTCAAAGAGCTCAATCTGAGATCTTGCGACGCTGAAAACTTCTTCTGAAATCCAATCCTTCCAAATCTTTTCCCCCCCAAGTTCGAGAAGGTCTCCTGGCTCAAAACATGGCTTCGTCGTCATCTCATCAGCCCGACCTTGGTCTTTGGCTGGAGCCTCTCAGTTTAGAAACTCATCTTGAAAGTTATCACGAGCTCTACTCCGATGAGCGTACAGCATTATGGAGGTAACACAAAGCTACTCAAATGCCCTCCTCAAGGCCTGCAACTCACAAAACCAGCACCCAACCTCACGTCGACAGCGTCGAAAGCTCGAAAAGGCTGCTGGAAAAGACTGTCAATCAAGGCTTACAGAAGCCATGGCACATCAACTGCGCTGTCATGACCTCGGAGTATCCAGTTCCGGGATGTAACGGGATGACTACCAGCAAGATGATAGGCGTTATCAAGACCACGCGGCCTTCGCCATTCGGCCTATCAATAGGATATAAGCTCCGTTCAGATTGCTGGGGACGGGGCTATGCTACGCGCGCTGTCAAGGCGTTTCTGCATCTATACTGGAGTCAAACTCGCACGGCGCCAAGGCGGGAAGTGTATGCTTCAGAGGAACTTGGAACAAACGAGCCAGGTTCTGTCGTCGTCGCTCCACTGGACAGGCCGGCACAAGAATTGGATGATGTCGTCAAGTTCCAGAACACCGGGCACGATGGGAGCGACGTAGGTGAAATTACGCATCTCATCGCTCAGGTTGATCCGGAAAATGTCGGCAGCATGCGGGTGGCGGAGAAGTGCGGAGGGAAACTCGTTACCGTCAGCAGGAAATGTGTCAAGGTCTGGCGCTTCCCTGAACAGAGAGATATGGCTGTATGGAGGCTGGACAAGCCATCTCCGGGAGCTGGTTCGGCCCTGAGCCGATGTTGAGCATCCACGAGCTCGAGATTGAGCCCTACTTGAGTAGGAAATAACCAGTGCTCTACCACATACGACCATACCCATTGGAAAACTCGGGATCCCGTCCGCTCTCCCATAGATAAGCCAATGAGGGCCGGATTAGTAGTTGGGTCGGTGACGACCAGCGAATACCTGGTGTTGTATGTTTTTTCGCCTCTTCTAAAGAGGTTTCCTTTTTGATCTTCTTGGGTAATGCAAAGCTGCTGGCTACCTACCACGTTGACAAAATCTCATACAATCCAGACCTTCAGTGATAGCGACGGTATTGTAGGAAATGCTTTCTCAGGTTTGAGCACACCTTAAGAAAAGCAATGGCGAGGCCCCCTCGTTCTGGATCTTGTGCCTCCCCAGTCACGGGATGCATTTTACGGGTTTTAAGCCAAGCCTCTATCTGAAGGAAGGCATGTGCAAATAAGATGTACAACTAAATAACTACAAGAATTCGGGTCTCTGGAACGATACCCTATGACTTGGTCACCTTGGTGACGCAGTTGATATCAAGCAGGCCAGTGTCCAGGTTGACGCAAAGCCACTGCGCCGGCTTGCCGCTTGGGGCCTTGATGTTGATCTTCTCGGCGTTGATGTTGACGCATTTCTGCAAGGGGACATTAGCACCGTCAGCGGTCTCTTTTTTTCTGAGGGTGAACTCACCTGGGGGCTGCTGCAGACGAGGGTGCCCACACGGGGGTCGTTCTTGGTTGAGGTGGTACCATCAAAGTTCTTGAAGTAAATGTCGCTGATGGTCATGTTGGACTAGTGCAGGATACATCAGCATGGAGGACCCTATGTGGGAGTGGGACAGGAAAAGTCTTACGGGGTACTGGTTGCAGATAGTCTGATTCTTCTCGCCGTAGCACTGGTCAATCGTGATGGCGTTGTCGTTGTTGGATTGGTGGAAACCGTCATAGGTGACGTTGCGGACGTAGCCAGAGCCGCCGCCGCCCGAGAGCGTAGGCTGGAAGGGGGTGTTGATTCCGGGCCAGACCTTTGGACAAGTTAGCGTTCCTCTGGAGCGAGACACGACAGCAAGACATACCTTGATTCGGGCGGCATCCGAAGCGTTGGACATGGTGGTGTTGTAGATGTAGAGGTTCTCGACAATGTCGAACGTTCCGACGTACTGGCCAAGAGAGCCTACGGAGATGCCGTGGGAGCCGTTGCAGACGAGGTTCTGGACGACAATGTTCGTCGAGTTGGGCTTGAAGGATACGCAGTCGTCGCCGTTGTTAATGTGGGAGTTTTGGATGACGATGGAGTCGGAACGGTACGTGTCCCAGCCGTCCGTGTTCTTGGCCGCGTTGCTCGAGGTGCTGCCGACCTTGATGTCGATGTCGGAGATGAGCACATCGGTGGTGTTGGCGATGAGGTTGAACCACTAGTATGGGGTCAGTAGGTATCCTTCCCAGAGTCGCGCGTTTCTGGTCTCACCTGGGGCGAATTGACCATCTTCAGGCCGGTGATGGAGCCGCCGTGGAGGCCATCGGTTACGAGCAAGATGGGTCTCTGGAGACTGTCGTTGGACGCGAATGCGTCCCACCATTTCTGGCCGTTGCCGTTCAGTGTGCCGACGCCATTTCCGTAGATGTTCACGTCCTTTCCGCCAAATCTCCACATGGCAGCGGCTTGTTGGAAGGAGTACTGGAACATGATTGGGAGCCAGTGGTCAATGTCATCGCAGAAGTTGACGGTGCCGGTGATGGCGACGTCGATGGCGTTGAGGAAGGTCAGGTCGAGAGGGGAGCAAATGTTGTAGGTGGAGTCGAGGACGACGGTGCCGCCGTTGTTGCAGTCCTTGAAGGCCTGGAGGATGTTGGCGGCGTCGTCGCCGGTCTTGGTGCCGAGAGGTTTCACGGCGCACGTCTTGGTCCTCGGGGCCGAGGCGGGGAACGGGTGGCCAGGGTTGAACGGCGTCGGCTTGATGTCCGGACGCTTGGGGGCGCCAGCACAGGCGCCGTGGGTAATGGGGAGCAGAGCGGCGACGGCCATAAAGCCGCCAAGGAGGTTGGAAGCAACCATGATGAGGGACGGTGATGATGTGAGGCCGGGGAGGATTCGCCAAGGGATGTGCCAAGATGCTGAGAGCTGTGGGATACCGCATTCAGAATACCGGTTGCTACTTCATGAGGGGGAGCATTTATATCAAATGCCCTGGTGGCCACAGAGCTTTCTCAATACGTCAGCACGTACATCACAACCCTTGGAATACCCACCATCAGTGACACCGAGATAGGGGGTTTCAACCACAATACCGTGTCCGAAGCGTACTACACTAGCATACTATGGTAGGGTTCGAGCAAGAGGAGGGCACGACATGGGGACAATTTTTCCGTCCATATAGAAGGGACATAGGGACGAAAGGGGCTTAAGATGCGATGAAACGGCCAACTCATCAGGCAGGGGAGAGACCATCTGAACGGACTTCTGGTGGAGAAAGAAAACCGACCGGACAAGCTTTTTGCAGTTCATGTTTAGACAGACACCAGGGATATGCCAAATGTTTGATAAGAGCGGTTATTTCCGCGATTTCCGATAAAAGCTTAGCATAGTGAATGTGTCCGAACGTGACGAGATAAAACATGGAGTCCCAGGCCAGTTCATCAGGGGCGGAAATGAGCATTGCGGTGCCTGAGTGATTGTTTTCTCTGTTTTCGTCCTTTGGGGAGGTGGGAATGGAAGGGGAGTCCTGGGGAAAGAAAATGCAAGTTGGGACGACAGGGTCATTGAGCAATCACAGGCCATCTATCACAATGGGGGCTAGCGCTAATTAAGGGCCAAAAGATGGAGAAATGGGACACCTCAAATGTACTACGTACTGTGCGTTGTGCGTGTTCCCCTGCCGTACCTGGCAACGATGTTCGTGAAGGTGTGGGGGGCCTGCGAATCTCCCCCATCAACCCCAGGCCAAGCCGGTTGGCTTGCTCCAGTGCCGTGTTTCCGAAGGCTTGTTCCGTCCTCCTTGTCTTTCTCCCTTTATCGTCTGGACCGTTCCTAAATTGTCGACATATTGCTTTGGTAATATGCCCTGACTAATGTTTCCCTGCGTCATTGTCCGGTGCGAACCCTAGTGAAATTGTATCCTGCTGCTAGCGGGGAGACAGAACGCCAGACATTGGACAGCCCTGGTCGCCCGACGCCAAGGGCCGCCGTCGGCTCGGCCTCTGGTTCGTGGAATCTTTCGTATCGAGTTCTTCCATCTGCCATCTGCAGAGCCCCCTTCAAAAGTTGGGGTCACGATGGAGCTTCTCCTCATTTCCAAGTTCCCTACCATGCTTGCCATGTGCTAAGGTCGTCTTCACCGCGTATCCATTCCCCCAACTTTTCTGCTTCCCTTCGCCTAACGGCTACATCGGCCTCGTCTGGGGTAATATCCCCATCTACCCCGCGCTGACCTGGTTCGCCCGTCGGCACCTTTCACTGATCCGGGATTCTTCTCGCTGTTACTCTGGCTGTTCGGACGGACAACATCCAAACGGGCAGGGGGCTTGCCGGAAAAGCTTTCATGGACACTTTTTCCTGGTAATGAGCTGAATCGAGCAATGCTACCGTATCATACCAATCTTTTAAAGATAAACGTAAGATGATCAAAGTAGGTATATAACAACCAGGTCCCCGGGTCTGGGGGGGAGTCATCGGCATCCTACTCTATCTTCTTCAAGGTCGGCCGAGTATTGCTGCTGCGTCCAAGATAGCTAGCCCATAATGAAGACCCTCGTGTCTCTCACCCTCCTCTCTGGGGCCATCTTGCCTTGGGCAGCGACAGCCGCGGCCGTCGTTCCAACGGGTCCGGCAAAGACTTACGCAGACTGCCAAAAGAAGACCTGTAATCCGCTCGAGGGCTGCCCCCCGAACACGCTCTACGTCAGCAAAACCTCCCCGAGCGCAAACTTCACCACGATCCAGGCCGCGATTGCCTCCCTCCCCAATAATACCGACGCCTACACCATCCTGATTGCCCCTGGAAACTACACCGAGCAGCTAAATGTCACCCGAGCCGGGCCCCTGACCCTCCTGGGTGTAACTGACCGTCCCGCCTCGGGAAGCCTCTACTCGGACGTAAACCTCAACACCACAGCCGCGAACCACAACGAGGTCCAGGTGTGGTGGAACGCTGCGAACCAAAACGCCGTCTTCCCGGACAACGCCTACACCAGCGTCCTGACCGTCGGCCCCAACCTCAACGCCACCCTCACGGGTTCCGGCCCCACCGGCTTCCCTGTGCCCGAAGACACCCCTTTCGGCTGCGTCGATTTCCGCGCCTACAACATCGACTTCCGCAACGACGAGTACCCGCGCTCAAGCGGTCCGGCCCATGCCGTTGGCGTCAGCAGGGCCAACGCCGGATTCTACGGCTGTGGTTTGTACAGCTATCAGGACACGCTGTACGTCGGCAAGCTTGGTACGTTGATTCGAGGCCCACCGCGCAGTCGGCGGAGATCCTGCGTGACTAACATTCGGTGAACTGTCTAGGCAACGCTTACTTTTATGATAACGTCATTGCGGGACAGACGGATTTCCTGTACGGCTTTGGCACGGCTTACATTGAGAAGTCGACCCTCTCGATGAGGAACTGCGGCGGCGGCATCACGGCTTGGAAGGGTAAGAGCTCCCCACAGATGCTTCCTCTGCACTGGTTGTAAGCTAAATGGTATCGACGCTAGGAACCAACACGACCTTTGAGAACAAGTACGGGGTCTACATCTCCGACTCCCAGGTCATAGCCGCCAATGCCTCCATCGCCCCGACCATCCGCGGCGCTTGCGCCCTCGGCCGCCCCTGGAATGCCCAGCATCGCTCCATCTTCATGGAGTCCTACCTAGACGCGAGCATCAAGCCGCAAGGCTACATCCCCTGGGGCACCACCGACCCCCGCCTCAACAACCTCACATTCATGGCCGTCTACAACGATAACGGCCCCGGCTGGACGCCCCAGCAGATGGCCGCCAGCAACGTTACATACGTGCTCAACGATGCTCAGGTCAAGCCGTACAGGAACCCGGTCGATGTGTTCCAGACGGCCGACGGCACACCAGGATTCATTTCATGGATTGACAAGAGTGTACTAAGGGCTTAATGGCTCACTTGTAAATGAAAACGCTTTAAGTCTAATAGACAATGAAAAGTGCAAATCAGTCCGTCCCCAGGTCTCTTCTGTACGTGTGAGTCAACAATGCCGGACGGGTTCTTTGCCTTTCGCTTGCTCAGTATCGAAAACATCTTAAAAGGTAGCCAAGCCTCCAATACTGAGCCAGTATGTTCCATGAGCCAATCCATCGAGAGTTGCTACAGCATTTCTTATGCGGGTGGTCACTCAATCAATGATCATCGGTGAATCTTCCGAGCCACCCGACTGATATGGCTCAGGAGTGCCTCCAAGGGACATCGTCACCGACCGGGATCGTATGTAGTCGATCATCTCTTCATCCGGGTCTTCTTTGAACTGAATGTCAATTTGGTCGTCTTCGTGTATCATGACAGAGTTGTCGACCACTCTCTCCACCGATGGGAAGATGTTGGGACGGGCCAAAGCGGCCGTAGCAGATCTCCCGCCTTCCGAGACGAACACGAGCTCTCTCCCGCCAATACTGTTTCTCAAATGTCCCGGCGCTGTGAGCCCGTCGACCTCGAGTAACCAATTCTTCAGGTGCTCGCATAAGTGTCGTACAACGCAGGCAGGGAACGCGTTCCCAATTTGTTTTTTGAGTGCCGACTTGGGAGCCTCGGCGAACTGGTGCCAGACGGGGAATCCCTGAAGGCTGGCGAACTCTCGGATGGTATAAGCGCGAGTATTGTCCCAATGCATATTTTGACCACCGGAACACGTGATGCACCGGCGAAGGATTTGGTCAGGATCGCTGACAACGGATCCGGATGGGAGTGTATTTTTCTTTTCCGCCTCGGGGTCGTGGAAGGTCGAGTTGTTATTGATCTTAGAGAGCGCCTGCCGTATCGTGACGAACTTCCTCATTCCTCCAACGCCTATCTCCGAATGGGTTGCGGTAGGAAATGGAGGAAGCTTCTCCCCTGGGCAAGCGCCAATGAGGATCAATCTCTTCCGCACTTGAGGGAGACCCCAAGTCTGCAGATGAACGATTTTCCAGGTCACTGAGTAACCAAACTCGGTGAATCCTCCAATAAGTGAAGAAAAGAATGGGGCATGGCAGGGCTTCATAATACCGAACGTTTGCTCGAGAGTAAAAATTCGTGGGCGCATCTTCTCAACGAGACTCCGGCAGGCAAACAATGCTGCAATGTTAGCCTCATCGTTAGCCCCAGCGATAGTGTGTGCCGGAGACCAGGTCTGACATGGAGGTGACAAGTGAAGAATGTCGGTGTCCATGTTGGAATCTCTGTGCTCCTGCATAAACTGGTCGACCGACATCTGGAACAATTGCGTTCTCGGGAAGTTGAGGCGATGTGTGTCACATGCCCTGTCCCAGTGGTCGATAGCGTACTTGACGTGCAGTCCGGCTCGTTCAGCACCACGTGAGAAGCCACCAGCACCGCAAAAGGAATCGAAAACGGTGTAACGTTGCTTGTCACCAGCGGCTAACTCCCGAGCTTCTGGTATATGCGACCCTCCGCGATTCACTTCACCTCTCCACTCTGTTCTGAGAGTGTCCTCGCTGATTCTGAAATCTGGTCTCTTCACTTCGTCAGCTCGGACACGCTCGAGTGACCAGTGGTGGGCCTTCCCGGCCTTCTTCTTTTGAGCATCTTGATAGTGAATGAAGTACTTCCATCGACAGACAAGTGGACCATCTTTCTCCACAGTTGATGTGCGCGTAAATACCCTGGGGTCGTACCGGTGCCTTGGATATGATTCGTTGGTCAGGTGTAGCGTCCTGTACTTGATCAGGGCTCTGGGAGATACGGTGACCATCGCCTGTTGCTCGGGGGGTTGGTCGTCATCTTCTTCTAATTCGTAGATCGCAAAAACCTCGTTGAGTTTGCGGGGAAGTTTTGCCATAAGAGTCCTCGACCTAGAGTAGGGTAGCCCCTTAACCCTAATTTCATGGGTCTCAAGAATCTCAGTAATAGCGGTAACAAAGATAAAGTGTACTTCCAATCCTGAGCGCGTAACGTAAGGCTCTTCTGGGTCTAGTTCGTACAAGAAGTTAACCTTGATTGAGAAATCTCTAGCTCCCGGTACCCTTTGATGCCTGACTTCCAGTAAAATAGGCTGAGGCTGCGGCCGGCTTCGTCTCCGTGAATGGAGGAAGACGGGCTCGTCATCGACTGTTAAGTCAATAACATCGTCGAGTTCCCTGGTTGCGGCATTGTCTTCTTCTTCCTCATCAACATCATTGCTTTCGGCTCTGATTGCATTGGGTGCCTGGGTACGGTAGTTAAGAATTCTCCACTGGATCTCAGCCACTTCTTGGTCAAACCGAGTCCGTACCGGCTCGTCGTACGTTTCGAGATTGATAGGACGGTTGGGATCAGTCCCGTTGCGACCATTTGAAAAATTCATCCTGCCTAGGAAACGGTTAAGACGCCTAGGAATGTATAAGGGTAAGCATAAGTATTCAGACTTGAGTTAGGTTTCTGACTTAAGAGAAAAGTCTATAAAGAGGCAAAATTTGGGACGTAGGGTAAGGGATCTAGAAACTACCTTGAACAAAACTGCAGCTATTCCCACTGGGTAGCCGAACCTCATATCCAGAGAATTGTAGGTATTTCCCCGGACGTAGATGAGACGATCGTCCTCAAGCGATCCGTTGATATCTAAGCTTGATAGGTTCTTGTTGCAGCGGAAGATCCTCTGATGCGTTGAACATGCTGAGAAGCGCAGCCACCTCGGACAAGTAACGCATACGCTAAGGACTTCCGGCTACTCAAGAGTAAGAGATAGAGAGGAGGGGGAATGAGTCGATTACAGATGTTACTTGCCAACGGGGGTTGTGTGGCAGGGGCAGTCTTCTCGGCGGTTTTTGGTTGGAGGAAAGATAGGGGACGGGAGAAGTAAAAAGGTGAGAGTTGACTGGAAAGTTGACAGGTGGGGTCGAGTGACAGCTTGCTGCTGAAGAAGAGGAAGACGAAGAAGAGGAAGAAGAAGAAGAAGAAGAAGAAGCCTGGGTACCTGCCCAAAATATGAAATTTAAACGGAAGGAACGGCCGTCTGGAGGTCTATTTCTGAGCTTCTTTCAGTACCAACTGTGTTCATCTACTACATTCTGGTTGTGGTCCAACATGAGGGCATCTTTGGCCATGTGGTGTGAGTGGGAACAAATGCGGCTAGATGCGTGCTTGTGAAAGCCTTGGGTATCACACAATAAGAGAACATCAACTCGACCAACTACCTACAGGAATGTTTTTCAAGACATATTCTTAAGTTTTTAGCAATGGCCAGCACAAAGTTCTTAGCAAACATTTCGCAGATAATTCCTTGAAAGCCAATTGATATGCCTAACACTAAAGGATTGCAAGCAAACGACAACCTTCACAAGACACATCTCACAAGAAGACTTTCCTTCGCAAATACGTGAATGAATCTATATAATCAGGCAGAGACAAAGCAATTTCACATGTGGATGAACTCAGGCAACACGCACACAAGGTGAACTAATGGCCTCATTTCTCATCAACGCTCGGTTGACAGCGGGAACTGCTCCCAGGCTAAATATCCAGCCAGTTTCCTTCAACTCAAGTATTCAAACTTACGTTTCTTTGGAGGTAGATTTCACAGCCAATTTGATTTTCAAGCCGTGGCTTGACCGCTTGATATGTGGTTGGGATGCAGTACACCAGAGATGCTGGTACTACGTAGTCTGCGGAACGCGCGGGAAACAGAAAGGATCACCAGACTATATGGAAAGGTAAGTTGAAGTAAGCAAAAAAATTTCTATTAACAATTCAATGACTGGAAAATAATTTGATGCTTTTGGTGCTCTAGACTCCAACAGCTCGTGATCGGATGCGCGAGGATGATGGTTCATCTAGCATACCTTGAAACTACGGATTGTCAAGTCATCGAATCTCTCTGCTATGAGTGCTGAAATTTCAACACTGATTCTAATAGATTGTGTACATCTGACTCAAAACCATACGATCCATCTCGCCGTTCTGGTTGTTTCCCATCCATCGTCCTCCACCTAACATTCTCTTCTGGCTGTTACTGTTAAACTACGGCTAGGTTCTAACTTTTCGTCAGAGAGGTATCTCCTTAGAAAATATTTCTGAAGCTTACTTCAATAGTGCCCTGCAGTTGGATTCGCTTCTCCTAAATTATATCGCCTGCCTATTACCCAAATGAGAGGATGGTGATATATCTCCCATGCAACTAGGGGCCCACAGACCTCAAAGCTGGTGCCTAAACCTCATGTTTCTCATCTGGCGCACCAAATTTTGAGTGATTAAGAGAAGAATGAAGATGACGAATCACAGGGACGGAGGGATGAGCCCCAGATCCTCCTACCTCGTTAACGTTCTTTCCCCCAACTCACAGGCAGACCTCGACTTACCCGACACACCAACTACATCTCGTACTTTTTACCCAAATGCCTAACTTCAGGTCCATCCAGGCTCTCAATTTTCCAAAATCACCCATTCAAAGCCATCCGAGCCAGCATTTGAAGAGCCCCCATCATCTCTCCACCCCATTTGTCTTGTTTGACCGCACGCCCGACAACTACAGCAAAGGAAGCATTTACCTTCACAATCAGCAAGACATCTTTTCACATTTCACAGGCCTCAATTCGGGGTCTTATTCGAATTCTGCATCCTCAAATCCCAGAGAAGATACGGTGTACTGATATTGAATTCCCACCAGAACAGCAACCAGGCACCATTTATCAGACACAAAAAGCCCAAGCCATTCCAATTCCGGTACCACATCTTTCACTTCCTAAGCCAAGAACCTTGAGAAAGAGAATCCTATCGGTGATATTACATTTCAACCCATCTTGCTACAACGCAAACACCATTTTGGTCCGAAGTCCGCCTCTGTGGTTGTATACAGAGGTGGGGGTTTCTACTCAGTGAATCACCCTTCTCCTTTGTGAACGAATTGCAGGGCAATCGATTACTGATGATCGATCTGAGAAGGCCTTCAGTTTTAATTGTTCTCTCTCTTCACCTGGTCTGGCGCTCCAAAAAGGGAAACGAATCGAACCTTCCCTTCATTGCATCATACCAAGTGACATATCACAAACCAAACAATCAAATCTTCAACCGCTCGCACCATTTTGAAAGAGAAATTTTCCAGGGGAGATCAATCCCAACCCTTTCAACTCTGCCAGCAGACTCTGTTCCCCTCCATCCACAACGCCTCTCAATATACAAGCTACGCCTGATATAAGGAATCGAACTCGTTAGCCCTGCTCATATCATCTCTTCATAGGTTCCAGTACAGGCAAAAGCTTCTGCAACTGACAAACTTTGAAGATGAGGCAGACACGAAATGCTGTGAAGCAGATAAACGTTGGGGCCATTTTACAGAAACCAGCAGACGAAAATGCAGCTACTAAGGGAGGTAAACGGTCGACAATCCTGGAGGCCTCCAAAATGACACAAAGGAGAAAAAGAGCAAAAAAGACAAACCATCCCACTCTTTCGCTACACGACGACGACGGACATTTTTCACATGGACTTGGGAGTATAGACAAAAACTCAGAGAGCTCCTTTGAGAATGACAACACTCTCGCGCAGGTACCGCATGACAAAAACATCAGCAAGGCCATCAAAAGTGATAAGATCACCGAAAAGGCTGTTTACAAGGCAGCAAAGTTGGCTCGCGTCTCGAAGAACAATCCTTATGGCTTAATGCCTGGAAGCACCCCCTTCCCTCAATGGGAAGGCCCCAGTGCTGAGCAGTGTCAGACTGTCCATGACATTCTCACAGAAAAGCATGGAGAATTTACAGCCCCAAGCAAGATACCACCACCATCGACTTCGGTTGCCGGATGCGGCGAAGTGCCAGACGTTGTTGATGCCATGATGAGGACAATGGTCAGTCAGCACACCACCATGGAAAATGCAAACAAGGCCATATCGAACGTCAGTGTCAAATTCGGTCAGCTTGAAACAACTGGAGTTTCTGCTGGAATCATTGACTGGAACAAAGTGCGATTGATGCCCGAGGAGGACCTCAAGAAGGCCATAACCCCAGCTGGGTTGATCAACAAAAGAGCTAAAGACATGAAGCTTTGTCTCGACTCGATATACGAGGAGAACCAGTTCAGGAGGTCTGTATATCTGAGAGAGAAGGAGACTGGAGAGGCGGCCAACGTATCGGGAGCTGCCCAGCTCACCCAAGGCCAGAAAGACTACCAGTTGCGCAAAATTGAGAGCGGAATACTCACCATGGATCACGTCCGTGGCATGACAAGAGATGAGGCTATGTTTGAATTTACCAAGTATCGGGGTATCGGTGTCAAAACAGCTTCCTGTCTTGTCCTCTTCTGTCTGCAGCTCCCCAGTTTCGCTGTGGACACGCATGTCTGGCGACTCTGCAAATGGCTGAAGTGGGTCCCTGCTAACGCCGACAGAGACAAAACCTACAAGCATTGCGAAGTTAAAGTTCCAGACCATCTCAAGTATGGGCTTCATCAGTTACTCATTTGTCACGGAAAGAACTGTCAGCGCTGCGACAGCAATACCGTTCGGGGAACTCGCGTCTGGGCCAAAACAGTTTGTCCGCTGGAGCACCTCGTGGATCGATTTGACAAGAGAACGACCAAGGCGCACGAAAATATTATCAAGAAGAAGATTGTCAGTTCCGCATTGAACCCCAAAGGTTCTGTCGATACAGTCGTCGAACAAGAGACCATCTCGATAACGAACCATGAGGAGGCTGAGAACAACACACCTGGACCGGAGGTTTCCAATCACATCATAGCCAAGGAATCGGACGGTACATCCTCAAATGAGAAAAATCCTATCCTATCCATCTGAGGCAGCAGACTGGGCAGAGGGAAGAAAGTGGTCATCTAAACAAGGCGAAAGAGATCAATACTGTATCAACGGCCAGTGCGGGAAAGATTGATAAAGAATACCGCTTGACATCGGCTAAGGAGAGCGATAGAAGTCTTGTGTATGAGCTGCGCCAAATTGGTACAGTAGCGAAGCCAAGTAGGAACGAATATTGGCTGATGCTCAGCAACCCGCCGTGAAGAGCAAGAGACAACGCTATCCGGAATATCGACGTTCGAAAGTTCAGGGCGCAATGGGCCCTGACGCGTTGTCTCGATCAATCATAGCTGCTTTGCCTCAGCTGGTGTTCATTTTGGGGTTACGATAAGGGGAGTTGCATTTTATGGCACCGTATTTACGCAAGAAGACGAGCATGGTTGGGTGTCGGTTAATCTGTCACTAAATAGTCAGTTTTACAACGGATTCGGCGAGGCGTGGGAATCATTACGGGGATAGAGATGAAGCCGAATGGATCGCAGCAATAGAATCGGGGTTTAACTCATTTGTTATGGTCACAGCACTTGGCCCTTCTCGTTACGAATGAGTTACTGAGAAAACTTGGTGTTTGAGTAGGTCGGTAGAGTGGCATGGCGTAGTAAAACAGAAGGGAAAAAACAACACAAAGGTCTCTTGATCAAGCATTTTCACATAAAAAGCAACCGGCGGCAAGATTTTTGGTGCTCCAATGTCCAAGTAAGTGAAAGGAACGAAAAGGACGAAGAGGATCGACTCAAGCACCTTTGAAGCAATGCATGAAGAACTTGACCTGAAGCTGAAGTGGAATTTAAGGTGTGGTCCGTGCGCTAACAGCCGAAGCCGCATAAATACTTGCTCACTGCACAATAAATCTTCCCAAAGCATAGGTACTTTGTGAGCTCAGCACGATATCCCCATCTCGACCTACCACACGCGCAATGGCTCTATTCACCCCTGTCGACACGATTGATACGGTTTAATGGGTTTTTGACGCCTGGCTGCCGCGTCCCAAGCCAGCCGGAGCGTGTCATGGCCTTTTTTAGTAGCCCACTTCTATTTCCATCGTTAGAGCCCTTCTCTTCCCCAGCAACCAAATCCGAAGATCGTGGGCGTTCCTCCCTTCCCGCGATTGCCAACGCAAGTTTGTCCCTACCACCGACTCCCGTATCGCTTGAGACCGGTTTCATTTCTTCAGTCTGCGATCGAAATCTCCTCATACGCTCGCTGTCTGCGTCTACCGCAGATGATCCGAGCGACGAACTGCTAGCGAAAATAGCACGCGGGCCGACGATCCATCGATCCGACTGCGACCGAGATTTTTTCCACGATTCCCTCGCGAGACCGCACGAAGCCTATCATCCGACGTTGAACTTTGCGCGAAGATAAAATTCCTTCCTTCCCTAAGCGCCGTCGATTGCGTGCGAATCTTGTTCTTCCCAGAGCCAGACGTTGGTTCCTTCGTATTGCGCCAAACGAACCTTACTTTCCAGCAGTAGCTCATTTTGTCCTGTTGAAGCTAATGGTTCACTCATTCGACCTTGCACACCATCACTGAGCCGGTTTTATGACTTCACGATATGCCTCGACAGGTTAAATCACTACACTAAAATGGAGTCACAACCAGTCGAGGATATCCTCGAGGAGAACTTTCGCAAGTTTCAAAAAATCCCTCCCGATGTCCACCTGCTTTGCCCAAAAGTCGACGAGGACGATTTTGAAGATTATGACGACATCGAGTCTCCCGGCGAAGCGATCACTGCCGCCGAGAAAGAAGAGAGAGTGGAGCAATGGAAGCAACGACTTGATACGGCCTACTGGTGCTGTCTTCTGCTCGCATACGGCAAAGACAAGGCCGGCATATGGCTTGAGCAGTGGGGAAACCGCATGGCTATCAACTTGCACAATTGCGACAAGTGTGTCTTGAATTGGCACTTGAATCGGAAGAAGTATCTTCAAATCTTTGCCGAGTAAGATTTCTCCATTGACACCGCCACGTCCAAGCAGACACTCACCCTGACTGAACCCTAGGAAATGGCCCGAGGAAGTCGTTGCCGGAATTGAAAATTGTCTTCACCGGTTCGACTTTGACAGAATTGACAAGGGTCTACAATGGGCCAAGGACATTATCGATCAGGTCGAGGCAGATGGTCGCGTTTTCACAAGAACCGACCTGGGCGATGACCAAGCCGCCGTTCTCCTCACCGTTTACGAAGCCCTCTGCTGCATGGCTTACGTCAGTCTTCCCGACAAGCGGCTCCTCTTTCAGCACGTCTTCGTTCGCCTATCGGGTAAGAAGCCCTTGAAGCTGGGCGACAATGTTCTACTGCCCGCCATGACACAGTTCCTCTTTGGCGAGGACAAGACGCGGCTGCAGTTTGCAGAAAAGTCTTGGGAACGCCTCCGGCCGAAGTCATTGACTGCGACGCAATTTAACTGGGCTGTTCATGACAACCTGGTCGAGGCGGCCCAGTCCGTCAGTCAGCTCAACCCTAGAGACCCTGTGAACCTCCCGGAGATTGAGCGATTCTGGAAGGCCGTCAACTGGATCCTCAAGGCCCTCGACGAGAAACTGATGCTGCACGGCATCCGCGGCATGGAAGTGAAGCCAACTATTCCGGACCTCCTCTTCCACCATTTACAATGCGAGTCGGAGGCGATATTATTGCTCATCATTCAGGCGTTAACAGCGCTCCTAGCCACGTGCCCACAAGCTGTCTGGGATGTCATAGGAGACGCCCGGCCTTTCGTCGTCGTGGAGCACATCTTTTCGCAACGGCTATTCAAGCAGTTGCTCGCACAATCTCTGACCTTCGCCATAACGTACGAAGATGCCACTGGCAACACCACAGCTGTCGAGTCGATAACGACTTCGTGGATCGGCACATGGATTGAATGCCTCAAACGCCAACAAAAGAGCGACGCCTGTGAGCAGCTGCTTCATTTGCTCTTCGAGCAAGTCATCCATGACGCCAATATCGGGGAGCAAGGAAAGGCAGCATGTATTCGTGCTGGCCTGGCTGCCTTGGAACATGTCCTGCGGACGTTTCTAGACCCCGAAGTCAACGTTATCTCGGGCACCAACTCCGTCTACATCAACTCGGTTCTCAACGTCACTGTCAGGCACATGGACATCATCAATGACGGAGCAGATACGAAAAAACAAGACCAGATCACCCTTGGTGTGCCTATGGGTGCGGTGAACGTTGTCAATGCCGCCCTGAGCTTGGAAGCTCGCATGACTTCGGAAGAGCATCTCGAACTCCGTAAGAATGACCATGCAGCTATCCAGACGGCGGTTACGCGCAAATCTGCGGAGCTATGGACCGGCTTTGTGGACAATCTCTACAGTGGCAAGCTCGATCTGGCTAGGACCATGCTTGTAGCCATGGCTTCCCTCATCAATGTCGAAAGATTCCGTGCTCCGCGGAAGGAGCCACATAACCTCGACCCAGCTAGGAAAAGTTTTAATGACAGCTTCGCCAAAATTGCAGACGCAGTCGCAACAGTTCTGCAACGTCTGTCCGACTATACTGTTGAGGAGCTCCAGCAACTCTGCATCCAAGGACACAGCATCCGTCCGATCATTGCTTTCACTGTCCACGGCGAGGATGTTATAAGTGGAGCAAGTGCTGTTCTAATCAAGACAATCACGGAAACACACAATCGATCCGACGCACTGACAGCCTTGCTTGAGCGGCACCTCGCTACTACCCTTTCTTCTATGATATTCGCGACTCGAAAGAGTCTGGAGCCTTGCAACCTGGCATGGGGGCCCGCACGGCACATCATCAACACTGCCAAAGACGTCCTCAGAGGGCTGACTGATGTCTCGACCGGCGTCCTCAGGTCTGTAACTTTGGATCGCAACGCACGGGTCGCAGTGACTGGCTGGTGGGTTATCCACTGGAAGTACATCGAGACTGCCTTCAACAACACAAATGCCTGGTCCAACCAGGTAGAGATTAGCGTGATGCAGGACTTTTGCCGAGACGTTATTGAGCTGGCCGATGCTATGCTGGATCAAGTTGGTCTTTTCACCTCGGCTTTGCAGGTTGAAACACCCGAGAGCTCCGATGAGGCAAGCAAAATGCAAGAACTCCTCAAAGAGCCTCAGGGTCACCTCTATGGGATCGTGAGAATGCTGAGGCTAAGGGACCTGTATCTTGTTGAGGTCACAGTGAAGGTCGTGGCCAAGTTGTTCACTAGATTGCAAGAGAACGATCTCGAAATCCCCGAAGTTTCAAGATCATTCATCAACTCTATGTGCGTCAAAGGGCCAGGCGGCAAATATCCTGTTAGCACCAACCTGAACGATCAGCAACGAGCTGAGATCCTTAAAGCCCTTGGAGAAGACGACGAAGTGGAGATCATTCAGATCAACCCCGCTCCCAAGGTTGAGAAACCAAAGAAACAGAGCCTTCTCGATGCGTGGTCAAAGTCTGGACCCTCGAATGCGCCATTACAGACCATCCGATCTAATAAGGAAGACGTTCTTGAGCTCAGCAGTTCGGTCGACAAGAACCGCTCTATCTTGGATCAGATGGCAGCTCGCCAAAAGGTTGCGACCACTATTCCGAAACTGCCTTTAAAATCAAAACCTGACCCAGTGGTCTCGCAAGCCTCAAAGAACGCCTTGATCGAATCAAGGAAGAAGGCAAAGGCGGAAAAAGCTAAGAGAGATGCCGAAATCATCGCCAAGGCCCAGGCTCTTCGAGGTCCTGCCAACGCAGGCGAGGGCTCAGGATTGAAGGGATTGGGTGGTGTTGTTGGAAAGGAACACACCCCGCAGAAAAATCAGATTCTCGTTGACAGCGACGAGGAGGACGACGAGGATTCCGAAGATGAGGATCTCGATAAACTCATCAGCAAGGGACAACAGGGACAGAGAGCTCATGATGAAGCCACGAGACGTCGCGAGCGGGCCTTGCTTGAGAAAACTCGTGGCCCAGTCAAAAAGGTAAAAGTGCAGCGCTCTGCCAAAGATATGCGTGCCCGCTTGATTCCGCCCATGGACCAGCTGCACCAGGCTATTTTGGAGTGGGACATCTTCCATGATGGCAATGATCCTCCTTCAACCTCGGCGTCGATAGCTTGCTCTCGGGTGGCGAACACCTACGCCCACCCACAAGCGTACAAGCAGACCTTTCTAGGTCTCTTGATCTCGGAAGCCTGGCGATCATTTGTGACTGCTAAAGATGAGACGACATCCAAGCCGTACGGCCTCAAGATAGCGTCCCGCATGAACGTGGACAAGTTCCTTGAAGTGACTGCCAGCATCCCCAAGGCGGAGAATAAGGATAGAATGCTTTCCGAAGGCGACATCGTTCTGCTGTCGGCGGGAAGCAATCCTTTGCTTGATGTATCCGAGGCTCATGCTCTAGCCAGAATCTGGAAAACCACCTACAAGAAAGACATGGTGGAAGTGACGTATCGCCTAAATAGCAAGAACAACCCCTTGGCGTCTGCCAATGGACTCGCAACTGGTGCTGAACTTAAAGGCGTCAAGATCACGAATATGACAACCATTGAGCGAGAGTATGCGGCTCTGGAGAGTTTGCAGTACTATGACCTTATGGCTGAAGTTCTCAACGCTGAGCCATCGCCAATGTTGAAGTACAGCGATGAGGCCGTCAATGGCGTTATGGAGAATTACCAGCTCAACCCTGGTCAGGCCAAGGCCATTCTGGGTGCCAAGGACAACGATGGCTTTACACTGATTCAAGGGCAAGTGCAATTTTACTTTTTTTTTTCGGATGATCTTTCGAGTTGGAGCTAACTATTCTACAGTCCACCTGGAACGGGCAAGACGAAGACAATTGTGGCTATGGTCGGTTCGCTACTGACGGGCAATATTCAAGCTCCTGGTACTGCCATCAGACCTAAGCTCCCAGGACAGCAGAACCCGAATGCCATGCCGAAGAAGCTTCTGGTTTGTGCTCCCAGCAACGCCGCTGTTGACGAACTTGTCTTGCGTTTGAAACAGGGCGTCAAGACGATGAGTGGATCGTTCCACAAGATCAACGTTCTTCGTCTGGGTCGCAGCGATGCCATCAACGCCTCAGTCCGCGATGTGACACTCGACGAGCTCGTCAAGAAGCGACTTGAGGGTGATACCACCCAGAGCAAAGCCAAAGAAGAGCGCGACAAAGTTCATAGCGACGCAGCCAAGATCCGTGACGAACTGGCGGAGCTTCGACCAAAATTGGAGCAGGCTCGTGCCGCCGGCGACAGGAACGTGGCTCAGGCATTGCAAAGAAGCTTCGACAGCCTCAAGCGCGCACAAATCAACATCGGCGCCAAGATTGATGAAGAAAAGGCAAGCGGCAACACGGCGACCCGTGAGGCCGAGATTCGCCGTCGTCAGATTCAACAAGAAATTCTCGACGGCGCCCAAGTACTTTGCGCTACGCTCAGCGGTAGTGGTCACGAGATGTTCAAGAATCTGAACGTCGAGTTTGAGACCGTCATTATCGATGAGGCTGCGCAGTGTGTGGAGCTTAGCGCCTTGATTCCGTTGAAGTATGGTTGCACCAAGTGCATTCTTGTCGGTGATCCCAAGCAGCTGCCCCCGACTGTTCTTTCTCAGTCTGCCGCTAGGTTCGGATATGACCAGAGTTTGTTCGTTCGTATGCAGCAAAATCACCCCGACTACGTCCATTTGCTCGACCGTCAATACCGCATGCACCCCGAGATCAGCGCATTCCCCAGTGCCGAGTTCTACGAGGGAAAGCTCGTCGATGGCGAGGACATGAGCGCGCTCCGCCGCCAACCCTGGCACGCAAGCTCCCTTCTAGGCCCGTACCGCTTCTTCGATGTTGAGGGCTCGCAATCTAAGGGCAGCAAGGGCAGGTCGTTGGTAAACAACGCGGAGATAAGAGTTGCGGCGCAGATTTACGAACGCTTCCGAACCGACTTTGGCGCGAACTATGACGTTCGTGGCAAGATCGGCATCATCACGCCGTACAAAGCTCAACTGCAGGAGCTCAAGTTGCACTTCTCACGCCATTACGGCGAAGGCATAGTTGATGAGATCGAGTTCAACACGACGGATGCTTTCCAAGGTCGCGAGTGTGAAATCATCATTTTCTCTTGCGTGCGTGCCGACGCGACTGGCGGCATCGGTTTCGTCAAGGATATCAGGCGTATGAACGTTGGTCTCACGCGTGCCAAATCATCACTGTGGATCCTGGGAGATTCAAGAGCATTGGTCCAAGGTGAATTCTGGAACAAGCTTATCGAGAACGCCCGATTGAGATCCCTCTACACCAAAGGAGACATTATGTCGATGCTACGCAAGCCCAGCGACATCAGACCACTGCCTGCACCGTCGCGCATTGCGCCGCAAGTCGACTCAGATGTTGAGATGGTGGAGCAACCTCGAGTTCAGGAGATTAACACAACGAATGTGGCGCCTCCGGCACCCCAGCCCCGACGAGCGCCCCAACTTTCTCAACAACCACCGACGAACTATACTGCGACGGAGCGCCGTCAAGGCCCATGGGATAGCAATAACCGCATCGAAAGGATCAACGAGCGAGGCGAGTTGCAGCCTGCGGTAGCCCGCAACTCGGACCGGCCCCCCGTTATTCAGTCGTCGGCGCCCAAGCAGGAGTCCAAGAAGAGACCGTCCGACGCGACTGACGCGCAGCGCAGCTCCAATAAGAGGGTATGTGATGAACACAGCAGGAGCTCCGAAACTAGAGAGCCTATCTCAACAGCACCTAACATGGCAATTGCAGATGACGACCGAACAGAACAGACAGCCGAGCAGGCAGCCGCCGACAGGTCCGAGATCGATGGGTCACACGCCGAAGGAACCGAGGCAGGCAAAGGACCCGTCTGCCATGGTAGCCCTTGGTCTGACTCCTCCTGCACGACCGCCGGCGACGGAGACGACATCGAACTCGAGGATGCCATCCTCGGGCACCTCGTTGTCCTCTAACCGTACCCAGCCCTCAAGGGTAAGTGATCAAGGTTAGCGTAACCAGATGGCATTGCTAACGCCTTCGTCAGCCGCCCGGTCCGAATGGACAGAATGGACAGAATGGACAGAACCCACCTGTCGTCCACAGAAAGAAACCAAAGGCAGACCCATTCATACAAAGACGGCCGCCTCGACGCTAAGGAAGACTGAACCAAACATGGCAGTTATTTTAGCATCGTAGATTAGAATTGATACAGGACCAGATGCCATGGTCAGGCAAGAGTTTTGCATTATGGGAGAATTAGGGGTTGATACGTGCCCACGGCGTTACAGGCCTTGGTAAGGGACGGGCAATATTTCATCATCAGGTTGAGAGGACGACAATATGTTCCTCTTGGGATCTGGATTAGCCATGGACGAAAAGGAACTTGACATCACACGGGACCAACTTGCATCTGGGGTGCGGGAAAAGTTAGGAACGAGGAGGGGAATGGATTGGAATTTCTGGACGTCGTCAAGGTTTAGATTCCCGGCGACTCGCCTGAGGGATGCATTCCACGAAAGGAAAGAATAATCTGGTGTATGATCACACGAACGCTGAATGTAAGTATCAGGGAGAAAGGGGGGCATCGCAAGTCATGGCATCGCAGAGTGAAAAGAGATGAAGGTGAAAGGCCCAAGGCGATGTCATGGTTGTTTAAGCGCAGCTCTCTACTCATGCAGGGGGGTTTGTGACGACCACATGTCCAGTGATACCCATTCCCGGTTGGTGCAATTGTTTCCCTTTGCACCTTTGCCAGGGAGGGGAGGACGACGGGCGAAACGTAGGCACGAGGCATAAAGTGCGTCGTGCGAGGAGAAAATTAGAGGCAGGAAAGACCACGAAGGTGTGCAGAGAGACGCCACCACGCGCCGTGGGTCTGGCTGGACCTTTTCTCCTTGGGAATCTGGGTACTCCTAAGCGAGAGGAACTTTATTGGTGCTCTCCCCTCCCCCCTCCCACTACCACGAATCCCTACCTGCCTAGTTACATACGTCCCTAAAAGCTACCAGCTGGATAACGGTTTTTCTTTTTTCAGTTACCTGACTACTCGGCTGCGGAGGCATGAGACATACAGGGAGCCAGAAGAGACAGATGCAAGCCCCACGCTGTCTTTGTCTCTTGATTCGGTTCCAATCGCTCTGGTTGCGGGCTCGGGCGCGTGGCTTTAAGACGGTTTCCAAGAAATGATCGTCAAGAGATGTGATAAAGAAGAAATGAAAATCAGGCCATGTTCCAGAGGCACCGTGATTGTTTATTCGCGAGATGGAAGGTGTTAAAGAGAGTATCAGGCCGGTTTTCGAGCCTTAGCCGTCTATTAGAAGAGGGCACAGGTCCTTGGTGTTTTTTTTTTTTTTTTTGCCCCCTCCCCCCGAGCAGGTAGCAATATGTCGGGCACGTTGAGAATTGTAGCTCCGCTGGCGGTTCGACCATCTACATACTAGAGTCAAGCCATCCAAGGGGAGCCCCGACACGGAAGCAAACCTTAGGCTACCCGTCTCCCCCGTATGTGCGGGTGGAGGGACCAAATGGGTTTGGTGAGACGGAGCTACGTGGAGACCGTTTCGCAAGTCTCGGGTTGGGGCATCGTGTCTCTCATTGGAAGTTCCTGTCTTGAAGCAGAAAGAGCTTGGTGGTTAGTTAGCTGCTTGCTGTTGGTGCCGGACCTTTTGCGCTACACGGCGGCCGGACTCGTCTCAGCTGCATGCTTCAGGACGGCTGCTAGCTGTGCGGTTTGGCTGCTCGCCTAGTTTTGAAACTTGGCAGTGTAGGGCACTGTGGCGGATGCGATATGCGAGTGGGTGTGCCCAAGAGCCGGCCGAGTTTTGCGCCTACGTGTGAGTAGCCAACAGTGATGGTGGAAGTCAATCCAGTATGGGACGGACAGAGGACTGGCGGATCGGTCAGTCGGGGCTTTCCTCGATTACAACCGTGTCTGTGTGGGTGATATTTGAGAGGAAAGAAGGAAAATGTAGACTAGGAGATTAAAGGGAAAAAGCCATGGGCGTTTTCCCTATTCGGGATGGGACGGGAAAAACCACACGGCCTTTGCCCCTCTCTCTCGCGCGCGCTTTCTTTCTGCCCCGACGGCATGTCTCGACGACAGTCGATCTGGGAGAGATCATTAGTTCTGGCCCTCTACTGAATCATCCCGAGGGTTCTTGTCGCCCTCAGCGGGGGAGAAAACGGAAGCGGGATGACGAGGGTCGGTTACTCGGGCATTCAGCTCGGACCATGTTTTTTTTTTTATGTTCTTTCAGGCTTTAAAGCCAATGCCCCTGGAACATGCAACCAGTGAATCTAGATTCGTCGAAAGGAAAAAGCATGATTCAGGTCTTGGTTCGTATTAACAGAGAAAGAGACATCATGTGGAACATCGAAGGAGGGGAGGGGCGCGGGCATGAGGAGGGAGGAGGACAGAAAATGAAGGACAGCCAGGATGTTACCTGAGGAGGCTTCTGTCATTCATTCGTCTAAAGGTTTTGACGGGAGTCGGACCTTTGTGATGGGATGGATGGTTGTGGAAGGAACGAGCTTTGGGGGGACGGGGGATGGATGCCCCCTGTTCAGTTGATGAACCGTGAGAACAGCCTGGAACATGCCGGGCCATCTGTCTCTGCTGGCTGGCAATGGTTGGCTTAACTCGGCATGGCTCACGCGGGGCTGGTGTGGTTTTTCTTGTTTCCGTATCCCTGATTCGGTCATCGTGGAGAGGACGAGAAGACGGGAGAGAGAGGCCTAGATAGTTGGTCCGGGGGGTTCTAGGAGGACCGGGTTGAGGATGATCGGTTAAGACGGAGAGAGATGGCATGCGATGTTGGTGGTAATAATGACGACAAATGTGATAGATGGGGCTGCTTAGCGTAAGGGATATGGAAGTAGGATGGAGCTTATGTTCAAGTGCAGGACGGTATGGGATCTGGCAGATGGGGCATTAGGATGCTAACCTGCAATAGTGTCGCGATCCGGCACGGCAGTGTCGTTTAGGTGGTCGTACGGACGTGAGAGGATTGGAAGAGGAGCAGGTGCTGATGGTGGTGGAAGAAAGGAAGATGGTGGGAACGAGGAGGATCCCTCCCGGGGATCTGCTCGGATGACGGACCGGGGGAGTGGGTGCTTAGGTTCCGGTGCTCTGGGCAAGCTGAGGTTAGGGAGATGCATGTGCAGATTCCCAGGTTGTGCATGGATCATCAGAGCCAAGGTAGCATGAAGCAAGGGCCGGGCTTCCAGCACTGAGCGGGAGACATCGGCATTGGTTTTTGGGGCATTGACGTGAACAACAGGGAGCCCAGGTACGAGTACATGGTAGATCTACGGTCAACAACAGATTGCGCTACCGTGCTCTGCAGAAACGCTCGTAGTTTGGGTCCCTTGAACCGACATCGATGCGTCCTTTGATGCAGGTAGGTAGGTCCCGGTAGAAGACAGTTTGTGCGCTTGGATCACGCATCCGAGATATAAGCCAGATCATCTGAGAAGCACGATAAGCATATCGAGCATTGACGAGGGGGCGGCAGTCAGTGCCTCAAGTGAGATACTTACCTGCCCTTCCATATTATGTTCCCGACGTACTTGGGTATCGTGAGACGAATGTTTGTCCGTGGACCTACGGTACGTATCTGAAGAGGGCAACATTACATAATGCAGCAGAAATGTGTGGGCCTCAAGGGTGCAGCGCTAGACAGACGCTAACGCTTGAGCCCGAGGGACGGCGTCGGGACGGGGTGGTCTTGACTGTCGCATCGTGGCTGCTAGCGCAGCAAGTCCCCTTCTGCTTTGCCGCGCGACGCACCTATGGGTACCGACCAAGGTGTCCATGGATATCCGTATCTTTAAGGTATCTTACTGTTCTCGAATCCGTCGCCGTCATTCCGCATACCGTGGTTGCCCACCCGGTGGGAACTGACTGAGGTAGGTTGCTGGGTCTGAAAGTGATGATTGCATGTCGGAGCATCAGCAACCCTAATAACCAATTGCAGTTCAAGCATGAGATAAGGGTGCTCAAGCCAAGGCAGCGCAAGAAAGATAAGATCGGGAGGAAGAACAGGGAGAAGAACAACGGACGTCACTCGTCAGTTGAGTGCGTCTTGCTCTTCACGTCCTGCCACTCTAACGACCGACCAATGGTGGAATCCAGTTAGCGACCTTCAGCCACCTTTTCTAGCTTGATTCCTTCCAACGGACATACGAAAGCTAAGGTAAGTAGTCGTACAACATGGCATCAGAACAAAGTCAGACTACTCCTTCTTCATCAAAGGACGGGCCGATGAACTCCAACGGTCAACGAGAGACACGGAAACAGATAGCATACGGCAGGCAAAAGGAGAATTCTTTGGTTACACGAGACACCTGTAGAAGCAGAGCCAGTTGCTCTCCGTCTTCTGCCTCTTTCGCACCACGAATATCATCCGTGTACTCTCTCCCAACAACCAACAGCCTAGAACCAGCCCCGTGGCCGTGTCAACCTCCCTTAGTGCCCTACTGCAAGCTGCAGCACATGTCACGGATCTCATTGAGTGGCATCGCGTCGTTGCATGCTGAGCACATCCCTACCGCATATCTCTTGCCCTTGCCAGGGTCGCCCAGTATCCTGGGGCCGCCACCACTCACCACTGCACCCGCCAGGGCAGACAAAAAGTCCACCAAAGAGCCCGAGCGTCCTAGCCCAACTCAAGGTCCCTCCCAAAGACTCAACTCAACCGAACGGCAATTGCGTGACTTGGCCGGGTCCTTCCTTGCCCAAGAACACGCCAAATCCGATGTCTTGTTGACGGTCCCTTTTTCCTCATTTCTTCTTTTACTTGCCCTCTTGTCATGTTTTCCGTCTGTCAGCTTCGCCTATCCGTCCTAACCAGACACCCGGACGCCGTCTCCTTGGCCTGCCCACCTATTCTACTCCCGCACGAACATGCGTTGTCTGTTTCCCCCCCTTCAGACTCATGACGACTGCGGATACCTGAGCAGAAAGGGGAAAAAGCAATCTCTCTTGCATCAATAACTCCCGTTCAGTCCCCATCTGCCAACTCAATTTTCCGCTCTCGCTACCGCAGATATCACGCCCCAGTCGGTCACCCTTGTCCTCATCTTCGCCCTTGCTGTTTTTTGTGTCCATCCCGACTCGCGTTACCGCGTCCCTGCCGCGTGCTCTGCTGGGCCACTGGAAGCAAGGAACGCAACTATTTTCACCTGACCAGTCTACCTGTTCTCAAGTGACACAGGCGCCCACATTACCATTCTTCTCACTGGCCAACAGACTGCAAGGCGCCGACAGAAGAAACATGACGATTCCAGTGTGGCGCACTGTCACTTTGCTTGCTTGCAGACATAGACCCCCTATTTTCCCTCTTCCTCCATCGCCTCGTTTCCGTTCCATCTCCTGGATGTCTCCGGCAAACCTCGTGGGCGTCGGCCCCGGTGAAATAAGAAAAAAAATTAATTGACAATCATAAACGAGACAATCCCAATCACAAGTCTCAGCGCCACGAGTTCCGTCGTCCGGCACACCCACCCACCTAGGTGACATGCTAAAACTCTTGGATCATTGAACGACGCCCACTACATCTTGCTCCCTTGGTTCTGCTTGGTCGCCTGCTCCGTCTCTATTCCTCCCTCCCTCCCCCTCTCTATCTCGTATGGAAAAGGGAAAGGAGGAGAATAAGCAGAAGGAGAACAATACAAGGTTATCCAGTCTAACCGTGGCGCAAGCCCAGTCGCCTCTAGTCTTCCTTCTCATCACCTTGCACGGACGCCTCCCCGCCATGGTTTGACGCTTCCAATGCCACCGTCTGCCACCGTCTGTCTCCTCTCCCGCCTCCTCAACTCAACGGTCGCCCCAGCCGGACAGAACATATATCGATCCCTGCCGTCCGCGTCCTGCGTCCGAGGGCGAGAAACAGATGATCCAAGTGTCGTTGTCTGTTGTTGCTCCATGAACCCCAGTCTTTCTCTTATTTTTTCGTCCCATCCTTTTGTCCCTCCATCCTTTCCTTCTTCATAGCTACCTACCCATAACTCCTGAGGACAAGACGTCGAGAGATGACGACTCAAGGTCCTTTTTAAGTCCCAGAAGCGCGTCACGCTTGCTCTTCCTCACCCCAGCTGCGACATCATCATTCCAGTCCCTTGACGGGTGTCGCCAGGCGCTGTCCTGTGCCATCAACTCCAATTTCGCCTGCCGCGCCGCAGGGGACTGACTGGTGTGTCGGTATCAACCAACGTCGTGCGACGGGGTTCGCTCATTTCCCTCAACATCATCGTCATAAAAACCCTGACCTCGCCAGGCACGAGGGGCCCTTGGGCATGCCGTGCAGAATCAACCACCAACTACGCCATTGAATCCCCTCCACCCGTCGGCGATGGTCTTCTCAGAGAGCAAAGCCAATAGGAAGAGCGAGGTATTGGTCGTCTCATCCGACGCGGGCCCTCCACGGCTTGACTTCGCCCTCACCAGACGACGCCGGGGTACCTTCAGTAGCTTCGACAGTGATGGAGACCTCTATCCCCGCGCGACAAGGTCCTCTCACGATCTCTTCTCGCAAGCCCTCGACAGGATCGACTTAGCAGATAGCGACTCGGAATGGGGCGCCGTGCGTGCTCGGGCCAGAGAGAATAACAACAGGGAAGGTTTGGCGGATCTAATCGACTTTCTCAGGACCACCTCACCACCACCTGAATTTCCTTCGCAATCCGTGTTCGATGAGGACAATGCCGATGCACAGGAGCCTGAGAGATGGAGGTTGTTCAAGAAGCTGCGCCGCCCACGCACGCGTGCCAGATCCGAATCGCCCGTTCGTCGACCCCTGACGGCAGGGCTCCCAAATTCTGCCGTCGCGTCGAAGACGAGCAGCGGCAACTCGCATATCGCAATTTCCATCCCCTTGGAATACTGCCACGTAGGACCCGATTCCGATTGGGCCCTTGCCATCTTCAATGCCACACCACCTCTACCCCCTACCCCCCCTGTTCGAAGGAGTGAAGAAGACATCAACGGCGCTGCCAGGCCCTATGCCAGTGATCGCACCGTCACCGTACTCAAAACAGTCAGCGAGAAGGGGTCCGCCTCGACCATCAATACCGTCAACACCATGAGTACCAAAAGAACCAAGGGCTCCGTATCCATCTGGCCCAAGATCAACCCTAGTCCCATGAGCCCGCCAAGGACGCCATATACCACGCCGCCTGGGAGCTTGCGCGGAAGGTCTCTGACGAGGAAGACGCACGACCGCATGCCTTTGCCACCACCGCATTACGCCGAGCTTCCAGCGTCGCCGGTCCCTCCATCACGAAGCGCCGATGACGGTCTCGACAGGAAATATCGTACCGGAAAGGATGGTGACCATGGTGTGAGCCTGGCCTCACATACTCAAAAGGTCAAGACACCACCGAAAAGACCTGAGAATATCTCTCTACCGTCTCGAAAGTCTAGCGTTAAGATAGCCAGACCCGGCGCGGAGACTGCCCTGGGGAACCAACGTTCCATCGACAGCATGATTGGCACAGTTTCCAAACGAGAAAGCGTGACCTTGGACGGTCCTCAACTGAGCCCTGGTGTCAACTCTGATGCTCCGTCGATCAGCCCCAGCATCGCAACAACGGAACTGTCAGAGCCAGTAATCTCAAGTGCTCGGTCCGCAAAAGCCTACTCTACCGCATCCATCGTACTCCAAGACCCATCAACAACGCCTAGGCAGTCGTTCACTATCCGTCCAGGGAGCAGCGATACCGCACAGACAACATTAGTCAACGAGTCCGTGACGTCCAGGAATCCATCAACGAGGACTGCTGCCTCTCGTCAGAGCCGCAAAGAGCGCGTCAAGTCTCTGAAACAGCGAGACATGGAAGCGCTGAAAGCTTTGACAAAACCGCTGCGACCAGACGAAGATGGCGAAATAACCCCAAGGCCAGGGACGTGTGACACAGTGATCAGCTCTTTGCGTCTTCCCTCGCGTGATGGGACATTCGGCGACACGAATCATTTCTCACCACCCGCCATTCAAACGAAGCTTTCGGCGACAAACCTGGCCAATATGGCAAGGTTACAGGGGATATCATCGCATCACGGCCCCAATGGGGCTTCGGCCAAAATCTCCAACTGGCAAGCCACTCAGCAGGCCGAGACACCAGGATGGGAAACCGCATCAGAAAACCCGACACCAGGTTGGGAGACTGCTCGGGAGACCCCGGATATTAGCCATGGTGAAGAAAGTCAATGGACGCCGATCAACACCAGCTCTGATACGTTTGAGAATGGCGTCTCAAGGTATAGCACAATCAGCTCTGAGCCACCTCGTCGATGGGGAAGCTTCCGTCGTACGAGCTGGGCAAGCTCGGTACCACTCTTGGACCGAATAGGCAGCTTTGCACCGTCTGACGCGAGTTTCACGCAGACTGTGGCAATGGGCAACAGCTACCGAATGTCGCGTGCCGATTCAGCCACACTATCGCCCATAGATGCTGATCGCCTCTCGGCAAATGACTCCTGCATCATCAGCCCTGGCGTGCGAGCCAAGAAAAGTCCTGCTAAGAACGACCAGTCTTTTGCAGGTAGCATAGCGGCGTTTCCCAAACCCGGGTCTGGGCCCAGGCTGAGCGCCATAATGCCGGTCGCCGAGGTCGTACCCTCCATCCCCGTTGATGAGAGATGGTCAGCTTCAACTCTCAACTCACCTATGACGGTGGTCGAAGTCTCGCATCCCCCATTTTCTAGCCGCCAGACACCCGTCAGGAACTCGAATCAAATTGCCCGATCGCATGCTTCTGGGAACTCCAATGTCGGCAGGCCCAGCGGACAGCGGAGCCGGGATTCGGCGTCTGAGGATGGAGATGGCGATGAGACGGCGACGTTGCGTCCAAAGAGCCGTTCAGAGGAGGATGACTCTCTCAACCTTTTGACCATGTCGGCAAGCCAACTTCGTGCCCATTACGCCAACCTCCGCAGTGCAAGAGTGAACGATCTTGCGCATGAGATGCTCCGTAACCAAGAGCGCCTTGAGCTCCGGATGGATCAGCAAGAACGCAATCAAAAGCTCTTCATCGAACGTCTCGAGCAGTGCATGAGTGCGCTCCGCAACATGCCTGGCTCGCCCTTCACAGGGCCCCGCTCTCTAGACTGGCCGATTGAAGATGACTTTATCTACGACGAGCAGAGCAGCAGCCGTGACCAAAGACACAATGTGCGCGGACGCAGAACAAGCCGCCACCGCAGTCAGAATCGATCACAGCGAGAGTCGCGCTCTCGGCGGCGGGCCGTGGAAAATACCGACGACTTTGACGACTTTGACGGCGAATTTGTCAATTCCAGGCCGAGACGGTCATCGACGTCGCACAGTACCCCGCGTAGGGGGCGAACCAGACGCCAGGAGCCTGGATTGGTGCAGTCGCTTCCCACGCGCGGCGGATTGGACGATATGGAGCCCCTCATACGGGAGCTCCAGCTTGCGTCGAGGCTGAGCTGGGAAGCGGAGCGGACCGCGAGGAATGAGACGCAGCGGCCGGGCGACCCGAACGCTTATAACTACATGATGTAATCCGCGACGAGATGGATTTCTCCTTTTTTCCTTTTCATCTCTGATTCACGTCTTATGTTGCTTTCTGTACGATCGACGACAGCTCGACGGCATTGTCCAGCATTTGGCTGATACAGTACTTTTCTTTTGTCCAGGAGAGGGATGGGGTTATCCGTGTTGACAATCTTTAGTTTCCAAGGTACCTAGCTACGTAGTAAGTAATGAACGCCCTCAAAGCTCATGGTAATGTTCTGTCAAACCAAGAGCCTCAACCATATCTCATGAACCATCTTTCTGGCGTTGCTCATGCAGAGGTAAACTCAAATCGAAAGCTCGATATCCATGATGCATGTCAAATTACGAGGATGGAATGGGCAGGTAGCGAGACACGAAGAAAAGAAAGAAAGCTGTTGTCACAATTTCCCCGATCCGCCCGGAGGTTGTATAGGTCGAGTGAATCGGATCCCGAATCGTTCCAGGTGTAAGTGTAAAAGTGTGTCATGGGCTTGCAATAACTCAAAAATCCCAGCCAATGACGTCGTTTGTGCGTATAGAGGGACCTTAGGGGCCCCCATTCTTCTTCAGAAAGTCATGATGTCTTTGACTGAGGAGTGTGGAGTAAACTCAATCCAACTGCGAGCGGAAGCTAGCGAGAAGTAGGTAAAGCATCAACCAGCCGCTGACTGAGCCAACATTTCTCAAGCCACATGTTCCATTGGCCTGATCGTAGTCTTTTTTCCCTCCGTCGACGCTTCGACAAACATTTGCGTATCAGTACGTCTTGCAAAGTAAAACTGGAAAGCCAGAACAGATTTGAACCAGACCCGTAACAAACCACATCCCCGAATACTACCAAAAAAAAAAAAAAAAANACATGTCACGCCCTTGGATCCTCGTGGCCCCTTCGTCCCGCGGCATCGGCGCCGCTCTGACCCGTCACCTCCTTACGACCACTACGGCCCCGATTCTGGCGACCTGCCGCTCCCGGGACACGACGGCGACGAAACAGGCCCTCCTCGAGCCCCTGTCCTCGTCCCTGCCCCCAAAGACTCTCGAGGACGTCGCGCCCCGGCTGAAAGTTGTGAGGGTGGACGTCACGGACGAGGAGAGCGTGAGGGAGGCGGCGGAGGAGGCGAGGGGGCTGTTTCCCGGCCGGACGCACCATCTGCGTCTCGCGCTCGCGATCCCGGGCATACTGCACCCGGAGAAGTCCCCTAGCCAGATGGACGTCGAGAAGGACCTGGACATGTTCCGGGTGAACTGCGTGGGGCAGATGGTCCTCATGAAGCACTTCTCCGACTTCCTGCCCCGGAAGTCGGTCCTGTTCTCGGAGGACGCGGACGACGTCAGGGGGCTGCCGGGGCAGGCCGTCTGGGCGGCCATGTCCGCGCGCGTGGGCAGCACGACCGACAACCTCAAGGGCGGGTGGTACGGGTACCGCGCGTCCAAGGCCGGGGTCACCAGCCTGGCCAAGAGCCTGGACCTGTGGCTGCGGCCGCGGAGCGGGGAGAGGGCCCTGGCTGTCGCGTATCACCCGGGGACAGTGAAGACCCTGTTCAGCGAGGGCTTCTGGGACACGGTGCCGGAGGGCAAGCTGTTTGAGGCCGGGTATGCGGCGGAGAGGATGTGCGAGGTTCTGAGGGGGGTGGGCGTGGAAGGGAGGGGGAGGTTTTGGGACTGGAAGGGGGAGGAGATTTNGTGGTGAGGGCTGGGCACAAAGACGACCCTCAACAAGACTCGGTCAACGTCACGAA
This sequence comes from Colletotrichum chlorophyti, assembly GCA_001937105.1. NCBI lineage: Eukaryota > Fungi > Ascomycota > Sordariomycetes > Glomerellales > Glomerellaceae > Colletotrichum > Colletotrichum chlorophyti. The sequence goes on from MPGH01000017.1 coordinate 445,294, forward strand.
AGACGTTGAGCCGTCAATCTTCGACCAGCTTACGGACTCTGAAGCAGAAGAAGAGAAATAGTCAGTAGCCGGGGGTGACTGCGGGCAAAATGGCACGAGTTAGTGGCTCGACGTGGTAGCGATTCCAGCACGGCCAACAGTGATGATTCCTTCAAGTCAAAAGTGCGGTGAAGGAGGAGGGTTGCAACATGATGAAACCGTTGTAAGTCATGCCTGTTAGTTCATGCCATTAGGAGACGCGTTGGGCACGAAAACTCATGCTTCAGCCTAAAGAAGCGGCAGCTTTTGTCAAGATTTCGATTCAATCATGTTTTCAAGCAACATGGGAGTAACCCAACCGTCGCCATCACTAAGACAGTAAGGCTGGACAGGACAACAGACGAAACGTGCGTATAATTGTCGTTTCATGGCAACTGCTTCTATAGATGTTGCTAAGAAGAAAAAGCTGCTATTTAATACTTGAGACAGCGATATCTCACTCCCTCTGAGAAACTCCGTGCTGTGAAAACACCGTGGTAAGCACCTGCAATTCTCACCAGACACTCTGCCCACGCCGTCTACAAAGCAACGTCCTGGAAGGACGCACCGTCGGGGGAAGTGCCCGGCTTCTCATTCGGATTGTCTTCGTCGCTCCGGCCGTCATTGCTGCCCGACTCGGAACCATCCTCCTTCGGCCGATGAGCGAGTTTTTGTTCGTCCTTGTCTTCAAGCCGCACCTTTTGCTCCTCCTGATCGGCAATACGCTTCTGCTCCGCCTCTTTGTCCTCATCATGATCTGATGCCTGCTCACCCTCTGCCTTGGGCGTCGGGGGCTTGTCGCTTCCCTCAGGTGACTTGGCAGAGGACTCTAAGCCGGCACCGGAGGTGGCGGCAGCATCACCGTTCTCAGCCGAGTTGGTGGTAGGAGGGGACGGCAGCTCCTTCTGCGTCTGAGGTGGAGGCTGCTGTGGCGACGGCGCTTGCTGAAGCTCGTCGCTTGGAGGTCCAGGTCTGAGAGCATCGAGGTAAAACTTCGTGACGCCCAAGATGCGCCCGTTCTTCTCGCAGGCCTCAACCCACTCTGGCCTCACCACGGGGATATTAGTCTCGACAGCCTTCTCCCATGCCAAACCACGGCCTTCGGTCGTGACAAAGTGCGTCGTGTCGATGCGGACGCTGTCGACGATCTTGGCACCAATGCGTTCAACGGCGGCCGTCAGAGCTTCCCTCGTAGCGGCCGGCATGATGCCCGTAGTGATTGTGATACCACTGAGGTCTGTCATCTTATGGGTGCGCACAACCACCTTCTCAGAGCTCAGGGTACCCGCGGTGGTACGCAGAACGAGGTGGAAGGTGTAGTCGGTGTCGACAGCGAGTCCGCTGATTTTTGTGCTGTGCATCTGGAGGGGGCGGGGGATATTGCCAGCCTTCTGGCCGTTTCGGTATAGAGAGAGGGAGATGAGGTCGGCGGTTGCAAGCTCGATAGGATCCCACTCAAGCACGACGGAAGTTTGAGTCGCATTGCGGCAGCGAAGGACGGGCGTCGTGGGAGCGCTAGCGCCGAAGGAGGAGTAGATGCGGTCCTGGAGCTCGCGGAAGGCTTGCTCAGTCTTGGACTCCGAGTTTAGGTTGCGGGCGACGGTGATATCGACGATGCTACCGGAGGAGATGTTGGGGGGTAGGAGAATAGAGGGAAACTCGATCTAGGAGGCAGATGTCAGCACAAGCGTCAAGTGTGATGATGACGAGGCCGGATTGCATCGGGCTAGCCATTGAAAGGGAGAAACCAATTATGGGAGCGATAGCTTTTCCACTGAGCTTTGCGACCCATCAAAACTACCGTATATGCATCACGAACAACATACCAGGCGTTTGTCCGGCGTCAGGAGAACCGTGACGCCGGCGTCGACCTTGCCGACGGTCAGGGAAACAAGCATCGTGGGCGCTGCTTGCTGGTTTTCAGGATGTCCGGATGGACTTCGACTATACGTGATCGCGTTTGTGACAATCAATCGCGTACGGCTTCACGGCTTAGTCTTCGATACTTAAGGCAGGCAGTTGAAAGGAGCACTTGAATGGCTTCAGACGGCCGAACGAATTGATCCTGTTTGTGTACGTTTGATGCGAGACACATATGCTGGGCCAAAGTGCAACGCCAGTTCTGTTAATTACCAGGTTGGCAGCTCCAGACGTCCTCTCTGTCCGGCCAGCTCTGCGCTAGCAATCTGATTTGTCGCTGGGTATCGTTGGGGGGCCCGCGTCAGGGACCGTTTCGCTTGGTACGTATCGAGCTCAGTGCTTAGCCCCTTCATCCTTCCAGAGCTATCGTGCTTCAACTCCCAACCCTGGCGTTTCAAGGCATGATAACCCAAGCGTGCATAGAAGAAGTACGGAATAAGGTTTGTGAGATGTCGCATAGGAAATATTCGATCTCGTGCCTTGGACAGAGGTAGTTTCTTTCGTCTATAATGGGGTATCAAGTGTTCTAAATACAGTAATCTAACAGGATCCTAAAGCTTCGTACAGCTGTGCAAGCTCTCATTCTTCCTCTTATTATATCCCTCATCAGCCGTCCCTTTTGAGATCATTCCCAAGATGCACATGACCGTCTCGACATACCGAAATTGAAGCAGATGGCCTGGGTTGTTCAACATCTGGACGCCTCTAATCTCTCCCAAACTTCTTCATCGGGGGCCGTTCTCCTCCAACAGGCCTTCTGGGCTTCCCAGAATCTGGCTCTTCGCGTCGCTCGAACTTCTGCTTGGTGGGTTTGCTGACCTTCGGCTTCGACAAACATCTGTCAATGAACATATCCACAACCGCATCCATCGCAGCGCGAAGCTCCTCGTCCAGAAGTCCCTTAACAATACTTCTGGGTACCTCGGCGTTGCAAACGATCGTCCCGGTAAGATCACCACGTGCTGTCGCCGCCGACATGCTCTCTGCCCCATCCTTGCGCTCGATTGTTCGACCCTGCGCATCGTATCCCCTGGCCAGCAGAGAGGCATGTAACGCACGCTTGACGCGCCTCTTAGCCAAGCTCACGACGCATGGCGTGTCCGTCCCACGGTTGCCGTAGAACCATAGCCATAACGGTTCAGTCTTTTTCTTCTCTTCGTAGTAATGTCTCAGCACGACGGACCGCGGCTCCCGCTCTCCCAGCGGATCTGATAGAAATGGGGCATCATATGTCCTCATAACATGCCGGGTCGAGTACCTCACTCTGACCAAGTTCTTTGCATTTTTTCCTTTAGGTAGAGGAGCTCGTAGCAGGTCCTTATCGTGCGAGCCGATGTCCAGCTCGTTAAATATCTGCTTCTTATATTTGGGCGCTGGCTTGCGGGCTAAGGAGTGTTGGAATGCTTGGTGAAGGAGGACGGGAGGTTGCTTCGAGGCTTCGCACGGGGTACGAGAGAATCGGACAAGGAGTGGCAGGAAGTTATTGCTGTGAGGCGGCGGCGATAGATGCCGGAGGGTGCTAGTGACATGCTGAGGCCGCGCCGAGATCATCGCAACAGTTCTATAGGTGGCGAGCCGCGAACGTTCATGCCCTGGCGCGCGGCAAAAGTCGGACGGCTACAGCGGAAAGATTCTGACACTATGACATGGCCAAAGAGGCAGCAAGAGTTATAGATGTGGCGTGCCTTCTGGTCACTTTTCGAGTTTGTCAAGGGGAATAAATCCTCCGCGAGAACAGGTTTGTCAGGATAGTACGCGACGGCAGTCACGGTTCTGGCCGTAGTAGGAATAGTAGGAAAGCCTCCCATTGTATTATTAGGTAATCAAGTGTGAAGCCTAGACCATATATCGTTCTGAAGGGGTGGGTGTGCTGTCGTCCTAGGAGAAATTGTAACCATACAATGAAATCTGCAGTGATGCACATGCTTGTTTCTGATTTCCACATAGCCCTTCACCGTCCTCATTTCACTTACCTATCTGAGCCACAAGCTGGACAGTGCACGGGGCACCATTCTCCTTAATGATACCCAACCGCATGTCGTAACCTGGGCCACCTACTCTGTGTTGCATAAGGTACATTAGTACGGTGTACAGCCTCTGGAAGGAACCAGCCCCCACTTGACTCATACCGGAACCACCTCACACTGCACTTGGAACCAAAAACAAATAAAAATAAAATAAAAAACCAGCCAAAGGTGTGCATCGCACTTCATCATTCGCCCCTTCGAAGCTAGCCCAGTTTTTCTAGCAAGTCGCGCGCACAATAAAGCCAGTCGACATCACTGCCCACTTTCAGTCTTTCCACCCTCCCGACTTTTCGACTACCAACTTCCACACCCCGCCCGATCTTCCTCCTAACATCAACACACCTTCCCTCTGAGAACAGGAATTCTCACAAGTCAAGATGCCTAAGAACAAGGGAAAGGTCAGTGGTTTCCCCCCTTCTTGCGAAATCGCCTCTTCCGTATCGCGAAATGGTCCTGTCCGCCATTCAGATACAATTCGAAAAAAAAAAAATCCCCCCCCTCCCCCCTGCTTAGGCGGACCCGCAAAGCAACCCCGCCCCCTCCTTGCTATTGCCTTGGAACACACCGACACCGACCTGACCGTCGATGATGACGCCCACGATGATGATGATGATTAGAGACTGCGTGGTGTTGCGTCCAAGTACTGACAGCCATACAGGGAGGAAAGAACCGCAGACGTGGCAAGAACGAGTCCGACCACGAGAAGCGTGAACTCACGTTCAAGGAAGATGGCCAAGGTAAGGCTCTACCAGAAACCTTCCCATGTCCTGTGCATCGCCAACAAATCAAATCGCACACGAAATTTCGAAAACGCCCGTCAATGATGAAAACAACTATGTGATCGCCAAAACGAACTACCCAAGCTATGATGCTAACCCAGTTTTTCAAACAGAGTACGCCCAGGTTGTGAAGATGCTGGGCAACGGCCGTCTCGAAGCCCAGTGCTTCGACGGCGTCAAGCGTCTCGCCAACATTCGCGGCAAGCTTCGCAAGAAGGTCTGGATCAACCAGGGTGACATTATCCTCCTCTCCCTCCGCGAGTACCAGGACGACAAGGGCGATGTCATCCTTAAGTACACCGCCGACGAGGCCCGCTCCCTCAAGGCTTACGGCGAGTTGCCCGAGTCCGCAAAGATCAACGAGACCGATACCTACGGCGCCGAGGGTGACGGAGACTGCAACTTCGAGTTCGACGATGATCGCGATTCCGAGGAGAGCGAGGACGAGGCCGGCGCTGCCGGTGGCAAGAAGGATGTCGACATTGACGACATTTAAACAAAAAGCTCAAATATTACACACACGAAACACAGGACCCCGCCGCCGCAGCTACCTCGTCAAAAAGTTGTGTCAAGAAATGCCCCGAACCCTTCCCTCCCTCTCCGCGTAACTGGTCTTCTGCAGCAGGACCAAACGGGGCTGGGAATTGCTGTCTTCTCTCTCAAACTCGCCGGTTGCTCAATATATGTCGGCCGCCGTGTTCCGCGACAGTCAAGGTGTTAAGGGTGGTGCGTTGGACGGCCATGGTGGGAGGGACGTCATGGCTCGTCAGATCATCGGGACGATAGATTTACTTTTCTTTGCGCTTGATTAATTGAGTTAGTTTGGCTTGGGGCTTCCGGGCCGCTTCCAGATTCTACAAACCCATTTCAAGGCGCAATGTGACGTGTCATTTCAGTGAACACTTTGTCTTAACAAAAACGCTTGTTGACATTTTCGATTTCAGTCCCTTCACGTAACCAACTTGCTCATCTGGAAGCTTGCGCTTCCATTTCCTGCTATTCGCGACCAGGCAGAAGACTGGCCGCCTAGCCTTTCAAGCCTATCTCGGGAGAGCCGAGGGGACAAAGCGAACCCCCTCGAATCATGCCGGTCCATTATCCGGCTAGCCCAAGTACAACCTGTCTTAAGTGACAGCCGTAAATAGAATTTAAGTTAATTTGTCCCTATTGTGATTCTAGAGACTAAGCACGACAGAAAAAGGTCCACGAAAGACTATGCTCTGGAGCTCTGGGTCGCCGGGTTTTTACCAGTCGTCATTGTCGCTCCTCTCGTCATCTGCCGGGAGTTTAGTGGGATGGAACACGGGGAAACACGGCTGATAGTAACTTACCACTCCTGCTGACTTTCTCTTTTCTCTTCTGCAACGCAGCGGCGAGGGCGTTGGCCATGTCACCGCCACCGCCTGGCGCAACACCAGCCGGAGGCAGACCACTGCCATGAGGACCGGTATCGCTGGAACCTCCAACAGTTGCGGCGCTTCTGTCGCGAATTTGACTCCTGTCCACTTTTTTGAGTGCCTTGATACCGCCAGCTTTTTGAATATCGCCCAACATGGCGGAGCGGCTGGCATCTGGCGCGGGAACCGGAACACTCGAGGAGTACCCAGAGTCCCGATTCGGCATAGGAGGAGGGGGGGGAGGTCCGCCCAAGCTAGCTGGGGGCGGGGGTGGAGGTGGTGGTGGAGGTGCTCCAGCTCCAGGTGGTGGAGGAGGCGGGGCGGGGGGCGCATNATGGCGGCAGGGGAGGCGGAGGGGGAGCGTTCGATAATGGCCGAGGCGGTGGTGAAGTTGGTAGCGGTGGCGGCGGAGGAGCGTTCGAAGAAGGTAATGGCGGCGGAGGCGGGGCGTGCGATACTGGCAACGGAGGAGGCGGCGGAGGGTGACCAGCTGCGGGGGGAGGTGGTACAGGCCGAGAAGACGGAGGCGGTAGTGGAGGTGCCTCGGATACCGGAGCTTTCGGGGGGAGAGCAGGAGGTAAACCGGCATCCGCTCGCGGGGGAGGGGGGGGCGGAACAGGGCCTCGGCTTGGAGTTGGTGGAGGTTGTCTGCCGCCGGAGAATGCGGGAGGCACCCCAAATCTATGACCAGTCGGTCGTTCCTCCTCTTGCATCGGCGTCTTCGGCGGTCGCGGAGGCGGGGGTGGTCCGGGGTTCGCAGGCCCGCGGATAGAGCTAACCGATCCACCCAGCGCATGGGCGAGTTTGCCGGCATCCGGCAGTGGAGGCGGTACGGCAAATCGGTTTTTCGGAGGCTCTGGTGCAGCCGACTCGCTGGGAGGGGTTGGTTCTCTTTGTACAGCGGGTGGTTCTGTCTTGCCGGATCTTCTAGCCGGCGGAGGAGCCGGCGCCGCGCCGCGTCTGGGGGCAGGTGGAGGTGGCGGTACACGTGGGCTATCCGAATGACCACCTCCGGGAGGAGGTGGTGGTGGAGGCGCCCGTACGTTTCGAGGCTCGATACCGTTGGATTGAGGTGCTGGCGCTGGAGGTGGGGGAGGAGGCACATGGCTCCGGGCACCGGCCATCAGCTTCTCCTGCTCCTCCTTCAAGAAATCGACGATAAACTCTTGGTTTTCTTTGATAAAATCATCCGTGAGACCTTTGTCTCGCAAGTCCTGGCCGAAGTTTTCTCGCCATTGGGAGTCAAAAGCATCCAGGACGGGAAATTCGGAAGGCTTGTGGCCATCGATGCTCCCCACAGATGACACTCGCCCGTGAGGTGGGTTTGCTCGAGGTGATTCGGGGGGAGTGGGAGCGGAGGCGTGCCGGCTGCCAAAAAGACCTCCTAGTAAACCGTGTTTGTGGGCAGCAGTCTGGGCAGCTCCGCCAAACGGAGTCGATCTGGTTGCTCTGCTGGCGTTCTTTTCTCTGTCGTCCATCTTCTTCTTGAATTGTTTCGCTTCCTTCTCGTCGACAAACGACAAGCCAGCAAGGCACTCTTCGATCTCGAAGCTATGGAAATAAGTACGGTCTTGGTTGTAGCTCCATGTGTCATAAATCTCCTGGTCCCAGATAACACCGCGGTTTCCAGGCTTCAAGGATGTCAGCCAAGCAAACAGAATCACACGAGGCGCAATGACTTACCGAGATATCGACCATCTTGAGCCAATATGTATTGCCGACCAAATCATTTGACAGGACGATGGCGCCCTGAATACCCGTGTATGTCCATTTTGCTGGGTTAGGATAGGCAACATATAGTCTGGCAACGGCTACAGCCTGGATTTTGTTGGTCTGCTTCGGAACAAAGCGCTTGACAGTCTCCTTGTCGTCGTCGGTCAATCCCGCCGGCATAGTTGCGGTGTGGGAGGTTCGGAGGAGAAGAGAAGGGCCGGTTAAGTTGTGTAGTCGATCTTATCGTTCGAATGTGGTGGATTTAAATTGGGCTAGGAGGTGGAGTTGTTTGGCAGAGTCGTGTGCTTGCTGCAGCCGTGACAGCAGTAGCAGTAGCAAACAATGGTCGAAATGGTTCGTGGATTGCGTACGCGTGTGTGAGGTAGGCAGGCAATGGCAAATGGCGCTTGGTGGGTGGTGACTGATCTGGGCATACACCCCCTCTTTCGGGATGGCGGTTCGTCAGGTTAGTCGCTTTCAGCAGCGAAGCAGACGAGATACCCGGGGTAAGTCGATGAAAGCCGCAGCTTCGAAAGGTGTTAGGAGGTGGAGGTAAGGCAAGGTACAGAAAGGGTACAATTGGAGCAGGAAAAGTTACTGCTATACTAAGCAGCCAGAACAGGTAGGTAGAGTGAGTACGTGAAGCAGCCACTGTTGTGCGCAAAAGAAAGCTAGGAGGAAATGATAAGCTTGTGCTCAAAGATGCCAGAGCTTCCGGGTCCGGGGGCGTTTCATGTAATGCGGACTCGCATCAGTCGACAAGAGACCCTTAAGATATCATGCAAAGTCTTCCGAAAAGACTGGATAAGAGGGTTACAGGAGATCGCGCCGCCTGTGGAAGAGGTTCGGTGTGGTGTGGTTTATGGTGTGAGTGCGAATGGGAATAACGTTGCTTGAATCCGGTTGCGCGGAGAGGGAACGGCGGCGTGGATAGTGGTTGCTAGACATGGAGGTTGGTGACTGACGGCGGAACTCGTAACCGACTCTGGGCGGCCGCAGGTGGCTGAGTCGTTCGTTTCAGTGGCTCCCGTCTTTTTTCTCTCAGGCACTGCTCGGGCGTCAGCTCGGGCCCCATCTGTTCTTCCTTCCCGCGTACACCACTCCAACTCATCTCCAAGTGGAAGTACCCATTTATGCCCCAGCCACACTTGTTCGCGTGGACGCACCGCCACGTAGAATGAGCACGAAGTCTGTCGTCATTGTGGGAACACACATTCAGCAACGAACTACGTATACGTACTGAGGTATGTAAGATACTCGGTGAGTATCCCAATTGTCAGTAGAACGATAACGATGGGCTTGCACTCGGAACAATGCTCTTACTGCGCGCGTACTTAAGGTTCATGTCTCAGCACTCAAGAATAAGTGCACGCCTTGGCTGCCTATAGAACCTGAGGTGTTCTAACAGTATCGGTTGATATAGAAATTGATTCATGAGTTCATTGATGGCATTCAGACGCTATCCGCCGCCTGTTTCCCAAATCCCCGGCTGCGAGGTGTTCCCTTCTCTCGTTCCTGTAATCTACAAATCATGTTCTTTCATACATCGTCATGCATCCTCAGATACGAATTTCTTGGGTATGCCTCTTTATTTGTTCAGGGCTTCCGCCTTGGCTCGGCGCTCCTCCTTGGTGCCCTCCTCCTGGGCATTGAAGTCCTTAGGGATGGCAGGTCCAGGGTGTGCCTGGTGAGCGGCGAACTTGGGGTCAACACCGCCCTCCTTGTTAATGGGCTGCGTGCTGAACTCCTTCTCCTTATCGGAGTTCTGGTGTGCAAGTCAATTTTAATACCCGCATGGTTAGCAGTTAGGGAGGAAGTGGCTTACGTCACCCTTGGTGATGTTGTTGACGAGTTCCTTGACCTTGTCCGCCATTGTGGATGTTTAATCGACTTTCTTTTTGGTTTATTTGAGTGGTGGCTTTGTAGGTGGGTGTTTGATACCAGATGTAATTGGAGTCTGGGCGGAGGAGAATGTAGGAGAGCAGGGCGAGGGGCTGTTTTTAAACTATCTCGTCACGGCTTACATGTGAGTCGAGGCGTGTTCCCCGCGGGAGGTGCGCATTGCGTGGGAGGGTTGCGACAGCTGATGACGTCGTTCCGCCGCGAAGGGGAATTTGTTTGTGACAACCCCCCAAACAAACAGCACACCCCCGCTCACCTGGAAGGCCTCACAACGCAGAGACTACGTACTAGACCGTGCTACGAGTGGCATTGGCTGCCTGCTTCCAGACCGTCTGTAGCCGGTCCATTGAGCTGGATGGATGATGCTGGCCAAGTTCCGATGCACGTCACTGGCGACTTACGTGCATTTGGCACCCTATCACGAGAACCAACACAGATGGAAGAAATCGGTCCAAAACCTTGACAAAAGCAGGCGTTTTACGGCGACAGCACGCCAACGCCCATTGTATACGAATGCATCAACCAGTCATCTTCTTGAGTTCACCCCAAGTCTGGTGCGGCGCTGGCGCTAGTTTTCGGTATCAGTTCTTGGCTGTCAAATCGCTTGCTGTCTGGTTTTGCAAGTGGTGATATGTGTAACCATTTGTCGCTGCGCGAGAGGAGAAGAGCGCTGAGTGGCTGAGTGTCGATAGAGATGAGGAGTGAGTCAACAGCGGTGAACAACTTAAAATACAGTATGAGAAATGTTGCTTGGTCTATCTGTCACCTTGCACAAGAGACCCATGACCACGATCTCTCTTAAGAATATTGTACTACTATGGTATGAGGATCAAGCAGTCCTGAATATGGCATATTGCTTATTACTTTTTGTCTGCTCATCTCTTTACAAAGCAATACAGACCCGTCCCAATAAACAGGAAGACCCGGATGTGCGTACAGTATACGTGATATTAAACACTGTGATTTACTGCTCTTTACCCGTTAAAGTATCACTCTACGCACTGTATTCCCCAAGGCAACACCCAATGATGAAGTCAATCCTGATTTCACCGTCATCTCTTTCATTCACTTGATACCGGTGCATCTGCCCCTGGTCAGCCACGATGCACCATGTCAACTAACGCTCAGCCCGTGAAGCTCTCGCTTCCTCTTGTTAGTTTTGAACCTGGTAAAAGTCTTCTACAGTTACTAAAAGCCGTTGTAGGAATACCAGCAGCACCTCTTCCAAGAACTGAGAAATGAGGATGAACTGGTCGTTCTCGCTCGTGGCCTGGGGCTGATGCGGCTCGTCACCAACCTGCTCCATTCCTACGATGCAGCGGGAAACAACCTGATTATTCTTGTTGGGGCCGATGATCGCGAGAACAACTGGATTGGGGAGGCTTTGGCTGAGCATGCCGCCATCAGCATGTCCGCCAACGCAAGGGGCCTCACGGTCGTGAACACCGACTTTACCAGCGTTGGCGCTAGAGAAAAGATGTACACCCGCGGCGGAATCTTCAGCATCACGTCGCGCATCTTGGTCGTCGACCTCCTGACGAACCTTCTTGACACGGAGAAGGTCACCGGTCTTATTGTTCTCCATGCTGATCGCGTCGTCGCCACATCACTAGAAGCCTTCATCTTGAGAATCTACAGGCAAAAGAACAAGGCCGGCTTTCTCAAGGCATTTTCCGACAATCCTGATCCGTTCTCGACCGGCTTCTCCCCGTTGGCGACAATGATGAGAAACCTCTTTCTGAAGAAAGCCTCGCTCTGGCCGCGTTTTCATGTTACGGTGGCACAGTCGCTGGAGGGCAAGAAGACGGCAGAAGTCATCGAGCTGAACATCACTATGAGCGATGCCATGCGAGACATTCAGAACGCCATTCTGCATTGTGTCGAGGTTAGCATAAACGAACTGAAGAAAGGCAATACTGGGCTTGAGATGGAGGATTGGAACCTCGACAGCGCTTTGCACAAAAACTTTGACGTGATCATCAGAAGACAGCTTGACCCGAACTGGCACAGGGTCAGTTCAAAGACCAGGCAGATCGTCAATGACCTGAGTGTCCTTCGTGGCATGCTGCAGTCGATCCTCACTCTCGACGCCGTATCTTTCCTGAAACAATTAGACACTATTCACGCGGCACACTCTCCGCCACCCGGCTCGACAAGACAGAACCAGTCTCCCTGGCTATTTCTCGATGCGGCACAGACTATATTCACGACAGCGCGTCAGCGAGTCTATGCCAGCTCCAAAGCTGCCACGTCTGACTCAGATATCGACTCACTTCGGCCCGTCCTTGAAGAACAGCCAAAATGGGCTTGGTTGGCAGATGTTTTGAAAGAAATTGATAACAGTATGCACTTCGACCCACCGGTCCGCGACGATTCCAACGGGACCATCCTCATCATGTGCGGCGATACCGATACCTGCCGGCAGCTCCGTGATTACCTACAAACCATGCACTTTAAGCCCAAGGTCGAAAAGGAGCAGTCTGACGAAGACGAGGACGAAGATCAGCCGTCCGCCGCCTTTATGATGCGAAGGAAACTACGAAATTATCTTAGGTGGAAACGGGAGTTCGCCCAAGTCAACGCGACGCTCTTCGCCGAAAACCAAAAAGCTCTGAACAGTGCCACGGACCGGTCTGGCCAACGGCTCCGAGGCAAGGCTCCGGCGAACAAGCGGAGACGCGTAAGGGGTGGTGGTGCTGCGGGTGCGTCTATTGGCCGAGCCGAGAATGGCAGCATCATCCAGTTCTTCGAAAGGCCAGCAGAATTCGACGATCTCATGGCTGAGGTCCAAATCACAGAGGAAGAGGCAGGTCAAAAACCCGAAATAGTCACTGACCCTTTGGAAAACATGGAGGACTACTACCAGCTTTACGAAATGCAGGACCTCGTTGTCATTCATGCATACGACGGGGATCACGATGAACATGTCCTGGAGGAAGTCAAGCCGCGGTACATCATCATGTACGAGCCTGATGCCGCATTTATTCGCCGCGTTGAAGTATATAGATCGTCTCACAACGACAGGAACGTCCGCGTGTACTTCTTGTACTACGGCGAGTCGGTCGAGGAACAACGCTACCTCTCAAGTGTACGTCGAGAAAAAGACGCCTTCACGAAGCTCATCAAGGAGCGAGCTTCCATGTCGCTGGTGATGACAGTAGACCCGCATGGTGTTGAAGATCCGCAAGAAGCCTTCCTACGGACCATCAACACTAGGATTGCGGGAGGAGGTCGTCTCGCAGCAACGGCACAGCCGCCGCGGGTCGTCGTCGACGTGCGAGAGTTTCGTTCCTCCCTGCCATCCTTGCTGCACGGGCGGTCTATGATCATAGTCCCGTGCATGCTAACAGTAGGTGACTACGTGCTGTCACCCAACATCTGCGTCGAGCGAAAATCTATCAGCGATTTGATATCGTCCTTCAAGGACGGCCGACTCTACGCCCAGTGCGAGACCATGTTCCAGCATTACAAGAACCCCATGCTTCTCATCGAGTTCGACCAGAACAAGTCCTTCACCCTGGAACCTTTCGCCGACCTCTCCGGCAGTCTCAACAGCATTGCCCCAACAAACTCGTCGGATCTGCAGTCCAAGCTTGTACTGCTGACTCTGGCGTTCCCGAGGCTGCGCATCATCTGGTCGTCGTCGCCTTACCAAACCGCCGAGATCTTTGAATCCCTTAAGTCGCAGGAAGACGAGCCGGATCCTATTACTGCTGTCCGTGCCGGGCTAGACAAGGACATGAGGGCCGAAGACCAGGCATTTAATTTGGAGCCACAGGAGATGCTCGCTGCTGTGCCTGGCGTAACGCCAAAGAACATCATGCGCATTGTGCTGGCAACAGAGAACCTGCGCGAGGTTGCAAATCTGAACGAAAGGGAGCTGGAGCCGATGGTTGGTAAGGAGGCCGGTCGCCAAATTTTCGGCTTTTTCAATCGAAATGTGTTGGAGGATTGAATGTACTACTAGTAGCTCATGGCTTGGGCATGTAAGCGGATGATGGAAAGAAAAGAATTATTCGAATGGCCTATCGTCAGAGCGGTTTACAACCGAAATTTAGCAGAACAGTACCATGAATATGGAAATATGGAAATCACCTTGCATTCCCATTGATCAGACCTATCGGTGGCTGATAAAGACATTTCATCGCATCCATGCGTCGCAGAGGAATTTGTAGTTATGGACATCATTAAATACCATTGCAAATTAATAAGCTATTTGGCATCTTGGGTATCGTAAAGAAAAAAACTCAAGGGAATCGGGGTACGCTTGACGAAGCCTTGATGCGCGCTCTCAAAAAGGGATGAAGAAGCCATCGCAAAAAACCTCCACACTCGCCCTTCTCTCGTGATCCAACTCGTAATGCACCGCAAAGACCCCAGTAATCATCCGTTACTTATCGTTTAGCGCTTTAGGGTGAGTCTGTCAGCGGTAAATCGAGAGGCCTCAGATCCGACTTCTAGTCGTGGTGGTGTGGCGCGATCGTGTTCCGCCGCGCCGGCTGCCTCCGCGGCGGCCGCAGTAGCCGCAGGTCAGGAAGCTGATGATGATGTTGCAGAAGGAGACGATGCCTCCGATGATGGCGGTAAGGATGCCTCCAATGCCAGAGACGATGGAGGTAAGGCAGTTGCCGATGGTCCGGAAGACGGATTGGATCTAAGAGTACGTGCAGTTAGCATCTCTCGTTTGAATCTTCTCTCTTTTACAGTGTCGCGGAAATCAGGCACTTACGCAAGAAACAACGGCGCCCATGTTTGCGGTTTATGGTGAATCGGTTGTATATCGGTTGTTCTGTGGTAAAACAGGTGAGGATGGCCTCGAAGTTGTTTGTTCGCTTATGATTGGAATTGTTTGATGTGTTGAGATGAGTTTCTACAGGAGAATCGTGAGGGAAAACGGAAGCTCTTATACGCGTGTTTCTTCACTCTCAACACCAGACCTCAGCCGAAGGGAACGTCTACATCACACGTCAAGGGCCGAACTGGTGACACAATAGACACCCACCCATCGGGTTCATTGATTGGCTTGCCTTATCGGAAGCAGCATCGAAAAATTTCTGTTGGTCCCCGCCCCTAGCAAAGGCACGATTTCGGCCTGCTGTGGACGGGTCTCGATTATTTTTTTTTTACACGGCATAGTGACGTCAAAACGACAATCTCCCATGATACATCATACTCTATTCCGTATCCCTTTCGATTCCCTCGGACTGAGGCACGTTGACTTAGCCAACGCCAAGCAATACAGCAGCAGAACGGGACGAGTAGTATAGGTGCGTGTATGTGTGTGACTGGAGATAGTGAACCCCTGGTCCACCGCTTGTGCGGGTCAAGGGTTCTCGTCTCATCACACGACTGCGAAATTGTGATTAGAGCGAAAGGCGTCAGATCAGAGAAGCTCATTGAGTACCAAACTCTAGGAGGGAGGGCCGTTTTAGGTGGTCCTTTACGTTAGTCCGCATGAGATTTGACTACTGGGGTAAAGTCGGCCATCGGTTAGCAACGTTTGGCTGCACGCCTGTTGCCTACGCTGGATCATGGCCAAGGATACCGATGACGGACGGCGGTGGTGAGGCATGTCATGATGCGCCTGTACGTACCCGACGCTCAAAAAGGAAAACGTGGTGGCTGCGAAGATCGGGCTGTGGTGCACGCGTGAGGCTGCCTGGATTAGTGCGTGATTGTCTCATTTGCTTCCCTCCGATCTCCCCCAAACAGGTTCCTGTGATGGGATGACATAGCTGTTCTGGGCGAAGGGGAGGAAAGGCAATGGAGGGTATGACGTCTGCGGCTCGGGGATTAAAATCCTGGGCATTCATGTTTGAATGTGAAGGTGGACTGAGTGTGGAGCCGGCACTGCGTCACAAGCAATGAAGAAGGGGGCTCAGATGGGGTGCACGGCAAGACGGGTAGTGCGCCCCGGAGCGGGAAATGCGACGGGCTTACGGGGCAAGGGTTTCTCCCCAAGTCCTTCGCCCTGAGTCCGACCTCGTGGCTCTTGGAAGTTTCATGAAGGGTCTGGAATGGCCGTTTTCGCCATCCGAGCGGTTGTGATCAGGAGTGTCGGCGGTTCGTGGCGGTCTACTGCAGGCAAAGTCTAAGGTTATTTCCACATTGCCTTATATTCTGTCTGCAAGAAAGTTCACTCTTGACGCTCACTCAGTTTGTTCTGAACCTCTCGGCCTTGGAAGCAGGGCAGGATTATAGGTTTGGGTTGAATGGAGCGCTGTCACTGGCTCGTAAGCCACATACCTAGCAGATAATTCGAACGTGTGTTGCCAAAATACACGGTACTTGTTCGTTCACTTCACACTCACATTTCATCAGCTGGGAGCAGCCTCCCACTGGATGGATGAGCATTCTGGAATTTCCTCTTCAAACTACATAACATACACGAAGCCGGGTTGTTTTCGTGAACATGTACCTTTAATAATGTTGGTGAAACTTTTCTTGCAGTCGAAGCTTTGATATCATGAAGGCAATTTAGTATCAACGACTCTCTTCCGGGCTAGCGACCATGGGTGGGCTGTGTAGCCGTGATGCTGGACCTCCCCCGGAGTCATCCATGGGTGTCGGGTCGTGTATTTACGCTAGTACGAAGTACAAACACTGTAGGATGGACTGTGTTATCAACATTCTACCTTATAGAATACAGGATCCTTCATTGCATAACAATGGAAGAAACAAACCGAGCTACCTTAAAGGGAGATAGATTCACATTCCGTACCTCAAACATTCCAAATATACATAACAGACATGTATGAATTGCTCCAAGTCGAATTTTCTAGCGCGGCTGACAGGTGCTAATTGGTTGCTCGCTGGGTGATGCACCAAGCGAGGTGATCAGCTGGACCGAGTATCATACAGTATGAGTAAGCCTGAACAGATTTCCTTCGGCGCAAACACGTGTAGAGGTTGGCAGCGTTGACGGAGCGTGGGTTTTTCAAAACGACTTCAAGCTAATTATAGTGCCAAGCGATTCACCGAAAACGGCTGCACTTGTCCAAGACAGAAAAAAGGCTCGGCTGGATTGGGCGTTGAAGTCGTAATGCCATGTGGCGCAGGCCGGAGGTGAATTATTGGGAGAGCCAACATGTGGCTTGTTGAATATTACTTGGCCCACTGCATTATGAATGCTACTGGGATGTCTCAGAATTGGCGCTGGCTGGGCAGCGCCGGATGAGTTACGTGTTCGCCTGGCCTTGTCCAAACTCTCTTCATCCATCACCCAAAACTCTTTGCAAATCTATTCCATCCTATACTTTCTGCTGGCTATCGTAGCCAAGAAACTACGGCTTGTCTCCTACGTAGTATGTTGGATGTCTTCGCGATACCCACCCCCTCCAGCCCCTGGTCTGCTGAGTAATTTGCTCTAGTGGAAGGGCCGGAACCTCGGAATCCAGCCNGCCGAAGGCTGGACGACGCACTGTCAGATACAGACAGACACAGATACTCGGGGATTGGTTGCTGACCTCGCATACAATCTTGAGCTTTTCCTTCAACGGACTTACAGTCAGAGACTAAGTTCCCCAGTCAGGGTCACGGCGGCATCAACTAGCCACATTGCGATCCTGCCCCATCCCCTCCCCCTTTCTTCCTACCTTACCGTATTATCCGGCCACCAGTACCGAAACCGAGCGTAGCTGAAAGACCAGATTCGCCGGAGGGCATCTATCTGCTACTGCGACTGCGTTTGCGTCCGCGGTCTGTCCTCGTCCCTGCACCTGCTGCCTGCGCCTGCGCAGCTCACACGCTTGCCGGCGTGTCGTGTTCCAGCTCCTTCTCACCAACGGCAGGTATCAGTGACCCGCTCCTTGACCAACTCCAGCCTGCTGCCATGACTTCCATGAAACATGGCTTCCTTGAGTAAGCTCCTATTTGCCTCTTCTTCAGTCCCGTTCTCTCTTACATTACACAAATCCATCCTTTGTTTTGTTTGAGTCCAACGCTTTCCACGTCGCTGTTCTCTTGCATGCTCGCCTGAATCAACATTCCTGCGCCTACGTGGTCATCTTCTATCTGAGGCTGAACTCCCACTGAGACACACGCTTCACTTGTTATCTACTTTCCCTCCCCCACAATCCTCATTCTACGGTCGCTCTTGATCTCAGCACAACCCTCATCATTCCTATGACTCTCCCTTGAATCATACGCCTTGTTGGGGGGCGCCTAGGTGCTTTCAAGTCCCCCGCGTCGGCTTTGCTTTTTGCCCCCCCTTCACTTCTTTTTTCTTCACCAAAGTCGCTCGCCCAGCATGAGCCCCCTCAAGAGCATGGCTAATGGAGGATTCCTGCCAACAGTTAATAAGAATAGAAAGGTAACGTCCTTCCGCACCCACCGTCCTGTCTTGAGAAACTCAATTCTGCCCTTCTTGAAGGGTGGAAAGTAAACAGGCGTGGTGCCGACCACCCGGCGAACTGATCTGTGCTAACATTAGGCGATTAACAGCCAAAGTTTGAGCTACATCTGAAGGTGTGAACTCCTCCTACATACTCTGCTGCCTATCATCAGGTGCTTGGGCTTGGCTTCTGATATCTCTAGATCTACGACCTCAACAACGTCCCTCTGGTGTCAGGAACATCAATAGTAAAATGGCACCTTTCGCATTCCATCCATGCCGAGCATCGGGGCCGCACCCCAAAGTGCCCCATTTCCAACCACAAGGTTGAGTACAACTACTCCAAGATGGTCAGCCACATCCGGATCAGCATCGACAAAAACAACAACCTGACCGAGTGTCCCATCGAGTTTGAGGTTCTTCAAGAGTTTCCTGGTAGTGGCCGCGAGGAGAAGATCTCGCTCGGCATCGTCAAACTCAATCTCAGCGAGTACGTCGAGGAAAGCGATGGTCTCCATCGCGAAAGTGTCACCCTTGATCGTGGCCATTTCCGCAAGCGGAGTAGCGGTACCAGTGCGAGCCCGACCTCGACGAGAGCTCCCATCCTGGATGAGCCAGACGTCGAGGACGGCATCGTGAGGCGCTATCTTATGCAGGAGAGCAAGATCAACAGCACCTTAAAAATCGGCATCCTCATGGTCCAGCTCGATGGCGACAAAAACTACACTGCACCTACGCTTAGGACCGCTCCAGTCTTTGGAGGGATTGCCGGCATCATGGCCGGTGAGCAGGTCGAACAAGACGATGCGGGCCGTAGGTCTTCCCACTTTCCTCTTGCTCTGTCCCTTTCAGAATTTCTCATTGACTTTATCCGCAGAGCTACCAACCATGGCCAAGTCCCGCGACGCCGCCGAGGTGCAAGACATGTACCGCCGCGCTCTTGCAGCCTCCTGGTCCTGTCAACCGGGCGAGCTCCCCGCCGACGAATGCATCGAGGACATCTTCACCGGTGGCGACGGCTGGCGATCCGGTCGTTCAGGACGCACCGGTAAGAAGACGACGACCTTCGACCTCGACAACGGCGGGTCCCCCAGCTCGGACGAGAGTGGTATGGGCGGCACCCTTCGCCCCTCAGATTTCCGCAAGATGGAGCGGAAGCAGCAGCAGCAACAGCAACAACAGCAGGAAAGACCCCAGCAGGACCATCTCCACCTGCATCACCTCCATCACACGGGCCGGCGTCATCACTCGCGTAACAACAGTGGTTCCAGCGAGAGGAGTATGAAGAGCATGACGACAATTGTTACGGGCCGGGGCGACGGCGCCAGTAGCACCGCCGGGGCCAGCCACATCGCGCGCCGCGGATCACACAGCCGGACTAGAGGCCGGCCGGACGATGACCACCGCCGCGGTGGAGGCAGCTACGGGCGCTCGCGCAGCCGCAGCGGGAGCATGATAAGCCTGGCGCCCACGATGGGCAGCAGCGACCGCGGCCGCGATGGAGTGAGGAGGAACAGGGAGCTTGAGGAGTTTGACGTGAGGGAAGACCTAGTTGCATGGAGGTTGCCAGGTGCCGTCACATAAAGGGGGATACAAAGTTCGGGCTTACAGGACAACTGAGGGTGACAATGGGTTGTTCAGGACCTTTGGCCGTTACCTAGGTACAGCAAGCGAGGTGTTGGTGGGCATGGTTACATCAGCGTTGCGTCCCCCTTTCGAGATAATGTCATTTCTGATTCAGTTGTCCTCCCTTTCATGGCTTTCAAATGCAAGCTGAAGTCCACTCCACTTGGCCCAATTGCAGCAGTAGCATCATTTTCAAAGGTCGGAACTTCAGTGTTTTTTAGGGAGGTAAATGGTCATCTGCCATCATCCCTCAGCGTCTATGGCATTCGCTTTGCGTCTTCTTCTACTTCATCTTTATCTCTCCCTGCGTCCTACCTCCTTCTATATGTTCCCGGTCATTTTTGCGTTTCTTCGTCCATCCTTAGATTCCCGTGTCTATACAGAAACGGGAAACGTGTGAAAAAAAAAAGAACAGAATATCTCTCATCACCCTCCCATTTTCCGTACCACTCATTCTTTGCGCCTCATGGTTCACGAACACGCTTTTAGAGTCAACCAAGGCTACACTTCAGGAAAAAGCTAATAACCGCTTCAAGGAGCCGTGAGATTACCACGGACACCACCCTTGCCACCAACTTCCCTCGCCGTTATCGTGACGCCGAGGTCGGCGGCGACGTTGATCGTAACTTCGACCTTGGAGCCCTTGCCAACGCCTCGGACGGCGGCCTCGGCGAGAGTGGGACCGACCTTCCAAATCTTCTCGCGAGTCTCTTCCTCTTCCTCATCCGAGAAATCCGAGTCTTCCTCGTCGTCGCCGTTGGTTTCAGGCTTGGCCTTAGGCTCGGGCTTAGTGACCTTAATGTGGGCACCACCTTCGACAATACGGATGAGGACGTCACCACCCTCCTTGGGGCCAGAGACGTGGATGGTGCGGCGGGCGGGAACGGCGGTCTCGGCGGGGACAACAGGGACGAACTCGCCGTCCGCACCGACAACACCGATGGCGTTGGCAATGTGCTTAACGGTTGTGACGGCGGCGTGCGTGCTCTGGTCAATGTCCTCGGCGTCGTACTCCTGAATCAAAGAGGCCTGGAGAGCGGCACCGCGGGCCTGGAGCTCGGAGGGGTTAATGGCAGAGGCCAGGGTGGATGGGGCGATGATCTTGGTAGACTCGGGGAAGAGGCTGGCGAGGTTGGCGGCGATGCGGGGGGTGTGGGAGGTACCGCCGGACAGGATAACCTCGTCGATGTCGAGAACGTCGAGCTCGGCCTTCTTGACAACACCCTCGATCAGACGGTTGAAGCCGTCAAAGACCTTGCGGGCGGACATCTCGTAGCGTAGACGGTTGATGGTTGAGGTAAAGTCAAAACCGTCAGCCAAGCTCTCGACGCTGAAGCTGGCGTTGGTTCCTAGAGACAGGGCCTTCTTGGTGGACTCGGACTCGGCCTTGAGCTTGGCCAGGGACCTGGCGTTGTTGCGGGGGTCGACGTTGTGCTTCTTGATGAACTCCTTGGCGAAGTGGTCAATCAGGACCTGGTCGAGGTGGCTGCCGGAGAACTCGTAGTCGTGGGCAACAGCAAGGAGAGTGTACATGCCGCCGCGGGAAGCGACAACAGCCACATCGGAGCGGGTGCCGCCCAAGTCCGCAACAACGACAATCTTGTCCTCAATCACGGCTTCGGGGCGGGCGTCGTAGGCAAGGACGGCAGCGATGGGTTCGGAGATGAGCTGGAGAACCTCAATACCAGCGGCATTGGTGGCCTTAATGAGGGCATCCTTCTGCTTATCCGAGAAGTTTGTGGGCACAGTGATAACGGCAGAGGTGACCTTCTTGCCAAGGTAATCGGAAGCGGAGCCAACGAGGCGGCGGATGAAGCGCGTAGCGGCCTCGGAGACGGAGACGTTTGAGGGCTCCTCAGCGCCCTCCTTGTCCTTGACAGAAAAGGAAACAGTACCATTGACATCCTGGGGGTGTGCGGAGGCGTGGGTGTGGGTAGGGTCAATGTCCTTGAACCTGAGAGGGGCATGTCAGTCACAATACCGGCGGAAGAAACCTTGGAGGGAGGAAACCGTACTCCTGGCCGAGGAAGTCCTTAAAGTATGCGATCGTATTGTCGGCATTTCTGATCAGGAAGCTCTTCGCCTGGGTTCCGTAGTATTCGTCGCCATCAACGTAGGAGAGGATGGTAGGAATCTGGCGGTCTGTAGTGGACAACGTGTGGTCAGCGTCGTATCTTCTCCAGGCATCCCAACGAATCAAGCCCATGTAATCTCACCTCCGTCCTCGTTGGCAATAACCTCGGCCTTCTCATCGACGGTGTAGGCGATAGAGCTGTTGGAGTTGCCAAAGGTGATACCAATGACAGTGCGGTCGCCCGGTGCGGGCCGCGAGTCGCCGTTCGCAGCCATAGTGGTTGTTTGTGTAGGAGACGGTCGCAGGAAATGCGATTTGAAGTTTGAAAGCTCAGATTCGGGGAGAAAGGCGAGAGACTGCAAGGTGTTGTGTTTCTATATCTGGCCGCAAAACTCCGGTCGAGTGTTTTCCAAAGGTGGTGGTTTAATGGTGGGGGTTCAAGTGCCAAAATTTTGGACAAGGGGGAAAAAAAAAATTCCCAAAGTCGCTATCATCTAGTGGGCACGCCAGCGGTCAATTCTCCACACGCCCGGCCGTGTCCCAATCAAAATCAATTCGCAGGACGGAATTGCCCCGCCAAAGCTTTCAACTTCAGATCAGTGTTTCCTGCTGCCGCTGCCGCTGCCGCCGCCGCAAGGCTGAAGACTTAAAGACTTGAAGACTCAAAACGAAGTGTGCGGAAGGTAACAACCGGAAAGAAGGACCCCACGACAACCCTGGCGATCATTCCCACTCAAGATATTCGTTGCCAACATCCGTCTCCTTCACGATGGCCGCCGCTGGCCCTTTCGTCCTCCCCGGCGACGAAATCGACCCGTCTCTGATACCGTCCCATCAGAAACTCCCATTGCGACTGGGCCCCGGTCTACGACACGTTCCTCCCCGGCAGATAGTGCCAACCATTGCCGGCAAGCTCTTCTCCGACCGCAAAAAGAACTCAATATGGGTTGAGCAAACGGGTGGACGTGTATGCCTCCTCCTAACCGCCTGTTTTCGTGGCAATAAGCTAATCACCATATATAGTACATCCCCGCCGTCGGCGATCTCGTCATCGGCACTGTTCAACGCTCCGCCTCTGAAATCTACTATGTCTCGTTGGCCGACTACGCTACACCCGCGATTCTGCCCCAACTCTCTTTCGAAATGGCAACCAAGAAGACGCGTCCTCAACTGGCGTCAGGCGCCCTTGTCTACGCCCGCGTCACGCTGGCGAATAAACACATGGACCCCGAGCTTGAGTGTGTCTATCAATCAACCGGCAAGGCCGATGGTCTTGGTCCTCTCGTTGGCGGCATGCTCTTCGACATTTCACTCGGCATGGCGCGCCGTCTCCTCATGCCTAAGACCACAGACCTCGTTGTGCTGGAGGAACTGGGAGCCACTGGTGCAGCTTTCGAGACAGCTGTAGGTCGCAACGGCAAGATCTGGGTAAATAGCGAAAGCGCCAAAGTTATTATCGCAGTTGGAAGGGCCATACAGGAGACAGATGAGCGCAGTCTCACAGTGGAGCAGCAAAAGAAGCTGGTGAGATCCTTAATCAAAGATTTCAGTTAAACCGCGTATATACGCCCCTTCTGTGATGCTTTTTCGCCTACTCTACAGTGTTTACCGTTGCCTGTCCTATAGCCTCCCAAACGCCGAATGCTGCAGCTGCAGTTTCTGGTATGAAGGGAGCGTGCCCCTGTTGCCTTTCCTCACCCCGTCCGTGAGGGCAGCCCTTGACCGATGTTATATGTTGCTCTGTTGCAAAGACACCAACGAATGATGCCCCTGCATGTCGCCGACTGTCGTACGATCTGCAGCCTTTTGGGGGCTGTTGCATCATGACATTGCCCTCCTATGTCAATATCTTGGATCCTGTCGGAAAGTCGAGGGCCTCGCGGAATGTGCCTGCAAGCCACATATCTGTCGTTCTGCGACTGATTGCTTCCCAAGCATTGTCCGTCCTTTTTGGCCCTGAACTTTGACTAATCAATCCATCAAGGTCATTGATTCATGGTCGAGTTTGAACCACAACTCTCGATGTCCATCACGTAGATGGCCAGGGATCTGCCGTTCAGGTTCCGCCCATTAGGTCGTCCACCAGGTCTGGTTCTGGCTCGCCCATTGGCGTAACTTGATGAATATTCACCATGTGTCTCCTCCAGTTGTCCTTCCGAGGAAAAGACTTGCCGCCTGCTTTAGAATAGGGGCAAGTGCTCACAGTACAATGAAACTTCTTCGTTTTCTTGTGTTTATCGTTGATGTGGCGATCCAAATGTGTTTTCGTGCCGAACCTTTTTCCACAATTAGGGTGGTCACACTCATGAGGTCTCTCGTGGTATCTCCGGTGATGACTGGGCAAGGTAATTAGAAAACGCACGAATAGAACTGAACAAATAGCTTACTTAAGTTTGTGTACTTGATCAAAGAACCTGCCGCACTCATCACACATATATGTGCGGGGGGACTGTTGTAATCCCGGGTACGGTGAAGTACTATTGCGGATGTCCGAACTGCCTTCTGATCGAGGGGATGGGCTGCTGTCGATTTGAGTGTTGGGCGTTGTCTGATAAGAAAGGCCAGATGAGGATGCACGGCCAGCTGCAGGTGGAGAATGGTCAGAAGGGTCAGTCATCTCTGCCTCGGAATAGTGGTGCTGATTGCTGTGGTCGGGCATGAGGTGGGTTGGATCGAGGGGGCGATTTGCACCATTCATTTGGACATCTTCAACAGCGACACTGGGGTCATTCCTGGGCTGCCAGCCGTTCAACTGCGTTCGATTGTTCCTGTTTGGGTCCACGTTTTCGTTCGATAATTCCTCTAGTTGCAAAAGCTGCTGCTGCTCGAACGACTGTCCTGGGGATGGTGGCGTGGGAGCTTGAGACGGCTGTGGCTCCGGCGATGGCATGATATGACTATCGAGAGGCTTTGGAGGAGGATGCGCCATTTGATACAGTTGATGGTTTGTATGCCAAGAGTGTTCTGTAAGATTTGACGGTGCCATGATATCCATTGGGTTAACGGTTCCCGGAGCTGGTGCAACAGGGGGTAAAATCGGGGGCGATTCGGTCTGGTTGATCGCCCTTTTCGCTTCAAGCTGTTGAACGTGATCTAGCTCGTCCATTTCCGATCTCGGACTGGGAAGATGGATAGGCGAGTCGAGCTGCTTGGTCTTGGGAACTAATTCACGCGAAAACGGGCCATTCATCTCAGTGGGAGAGTCCGAGATCGTTTCACTGACAACCGGCTGCGCTGGGTGTGCTAGAAGACCCTTCGTCCTTGTAGATGCCGAGTCCTTGGTGCTCATCCGGCGTATCAAATGCGTGAGGTTGAGCTTCAGCGAACTTCCTCTCGAGCTTGAACGTCTTGGCGGTGCTCGACTCTGTGGTTCATCGGTGGGAGGTGGTGTGATCATACCGAAAGCCTCAGATGGAACGGTGGGGCTGTAGTATGTGGCACTCTGACCCAGGTTGGCTTCAGAGTAGTCCATGCCATCGGCTCTCGTGGCCACCAACTCAACGCCAGCAGGCGTCCAAGGATAAGATGCCTCGCTCTTCCAGGTAGGAGCGCGTCCAAAGGAATACTCGCCGGTGCCATGCCTAGTCGCCATACTTGGTGGGCTGGTGCTGTCATTACCAGTGAAGCTGCGCTGATGATGATTGCCCAAGTCGTCGGTGGGAGAGTGGTCGATACCATTGTGAGATGACAAGGTCATTTCCTTGGTAGATTGTCTTTCGGTGGCGCGAAGAGCATCTGTTTTGTGGCCCAAAGAGTCTTTTGATGACAGACGGCTGGCGACGCCAGGCCCAGACATCGGTACTTGCCCTTGAGGGCGCATCGGCCCGGGCACGAAGGCCGTTTCCGTGTCGAGTTGGTCGGTTGATCCATGTTTCTTGGCTTTTCTAAATCGGCGAATGACGAAGGGATAGGCGCAAACAACAGCCAGGGCTAGAAAGAGAACGATGCCGATGACGACGCCAGCAATTCCTCCGTTGGATAATGTCGTACCGCGAGGCTGCACTGTTGAGCGGCTAGTGAGGGAGGGCATCTCACGGCTTGTCTTGAGTCGGTCCATGGCAATAGAGCGGTCCAAAAGTGATGAAGAGCTGTCGTCAGTGTCGCCAAGGTCTGATTGGGCAGTAATGCCCTCAGACGAGGCTGCGGAAGGAGCCATTTTCGGCATCACGCGTCAGCACTCGCTGCACCACATGAACCTCCCCCAAGGACGTGGCACACTCGGATGACGACAACGACGGCAACAGTGAGGGAATTTGTAATGAAAAGACGAGTAGTGAGAACTGCGCCTTCTGTTGGATATAATAACAAGATAAGGCTATCGTTGAGGAGGTACCGGGGAGCGATCGCCGTGACGGCGATGAGCCCACGAGAGAGAAAACGGATGAGGTGCGGTCCAAGTCAGCGAAGCAACGGGGGCAGTTGGAGTAATTAGGCCAGCAACGGGTGCACCGTTCAGCCTCACAAGCAAGCGCCGTCAAACGGGGTAGAAGACTGGGTGTTGGAAGTGATATGAGTGGGGTGAATCGAAGTTGGACGGGCTGGGTTGCCTCCCGCCTCCACGTCGCCTGCACGATAAGGGAATACAAATATAAGAGGATGCAATTGTGGCTCAGCTCGGGCGCGTTCCACGGGAAACTCATCCGCAGACGGGAGAGGGAAATGTTGGAGAGTACCAAGAACAGCCGAATGTCCACAGTGGTGTGCAGGTACTCTACTAGCAAGATTTGCCCCCATAAAGCCTGTAGATTATCCAAAATGAGCCAATCGTATTCTCCCTGTTCGTTCACTGCCCCGCCACACGGTCTGTTTTGCGACCCTTGCACCTCCCCGTGTCTCCTGAGTCCTGCAAGTGAACAGTTG
The DNA here is from genome assembly GCA_001937105.1 of Colletotrichum chlorophyti. Classification (NCBI taxonomy): domain Eukaryota; kingdom Fungi; phylum Ascomycota; class Sordariomycetes; order Glomerellales; family Glomerellaceae; genus Colletotrichum; species Colletotrichum chlorophyti. Next base: position 471,942 of record MPGH01000017.1, read on the forward strand.
GGTCCATCCCCCTGGTCGGATACTCCATCATTTACTTGTACTGCCTTCCACTGCCACCACTTTGGTCATCAGACTACCGCGGACAACGGAGGGGCCCGTTGACAGGAAAAACCCTTAAGATGGAAAGTGGGGTCAGAAAGGTCCATCACCGTTCAGGACGTGGAGCCCGTCGGGTCAACAGGGGCTCTCAAGCGGAGATGATCTCAATCCGTCAAACCGAGATGTCGGCGCCAAAATTGGCACACAAATTCGCTCACTTGGGGAAAGCAGAAGTGAAGATGAGACTGGGGCGCGGTAGGTTTCATTTTCCAACCTTTTCCAGAGTCGATGGTCACCCAGTAGCATCAGACGGCACAGGTACGGATGCAGATGCACATGCACATAGACAGTCGACAGCGCTCACAGACTGAGAGAAGTCACCCTTGCCGCGAGATGCACTCGCACATCTGTCTGGGCACTGGGGGAAAAATCCCCCTTCCAGGGACCTCTCTCATATTACCTTAGTTTGTACGACCCCTGCCAGCAGCGGATCCTGTGCCCTCGAACTGGTGCTTATTCTGCGACAAGGTCTTGGGCTAAAATAGCCACAGAACCCGGCCGAGCGGTTACCTTTCCGTACCTAGCCGATGTGATATGGTGTTCGCACAATTCAATGACATGCGCTGCAAGGGTAAGCGGCACGAGAAGGAGGGTGAGAGCATGTCTTGTCTGTCAGTGTCCGTCTAAATTGCGTACTTATGACGAGGCTCTTTCTTCTTTGAAGTTATAGAAACAGCGAACAGCTTACCAGAAGTCTGCTTACACCATGGCAGGTAAGGATTGTGCAGATTGGCACTCCCAGGTGCTCCACACTCAAGCCCACAACCCGACGGGACCTTGAGCATGTCACGGGTGTTGCCTTCTCAGCACGTGGTCCGGTTCAAGTAATCATCAACAACGAGGTTTGCGAGGTTTCTAGTTATTGGCGGCTCAGCACACGACAACTTCAACTGATACTGACTGAACGACGGCTCCAGCAAGCTCGCAATGGCGAGCGCAGGTTACTGCTGATGACCTTCAGAAGCAGACTCTGCAAAATTCGACGGATCACACATTCTCAAGGCGCCGAGCAAATTCGGGTGCAATGTTAACCCGGCACATTCTCCTAATGGGCTCTTTATCTTATTGCGAGACAACACTAGTGGCCCTTCATCAGGAGATCTAACAGAAAGGCCCCCTAGCTGATTTCAAACATCGTAGGACGCTTAGTGGTGGAATTTCATCAACTATCACCATTTTCTGGGAGATATCCCCAGATCGTTCGTAGCAATGGTTTGAAGACGAGAGGTTTAGGGGGAGACAGCACTAGACGAGAAAACCGACGGGAACGGGAGTTGGGTCGGCTTTCTTTAACTGACATTCTGCAGTATCTAATGACATATGATTCACGCCAGCCGCCTCGCTGCGTTGGCACTGCTCACTCAAGTTGTGGAGTAGCGAGTACATGGATCATCCCATTCAGACAAACAGCAAGATTCAAGATTTTGTCCGCGATGTAGAGGCAGAGCAAATCACAGTACTCCTGCCTTCGAGCTGGAAAGGGGTCGTGGTTCTTGAACTTACTCGTGACAACCCTGGTGTTTCTTCCTTCCTTCGGTGTATCTCGACATCTGCATACCCGGCTACCTTAGACAGCCTTCCCGGAGGTCTCATCCTCTCTGCTGTCAATCACATTCTATACAGGACACGCTCTTCTTCGTTTCAATGGTTCAAAGTGCCAGGTCCTCCTCATTCCTCAATTCTCGTTATGGTAAGCTCGAATGTGGTCGTCACTTCCCGAGTTGTACCCAGTTTGTGAAAGAGTTTGATTTTGCCTTTCGTGTTCTATCTTACTTGAATCTCACGCGAGTCTCCATAGGACATTACGCTTTATCGCGGATAAGTTGGTTACAAAAGGCATGGTGGACCGCGCCTGCCTTGTTCGATGATTTGTTCGTGCCTGCCTTACCTTGGAATGTATCTTCTCATTGCTCACCTGCCTTGCCTAAGATCCCTGATCAAATATCTCACCCCCTCGGAGCACCTCTTGCACCCAGTACCTACTTTACTTTACCTCCTTGCCTTGGAAGCTGCCCGCCCTTCTTTTACATCTACAGCCACAGTTTACTTCCTTACTTATTTGAAGCTTTTCTTCTGCCCCCGCAGTTCCGAAGAATTACACGCCAATGCCATTTTATATTTGGCTTTTCAGGTCAAAAACTGTTAACAATTGTCTGTCGACTCCGTCGTTGATCACTTCCGCCAGCGAGACTCTTTGGGCTCGAGGTACTACGTTCTTGTCAACAACCCTCCGCCGGCTTGTCTCATTCCAAGGTTCCGGCCATTGAAGTTTGACACCTCGTCGCTCACCCACTCTTCGTGTTTTGTACCTTGAGCTCTTCAACTTGGGTTTGTCGCCTGCTACCGACCTAACCTCGGCACAGTCTTCACTGACGGATTTTGTTTACGCAGTCTGCCTCCCTCATTCCTTCTTCGACTTATCCTCTACCCACCTCGTGCCTTGTACATTTGGTACTCCACCGACCCATCAGCCTTTTGGTTACGAGATGAGCAACAACACAACTGTACTTAACTGAAGGCAAGCAAGGGACGTGCCGGTACCTTTCCTGGCTCCTAGGGCTGACTATCCTTGGTAGCAGAGTTGAAAAACAGACAGAATGTTGATCGCGACGTGGAACGTCGGCTACGGCTCTATTGAGTCAAGTTTTGAGCAGGGCCATGTTTCCGAAGACTACAACATCAGGGATGACAGCCAATCCGCCGCTCGAAACGTGGTAGCAGACAACCACATCCTAGACGAAGAAATATCTACTTGCATCAATCGGGCTGCCGACTTCCATGTCACAGACAACGTCGATTTCACTGCGGAACAGCAAATTCGTCCCGGCGAGGAGCAGACAGACCATGGCTTTATCGACGAAAAGCTCCAGATTGACGCCTACGGAAAGCAAGAAGTTAATGCCGCCACCGCGAAAGACAAAAAAGGAGTCTCGTCCGGCGTGGAAGACTTAGTAAGCTTTGACTGCCCTGATCGATATGACGTTATTTCAACTCCTACGAAGCTCTTCAATATCAACCGACACTGTGGATTTCGGATGGTCCACTCCTTTCGTGACAAAGAGGAGTTTGTCCGCGTACATTTACAGGGAACTATTGCTGAGATGGCAATTGAAGAAGCGGCGATTCAGCGATTCAACGATCACGGCGGTCAGAGGTTTGCCTGGGTGATCGCGCCGATACCCGGACCGTACTCACTCATATCTTCGGATCTTCAAACCAAATGGATTGTTCTGGTTGAGCTCCCCGAGAAACCCGAGATTCGTTTCCCTAACGAGGGGGATATGTGCAAGCTTGGGTTTGCTCACGAGTTCAAGACCCGCGGCAGAGCATTCAATCCGGGGATGCTGACGGCGGAGCGAATCCACAATCCTTTTGATGGTGTTCTTGACATGCCCCAATATACCGATCGGGCAGCTTTCAACGTCACGATGGAGTACATTGCCGACCCCGTGACAGGGGAGCGGTATCATCCGTTGTCATCCATCGCAATGCCTCAATTGGCTCAACACAACGCTCCTCCCGAACTGAGTCGATACAATGCCGTCATGGTCACCCTGCGTGTCGAAAGCAACCCAGTCACGTATGAGACTGAATTGGCTGCATTGACCGCGTTGACAGAGCCGAAAAGGGACGAGAACGGGCCCCCGGAAAGAAATCTGCAAACGTTCGATTACCTTTTGGATTTCAGAAGGCAGCCTGAATTCTGGGTTGATCTCTTTGAAGATTTTCCACACATGGATCAGCCAGCTGGAAATCCGAACACCCCCAGGTTCCTGAAATCAGTGTACAACCGGCTGAACAGAGATCACAAGAAAGTTTATGAGCAACTCCGGAAAATTCCAGCCGGAATTGCTATGGTTCTGGGATGTCCAGGAGCAGGAAAGACGGCACTGAACGCCTTCATCTCTGCGATGGCATTATCAGGCTCGATTTGTGAATTCCGCAACGGCCGGCAACAGCGGAAGCGGGTGAAGATACTTTACCTGCTGGATGTCAACTATCCATGTGATGACGCTGCCAATCGGGTCTTCAATATGTTAAAAGATGCTGGCATCAAGAAATCCGTTATACGGGTTCGTGGCTGTGCCCGAGAGATGAGTCGCAGCGCCAAGCTCCATCCATCACCCCCATCCTCAGCAGATGACGAATCCGTCCCGGATTTCACGGCTGGTTTCTTGAAGCAAGCTCGCCTCGCGTCATGCGGAACTCGGAACATTGATCGTGATGACAATAGGGCTCCTTCACTGGATGAAGCAGCTTGGGATCGATTTGACGCGGATCGAGCACAGCACAAGGCCTTATCAAAGTTGCTCGAGAAGCTGGACAGCGGTGCTGTTAAAACCAAACGAACAGTCAAAGAACTGAAAACATGTGTTGCAAAGCTGTACTTCTCGGTAGCCAGGGAGGCGGATTTTATTGCCACAACCCCAGTTGGCGCTTCTGGGAAGCTCAGCAAAATTTTCAAGGCAGACCTTGTGTTCCTCGACGAAGCCGCTCATGCAAGAGAGCTAACATCCATGATTCCATTGGCCTTTTATTCGGCGCGCGCATACATATTTACTGGGGATACCAGACAGACCCGTCCATTCGTCGAAGGTACGAAGGGAAGGGATGGGATCGCAAATCCGTATGCCAACCAACTGGCGGTCAGCACCATGGAAAGGGCAGATCTTGCCGGTGCCCTCAAAAGCAAGTTGCTCATAAGCCACCGTGAGTCTAATAACACACAAAAATGTGCAGGTGATTTACTGATCGTAGCTAGGTATGTACGGAAACCTTCACAAGCTAGCCTCAGAACTCTTCTATGACGGGTTGTTGACGTCCGGCGTTTCTCGAGTAGGGCTTTTCCCTCCCCCAGTTCAGAACATCCAACGATGGCTCACCCGGTGTACGCATGGCCAGGATTGCCTGGTTCCTAGAGTGCTTGTGAATCATCGACGATCACAAGAAATAAAAAGCAAGACGAGCTTCTACAATCCGATCCACGAGGCATTCATCAAAGAGCGCTGCATCGAGCTCCTCGAGAACGTGAATTTCAAACAAGTCGATAGGCCCGATAAGCCCGGAAGAATATTGATCATAACGCCGTACAAGGCTGCTCTGGGTCGGTACAAACGGTTCATCGAAGTCCTGCCTTCACATCTGAAAGGAAGGCCCGACATCCAGGAGAAGTTCAAAGCGATAGAGGTGCGGACTGTCGATTCTGCGCAGGGACATGAGGCCGATTTTGTATTTGTGGACACAGTACGCACCAATAGTGCCGGGTTTCTGGACGACCCCAAGAGACTGTGTGTCATGCTCACACGTGCCAGAATTGGAGAGATGGTGCTGATGAATGAGGGTATGACGAAAAAGCCAATACCTGGAAGTTTGGACGTCGTTGAAGCCACATGGACGTACAAGGTGTACAATCACTGTCGTGAGAACGGCCAGCTTTACAGTCTTGTTTGACGGTAGGTATTCCTGGGTGATGCGATGGGTCTGGCTTGGTAATGGTACAGGATACGGGCAACCTCTAACAATTTGGAAGTGTAGCTCATTGTTGAGAAAGAATCAGCTGAAGATACAGAAAAAGTAACGGATTCAAATCAAGCCTAAAGAAATTTCGATGATTAGATGATACGTAATTTGCTTCTGGGGTAAATCTGGTTCTTAATTCCACAAGGCCTGCCGTCTTGGCTTTCATGGTATTGATGTGAGGTCAGGCTGGTTGCCTGCTTCCGCGCCCCGTGTCATTGGTTTGCCAAAGGTTTCTTTTTTCCCCCAGAGTAGTGTGCTTGCTCTATTGGAATTCATAGCAGGCTAGTTTAACTTCTGTCGTTCTTTCTCTAGATTTCGCAACAGACTTGGCTGGCTGTATCACGTTCAATTTCAAATAAAAGAAGAGTCGGGGGCTGATGCTGCCAGGTAAGATGCATGAGACTCAGTGCAGCCTTTTGAATAACCACAATACAAATAGAACTTGTAATTACATATATTGTTTCCAATCAGCGAGGGCATACCGGGGCACATCGACTTCAGCGCTGCTCAGCATTCTTAGTGGCGGTGCCGGCACCGGGAGCTTGTCATCATAAGACATCTTGCCTCTGGACGCTCTTTCCTGAAACTGCAGCACCAGGCAAATGCATCAACATGACCCTGAATCACTCATATGGACAGCTTGGACATCAAACCAGAGCCCAGCTCCCTGCATCCCTCAGTTTTGTCGCAGTTGTAGCTCCCCATTTATATTCATTTGCGTCGTTACCAGTCGATTGTATATTCCCTTCAACCTACCTTAGTCTAAAAAACTCCTTGCCTTCATGACTTCCACATGATTCTTCACCATTTCAGCAGTCTGTTTGTTATCAGGATGGATCGGTCACAGGTGAAGGACGCCATCCTGGCACTATCACCAGGAAAAAGAGGGTTTGAGTCGTACTGTATCTGCCTCTTCCCTGCCTCTCAGCTTCCACGAATCACTCTCCAGAAAGAACTGTCCCGTATAAAGTGACCGCGAAGCTCATACAGGGCCCTAATACCCCGGTAGTTAGCCGGCTTAACTAGATACTCTGTCGTAGGAGCCAAGCGCTCCATCCACGGATGGCTCTCTTGTCACATGTGTCAAGCCATACATATTTGAACAAGTCCCCTAGAACACACTGTCAATGGACGAAAATATCAAGAATTAATCGACTCCATCGCGTCCTGTTAAGTTCCTTCAGGCTTGTCCGGCTTGCAAACTGACAATGTCAATGCCTGACGTGTGCCTAATTAACCAGTCATCAAGGACACCTTCTCTTTCGTCTCAAGGTGTGACATCAGTGACAGAAAACTTTGTGATGACCTCCGTGTTGACTTGAGCGTCAGGAGCTGTCTTGGAGGACTGTTGTTGCATGTCAGCCGAATATCCAGATAGTGAGCTTTATCTTCTTCGAGTACTGCGTACTCCAGGCTGGTATGACTGCCAACTCGCAGGATCCGAAAGCCAATGTTCACCGCAAGATCCCTAGAATAGCGCATGGATCTTGAACGGTTGGGCCCGTACTTGAAGTCATTACCGACAACCTGATCCTGATTGTCGGAATCGGGTTTCTTCAACGCTGCCTTGGGGTGGATGAAAAAATGTGCCTTCCCCATGCGAGCTTGACGGAAAGAAGGATTATGCCAAACTGCAACTCCGTTCAAATTGCACACCACGTCATCTTGCCGTGGAGATGGAGGGCTCCTGCACACAAAGGTGATGCCGGAAACAAGCACGAAAGAGGTTTCCGCTCAAGACACGTCAGGTCCAAACAAACGGTCATTCGCGGAGATTGCGGAGCAGGTTGCCCCCAGCAAGGCGTTCAGACATCATGTGGGCTTTTATGTTTTCTTCCTCAATTTTCGGAGTCACCTCGCCAAGGCACAGCGCAACGGAGGTCTCACGGCACAAACTTCCGACTTGATAGCATATGAGAAGCCGTTCAATTTGTTTTCCCTCGTCTTTCGGGGAGTGGTATCATATCGGTCCCCCTCGGAGAACCCCCTTTTCAACCAATCATCCCGCGCCTCACCCTACTCGACCCGGTGAACTGCAGATTCTCATTTCCAGTTACGCCTGTCAATACGTTTCCGATTCCCTGAACCTCGCCATTTCCGCCCTGCATAATGGTCGCGTAGTTGTTCGCAACCAGCTGAATGCCAGATACGAAGCCCCGCTCATCAAAAGCGCAGTGCCCGCCGTTGGGAGAGTTATTGACCGTCTGCTTCGCGTTAACCTGGTCGGCGCTCAACCCGGCCCCGGTGGCAATTTGCTCGTAGGCTTTGATTGAAGCCGGAATAGCCCGCTGCAACGAAGATAGCTCTTGCCGGGTGCTCTGGAAATGGATACGCGTGTTGGCGATGGCCTGGGGGTCCTGGACGGCGACCTGGGGCTCAAGGCCGCCACAGTTCAGAAGTACTCCATTGCCGGCGAAGTTCTGCATGTGAGCGGGCATGAAGAACCCAGAGAGCATAAGGGAGCCACCCGAGACACCGGTGAAGAATACGTTAGACTGATTAAAGGCCATCATCTGCGGGAGCGTCTTCTGGATGAGGTCATTGACGGCCTGCGAGTGTTCCACTCCATTTGTGCGCCGGAGGCCCTGGCCCCCGCCCCAAAAGAGGTTCGGGTCAGGTGCGAGGACGGCGACACCTGCGAGGTTCTGTTGTACGCCCTGGTTCGGCATGTCAAAAAAGGACTGTCCACCGTCGCCGTGGAGAAGGACGTTGAGGCCGAGAGTACCCTGAGCACCGGCCTGTGCAGCGGCGCCGGGAACTCCGCTTGCTGCGGTAAACTGGTCGGCTGGACCGGATATCTTGAAGCGGAGGTCAAGGCCGCTGTGGAGTTCGGTTAGTGCCTGGAGTCTCGACGAGCTGTACAAGTGAGCTTACTTGACGTTAGCGGTCATGTCCAGTATCATCGACCCGTCTGTCGCCTGCGTAATGCCCTGCGGCACCTGAGCGGCCTTCTGCTGCGCCGTCTGGCGACCGTTTCCGTTCCCATTGCCACCTCCTCCTCCTCCCCCCCTGTTCCCGGACCCCTTTCTGTTCTGCGGTTGCGGCGCGCCGCTTACGATGCTCAGTAAGCTGAGGACAATTGCAAGAGCGGCGACTGGGAAGCGGACGGTCAACATCCTGAAGGAGCAATGAAAAAAATGAAGGTATTAAATGAGAGGGGGATATTAGGAGGAAAAGAAGGGATGAAGATTTCGCTGCCAAGCTCGCGGCGCGTTTACTCTCCTACTGATGTCAAACAAAATTGGCTGGTAAAGCTATTGGTCGAACATCCCCTTAAGAAAAAAATCGTCGCAAGAAGGGAAACGAGAGAGATCAAATAGGAAAGAAAGCCTGGAGGGGAACTCGGGGTGGCTGGTTAGGTTTTTGTGCGGGAACATGGGCGACGTGCATGGTTTCTTCGTTTGTAAAGCATACTAGCATCGACCATCCCATGGCCATGACCATCCGAATTGAACGGGTGAAAGGGTGGAATCCCCTTTGCCGCATCGACCAGCCATGCTTCACAACTAGTTTTCCCTTCGTTACTTACTCGTCGTTTCGGGGCTTATGATAGTAGGGGAATATTTCCAAGCCAAGCAATGAGGGCGTATAGGTCATCTCAGGTCGAGGAATGATGGTAAAGAGACATGAGAAGGGGGATTAGCCTGTATTGTCTCCGTTTCGCCTGGACTCGGTTGTGTGTGAGAGTTGGGACAAGTCAGTTTTGGCCTGATCGTCCTCCTCACTGGTGGGGGCAAGGACGGAGGTTGGAAGGCTGTCGTATTATGGGGATTGGGAGCGTCATGGGTTGCTAGCAAATTCCTAACCATGAGCAAGAACATGAATGGTCAATCGCGAGTATGCAAGCTGGGTCGTGTCGAAGTAGGAACCAAATAAGCCTCCACCGTCCGACTTCCAAGAGGATGTCATCGTGCGCTGCTTGATGAAGTGGAATGAGGTGAGGCGAGGCTCGATGTTTCGCTTGGCGCGGTTCGCTACTAGATTTCCCTCGGGAGCGGAAGAAGATGTCGCAGATGTTTGAGGTTGTTGTCGAAACCGACCCCGGGCGCCGGGCATACCCCTGCCACCCCTTCCCGTCTGCAACCGCTCGGACAGTTTGCCTCAAACCCCAACATCCCCCACCCCATCCCGCAGGCCCCATTCGTCCCCCTGCGGAAGGAAGCCTCGAACAGATCTGCTGAAGTAGTTGCCATGCTCAATGCTGCCCGTCTGGTCAGAAGAGGGAGCGGGGTTCGATTTCCATTACCAGGCTTTTGGGGCTCGGGTGTTCCGGATTTTCCAAGGCTCAGACGCGCTAAGAGCGAGTAAGCGTTGAGGCTCTTCAGGGGCCTTGAATTAGTTAATGTCGCGGTCGCTCGTGCTACTGGAGCCCGTCCCGTTGGATTTACAGAAAATACTGATGCAATCCTAGGTTTTGGAAGTTCCACCCAAGCCAAAAGTTCGGAAACGACCCTGCGACACATTCATGTTTTTCCAGTCACCTTTGAGAAGAATAGGCGCCATGAGGGGAAACGGTCTCAGACGTCTTGAGTTTCAGCATGGTTGATCTATCTCACATTGCCCTCTAGCATATGGACACACAGGAAATAAGCGCTGGAATCATCAGCCGCACGTACATCTACATCAAAGCGTCCATCCATCACCAGCGGCTCATCGATCGTGCTCCTGGAAGCTCGCCGTCCAGTATTTTTCAAGTCCAATCCACCCCTATCTATCGCTCAAAGCTTAGGACCCCTGGCCTTTCTGGCGTCCCTCTCACGATCACGGAGCAGCCGGCGGAGGATTTTCCCGCTTGGGCTCTTCGGGATGACATCGACAAACTCCACGCCGCCCTTGAGCCACTTGTGTCGCGCCTTATGCTCCTCGACGTACTTGCAAATGTCGGCCGCGACCTCTTCCTCAGGCTTCCCCGCGTAGGCGGCGGCGCGGACGACGAAGGCCTTGGGCACCTCGCCGGCGCGCTCGTCGGGTACCTGAATGACGGCCGTGTCCGACACGGCCGGGTGCGTGAGGAGGTGGGCCTCGAGCTCAGCAGGGGCGACCTGGTGGCCCTTGACCTTGATGAGCTCCTTGATGCGGTCGACGATGACGAGGTGCTCGTTGCCCGATGCAGACTTGCGCACGAGGACCTCGTCGCCGGTGCGGATCCAGCGGCCGTCGTCGTGCCAGACGAACGTTTCGGCGTTGGCGCGCTCGTTGTGTAGGTAGCCCAGGACGACCGACGGGCTCTGCACGAGAAGCTCTCCGGGGGTGTTGTACTCGGTGATCTCGGCGCCGGTGGCAGGGTCGACAAGCTTGCCGCGGGCGCCTGGGACGAGGGAGCCTGAGGAACCGACATCGATGTCGAGCTCAGATGTTGTGCAGACCACTGTGCTTGTCTCAGTCATGCCTGGGTTGTGTTAGCGAGCGCTCATCCTCCCTGGCATAGAGGCGGGGGACTTGCCGTATCCTTGGCCAACGTGCCACTTTGGATATTGCTTCTTGAGGTCTTCTACGGTTTCGGCACCGAGCGGTGCTGCTCCGGTGTACACGAAGCGAACGCTGCTGAGGTCATACTTGTTGCAGAGTTCCTGATTACGAATGATTTGGATAACGATTGGCGGGACCTGGCAGCCGTTAGAACCCAACCCCGACAGCGGGAGGCCGAAAGCATGAACTCACTACAGGGAGGCAGTTGATCTTGAAGCGTTGAACGGCATCCAAGAACTGCTTGAGTTCGAACTTGGGCAAAACGATGATACCGTCGCCGCGCCATGTACCACAGTGCGCGATGACGACTAGACCGTAAATGTGGCTGAAAGGCAAGAGACCGAGGGCCACTTGTGTCTTGATGCCAAGTGCTTTTCTGGGAACGGTTTCGTACGTTGTGAATTGTAGGACGTTGGCAATTACGTTTCGGTGCGAAATCATAACAGCTTTCTGACATTCTCTGTCAAATTGCGTCCCTTTCAGGCTCATGGCTGAGGGTTCACTCACTGGGAGACCGGACGTGCCGCTAGAGTAACAGAGGTAAGCGACCTGGCGCGCTCCCTGACCCTTGACCCATTTTAGGGTCTCCAACTCTGGCAGAGATTTGCCCTCTTGAATCAGCTCTTCGATGGTCACGAAGGGCGTCTTCTGCGTGACACCAGGTACGGGAAGCAAGAAAATGCGGTCATTTGGAATGTTCACGGCCTTGGCAGCCTTCAGGGCGTTATCCAACAATGGTATGGAAGTAAACAAGGCCTTGGCACCAGATGAGCGAAGCTGGTGCTCCAGCTCGGGAGCCGAGTACGCGGCGCTGGCTGGGGTGACGATCCCTGATAACCGGTGAACCGCATGGGTGAAGGGGATGTAATCTATCTGTGTACGTCATCAGCCCCAGGCCCTGAATATATCACACGCTTGGCTACCTACCGTGTTAAGCGCATAGAGGGCGACGACCTTGTCCCACTCTGTCCCCTCATTCGGTGCGAACTCGAGCCTCTTGGAAATCGCCCTCGCCAAAAATTCGATTCGCTGTTTTACTTCAGACGCCGTGAACGACTTGCCCGATACTCCACACGTGTACGGGTTCTTGGCCTCAGCGATGGGATAGCGGCCATACTGCTCATTGCTCATAAACTCGGCAATGGTGATGGAGTCCGGAGGGTCTACAACAGATGTTTCATGAGCATTGAACACTGGCTAGGTTGAATTGACCGGAGGCACCAGGGCGTTTCTTACCCATTGGCAACTGCGGAACCCATTTTGGCGAAGTGAAAACCATCTTGAGCAGTGCTACAAAGTGGGACTTGAAAGTAGGGAGAGTGTTGGGGATTCAATGGCAGCCTTGAGGCTTCTTGTTGCTCGCGCTGACCTGACAAAGAAAGATGCCCGACGTTGACAGGAAGAACGGGGAGGATTCGGATTTTGAATGAAGCCAAGTGGACACCAAGCTCGGTGAGGAGAAGAAATACGTTTGCCGGAGAGGACCCGTAGAGAAATGACAGCAGAGAGGACCGGGGGGCTGGACTGAGTCGGCATCCCCTTTTGCATTGCGCCTTGCACAACGGGTGACGGACCCCCTGCTGCCCTGCGTCTTCCACGCCAGAAAGAGAAAGCAATACTTGGAGAAAGGACAGCTTCCCCCACTTCTCCGCATTTCACCCCACGTATTTGTCGCACCTCGGCAGAGCAGCGAAATAGCGCGGCAACTTGCTGTGCTGGACAGCAGTTCGAGTCATTGGTCACCTGCCGCCAGCATTACGTCGATCTCTCTCCAAGCAATCTCTGTTGGGGGTGTAAGCTATCACTTGGCCGAGAGGTTATCCGATGTCAGGAGCCGAAGCGTAGCACCAGCATATTCACCCTCCGATCGTGGATTGGCTCATCCTCCGAGCTTAATGGAAAACTGAACCTTCGCTACTCAAGATCCCCGTCGATTACATGGAGATGCGGACCTGTTAATGGATAGACCAACAGGAAGACACACCTCGGTAGATGGAGCCATCCCTCTCGGCTACTAATTCTTTTCCCTCTTGGGTAGCTTTGAGTGATGTGGCTCTATCCAACTCCGTTTGATCAAGCCAGCTGGCGGGGGCCGAGGGTTTCCCCAACAAATAGCCAAGGTAACTGCGGTAAAACAGCACCTAAATAGCCGAGATGATGACAAAGCAGCCGGGAATGATTCGCCGCCCCGGGAAACACTGGCCATCTTGGGTCCACTTGCTTATCTCACCCCGGAACTCAAGTCGTCTGAATCCCCGATGCGGAATCATGTCTCCGCCCCGTGTTTTTGCAACTTCATGCCGTGATCTGCCGAGTCACCTGCCGGCTGTCAGTGGGTAACGGCATACTGCCCAACGCCATCTTGTTCATGCCTTCGGTGTTCCACGAATCCACTTCAAAAATGCGTATGCAGGCCCCGAGACCCCCATTTCCTTCTACTTGGCAATCAGAGCAAGGCCTAGCTACCCTCTGAAGGTTCATCATCTTTCCCAAACGCATTTCTTAGCAACTTGCTATTTGTGCTCATGATGAGCTTGAATGCCTTTTTCAAAGCGGTCATCGCCTCTAAAGCGATGTTGACACCCTGCTTGGTGTTGTGAGCAAACAGTTGGGGATTACTAAGTACTAACGGGTTTAGTTACCATCAAATGACTAGTCGTTTATTGTTTGGAGTTCAGAAGTAACCCAAACTTCTCATAGCTCTTGCTTTGATACACGAAGATTTTGACTGTTCCGTGCCCTCGGCCGCCAACTATGCATCTGTCCAAGCATTTGCGCTACATTTACAAACGGTAACATTTGTTCTTTTCTTTTTTGTACAAGGATCTGAAATAAAGTGTAAAGGTGTACGTGTGCTGCTGGTCTGACAGAATATCTGATTTGGTTTCATGGGATGGCGATGATGTGCTGTGCTAAAGGCCGAGGGGTTTATGCGCACACCGGCAAGGAAGCCTGACTCACAGGAACGTTTCGTACAGAAATTAACCCAGCCTGCCTGAGGATTCTGTGGAATTCCTATGGAATTTTTATCTGGTTTCATTTGACTAATTCTGTCTCTTCTTCTTCCTTCTTCTTCTTCCTCTTCCTCCTCCTCCTCCTCATCTTCTCCATTATAAGGGCTGCAACATGGAGATTCGGGTCATCCCTGGACCAGAGCAATCCCTCTATACACCAGTTGTCTTGAACTTAGTCACTCCTACCTGAGATATGCGACCATCTACCCTCACTATCTGGTCTGCTGCTCGAACCCTTTCTTACAGGCATGCGTGATACCTACATGACATAGTTGCTTCTCTTTCTCAAGTCGAACGAAGGCAAACCCCCCGTTCCTTCCTCCCCAATGTTTAAGTTCCATCCTCCGGGGTTTGTGATCATTGGCCTTCAGCATTGAAATTTGAGCCCACGCTGACTCTCAAGGAACAAATTGGAAGGCCTGTCTTTGTTCTTCATATTATGTTTTGCGCCTGGCCCTTAAGGCGCTTCAGGTCCCCAGTTCACAAACAATTCTCTGCTTTGATTCCACCCCTTTCCCCTTAGAGTGATGCAGAGAAATGCTCCATAACACCTCAAACCGATCCTTCTAGGTGCGCTCTGTCCTTGCCGTTCTAGATCACCTTCGACCCTTCTCATTCTAGCCCACCATCGGTTTGCACTTCTTTTGCCTCCCATTCCCATTCGCTCCTGCACATTCACCTTTTAAAGTTCTTTTTCTGTTCTCTCCTGCGCTTTCCTCTCTTGTCTTCAGTCTTCTCTTGTCATCTGTCCTTCCTTCCTGGAATGAGCGTCCTTCAATAATCTGCCCATCTAGCTGCAGGCATAAAGTTCTCTTGCCATGCACCCCTTCTGGTGGAGCAGTTTTCTACTCATACTCTCCTACTATTAAAAACCCTCAACACTTGTTACTTTCCTTCATCCGTCTGTTTCCCACACTCGTTTCTTTCCAGCGTTACTCTCCGTCTGGACAACCTGTTTCATCCATCGCTCAAACTTTCCTCATAAACGATCTGATTTTCCACCCACACACACATATAAGTCCCCTACGCAAGTTCTCACGAAGGCATGGCACTGCCTCATATCTAAACCTTCAAGCTAGTACGATCCAGACGCACAGGCGCGCTATCTTCATCACGTTCTTTGAATGACAAACCACCTTATTTAATCCTTCCACCCCCAAAGAGTCGGTTTGTCTCCTATAAACCCTTTCAATTGCAATCTTCTCACCTCTCAATCGACTCTTCCCGCCCAATTCAACCAGTACAATGGCTGTTCCTTTCGGACCTCCCCCTATCTGGGCCAACAATCGCCAAGCACTCTGTGATGCCCTGAACTGGTTCAAGTCCCACGAGAGTAGCCTCTATACGTCCGAGAAAGTTGCCAAAGGTTTTCTGCTAAATGCACACCCCACTGTCAGAGACACGGTTGGATCCGAGGTCATCATCACCACTCTGTAAGCCTTTTAATTGCTTGCTCCCTTGTTGGTGTTCTGGCCGGTTACTTACACACGCATGACTGGCAGGGGCGGTGGCAGAAAGCGTGATGACGAGGGCAACATGGTCCGTGTAGCGGCAGGATCTAAGCATCTCCTCACATCCTGCATTAATGCTATGGAAGCCATGTCTCCAGTCGGCGTCGTCCTAGGTAAGTCCCCCCAATGGCATTCCCTCTTTTTCTTCATGAACCTCTCAGGCTTACTTCCAGCTACCATAGGTGACAAGTACCCCGGCCTTTCCCTTTGTACTAACCGTGCCTTCAACGTCTTGGACTTCTTCACCATAACGGATGTCTGGACTGAGAAAGACACCACTGGCTTCGAAATTAACAAAGTTCGTCTTGAGAAGACTGATCGACGTACCCCTTCTTGGTGGCAGCCCAAGAGCGAAGTACAGCAGACCGCCAGGCCCAGGGAATCACCCTGCCACCAGTTCAACTGCTTGAAGTGCCATCGGTCATCCAAGCAGATGTTTTCACAAGGCCTTACCTGTCTGAATAGTGATTGCAAGGAGGTGTTTAAATTCAATCAGCCTGTCGACATCCAGCAGCTATCCTTTGCGTCCCATCGTGCTGCACCTCTGGCATGGTGTCTCGATTGCCATAAAGAAAGCAAGCAAGTCTTTTCATGTGGTTGGGCATGTCTTAACAAAGGGTGCAACAAGTTCTTTAGCTTTCCAGCTGGCTTAAAAGTTGACGAGCTGGCCTACTCCGAAGAATTCCTTCAGGAGCGGACTTCCTTTGAGGATCCACAAGAGCCTCTTAAGCCTGTCCTACCCGATGCCGCCACGGGAGGCTTCATTGGCACTGAGAAGATGATGCGTGATGGGATAATCTGTCCTAAGTGTCATGGCTGCTCGAGGCGCAAGTACTGGAAACACTGGGCTTATGAGAACTCGGAGTGTGACTTTATCTTGGAAGCCAAGCCGCACCCGTACCCTCTGGAAGACGTCTTGGCCGAGGAAGTACAAGAGAAGAAGAAGAAGGCATTCTCCGAGACAAAGGTAATGAATGAACAAATCATCAAGACCACTACTGAGGAGGTTGACGGCTACAGAGTCGAACAGTATCTTCTTCCTGACCAGCTTGATCCCGAAATTGTCCTTGGGTCTGTCACTGTCTTCCGAGCATCCCGAGAGGTCAACTCCCAACCTGGAGGGCCCGATGACATTTGGAACTCTCTGCAGCAAGATACAGTCGAAGGAAACTTTGACTTGCAACGGAGTGTTGCCATTCATCCCGGATGTGAGCGTGCTTTTGAGCAGTGTCGCTAAGATGTTTATATTGACTATGCACAGTGCCTTCAGAGAAGTACACTAGAAACTTCCTTCAAAACTGGGGTGCACCTTACAAATTTGCCGTTGCTGTGGAATCCAAGGCCTTCAGCGAGGCTCCAGATGCAGTTCTTGGCTCGCTCAGCAGAATGCAACGGGCCGGCAAGGCTGCGATTGATATCATGAATAAAGGCTTTAACAATGAAGCGCCCGGAAGGATCAGTATGGTGCGTCGGTGCAACAGCCTCTGTGAGAGGTGCTCCATCTTCAATGAGCTCTTGATGCTGGCATATATGGAGAAGGACAAGATCAGCGTGAGTAAATACGACACCCAATCCCTGTGCAGCTGGTTAATATTTTTCAGTGGCATGACGATGGGGAATTCGATGTGGACTCGACTGTGGCAACACTCTCTCTGGGAAGCCCTGCAATGATGCACTTCAAGTCCCAGCGGAGATATGCGGGTTGTGAGGACCAGGCTCTTAGACTTCCACTCTTCCACGGGGATATTGTTGTCATGCACGGCCGCCGAATCCATGAGGCGTATTTAGTATGTGTCTTTCTCAATGACCCAAAGCTATGTACTAATACTCATTAGCACAGGGTCGATCCCAAGGGGAAGCGCCGCTTTGCCTTAACCTGCAGACAAATTGTTCTCGAAAGACTAGACGAGAAAACCCGAGTCGAAGCCAGGGAGAAGAGTGATATTCCACCCATAAGAACCCGTACGGGTCTCTCCGAACGTATCTCAGAGAATGCCAATGTGACTCTAAAGCGCCAGAGAGACAACGAGGACGATGCCGAAGGCGATGATTCCAGTGTGAAAGCAACCAAGAAACCCCGAGTTACGAAGGCCCGGACTGCCAAGCGTTCCAACGATGAGGCCGAGAGCTCCGACACACGACTTACTAAAGTACGCCAGGAAAAGGCCTGAATTCAATACTTCGAGTATTGTTCTTCAGCGACATATCAAACGATCGATTCTTCAACATATAGATACGAGTTACAGGGATGCGAGGATCTCGAAATTCGGGATGTTTTCATTCTTGAGAGCGAAGTTTTGCTTTCACAGCGCTTTTTCTACGACGGGCGTTTTTCTTACAAGGACGGCGGTTCGACAGGAGCATTTTAATGATTTCGTTTTTAGTTTCGATTGAGGTCGTGGAACCATAACCATCACCAGCATTCGACAGACATGCCGTTCGGATTTCAATCTGCTTTCATTTCAAGGGGCAACGCAGTGCCCAGCAAACATTTCCACGTTGCTGCTGCATTGTGGAACACAATTTCGCTTGCATTGAACCAGCTCCAGATAGCTCAAATACCTACTCATAGAGAAAAGCTAAAATGTTTCTGAAAAGAACAAGACCCAACATTCCGTCGGGGCTCCTCGCGTGGCTTTCGTGTCATGTAAGCAATGGCAGATTTCTGCAACGAACGCCACCTTCTCGGATGCGAGCGAATCATGTTGTTTGATCTCGATGGTGGTGGTTCGACTTTTGCGTGGGAGGCAGCAAGCCCCAAAACCGAGTAATGAGACAACTGTCTCTGAGCGGGGAGTTGTAGCAAATTGGAGAGACAGAAGCCTACGGGCTTCACACAATACCAGTAAGCCAGTTGGGGAGCCTCCCGTGGGCTCGGGACACCAGGCGCCGAAGGCCCTATGGTTTTGGCCAGAGCCCAGCAATACCGGCTGTCTCCATGCGGGTGAGACATGTTGCTCGGCCGGCCGGGCGGGGGCTTCTGAATCCGGTCTCTTTTCCCTCCCTACTTGTCAGTAAACGGACGGTCTACAAGAAGCCGGATGGGGGCTGGGCGGTATGTCTTGATGATGAGACCACTTTTAGGAGCCTGTCGCATTCTAGGCCCCGGCGTCACTTCCCTATGTCGTCATTTTTTTTGTCAATGGTACGGTGTTCATCGCCGGCAACCCCAAGAGCAGGTTTCCTAAAGGGCTTGGCTCATCACTTGGCGATCCAATTGTTGGACGAACACAGCAGTATGAAGTATTAGTCAATTCAATGATCATTTCGACGGGTTTCTCTTCCCTCCGAAAGAAACAAGAGGCCAGAACAGGCCACCTTTTGAGAAGCCTGCAAAGCTCATTGGTATCATGGCAGTCGTAAGCAACGTTCCAGCTATCCAGGCCAGAGTGATAACGCCCTCACACACTCATTATCCTTCTATAGGGTATGTGTGAAATGTTTCCCCGTAAACTCCGTGTGCAAGAATCCATAAAACCGTTAGAAACAAGAAAACAAAAGCAGGATGCCTCCCATGCTGATTGGTATCACTCCTAGATCCCCTCAAGGGTTCCAGAACGCCACGGCCAGCGCCGTTGTGATGGTACCCAAGAGAAGTCCAAGGCTGGGGTAGCGGACAGAAGACGCCGCCGACTGAGACTCCGACGGCTTGGAGGGCGTATTCGCCGTGGTCGGGGACGCAGACGAGCTCTTGGAGGTTGAAGAGGGAGCCGGGGCCTTGAGGGTCGCGGTAGACTCCTGCGGTGAAGATGTTAACGAAGCTGTACTCGCAGTTTCGGCCGCTGGGTTCGTAGTTGTCGGGACCACAGGACCAAGAATAGATGGAGCTGGTAAACTCACTGCAGATGTCGATGGCTCGGGCTCGTCGCCGTCCTTGGCGGCGGGTCCATCGCACAGACCGACGATGCCGGACGGTACGGATCCGGGACCCTTGCCGACAGCGATGATCTCCTCCTTGCCGCAGGTAGCGGCCTGCGCCATGTGGATAACCTCATTGTCCCAGTCGAAGACGAAGTAGCCCGCGCGGAGGACGCTGTCGCCAAGAATCTGCTGGTCCGTGGTCGTGACGAGTCCGACGTAGCATTGGCCGTCTTGAGGTCCGAGGTCAAGGATAAAGTCACTGAAGGGGACTTTGATCGTCTTCTTGCCAAACTTGAAGGTAATATACGAATCCTTGCCGCCGTTGGTGAGGGGTGGGGTGCGGAGGGAGCAGTCGGCGATCCAGTAGCCGTCGCCGTCGGACACAGCATTGAGATCGGCGAGAATGGGGCCGGCGAGGCTCGGGTGCAGGCGGGTCAGAGTCGTTCCGGAATCCAGCATGACGTTCTGGTCGACAGTGTTGATGTTGTACAACTTGGCTGAAGAGTTGGAGAGTTCCATGCCAATCGAAACCATATCAGCAGCAAGGCTGAGAGTACATTAGTTCAACAGGTTCCGGTTGCGTGGTATGCGTGCAGAAATCGACTGCTCGATATAGAGAGCATAAACTTACCGAGGCTCTCCCCTAGCACCGGGGACGATGGGAACACTCTGGAGCTCGCCAATGAACTTGCCCTTGTCAATGCCGCCATATATAAGCGCCCCAGAATCGGCAGAGGAGTGGCGGAGGTCCAAGGAGAAGACACGGCTTCCGATGACGCCCTGCTCAGCTAGAGAGTTAATGAGCAGGCTGTAGGGCTGATTGCGGACGAAGCCGGTGCGCAGATCGGGAGCCAAGCCCATGATACCGGTCGAGATGCCGTCGCTCTTGGTGACGACACCGAAGGTCTGGTTGATCTCAGCACCAGGGCCCAGGGTGATCATGTCGCTGTAGTAAGCGATCTCGGCGCTCGTGTGGGTGGTGGGGTCCGAAGGGTCACCATAGTTAAGCTTGCGGGTACCGGAAGGACCAGTAGGCGGGGTACGGCTGGTGCGTGGGTTGTAAGAGCCTCCGGCAGTGCAGATGCGAGCCTGAGAAGCGGACGGAGCGGTGGTGCAGTCTGGGTTGACCCAGAGCTCAGACGAGCCGGTGTCCAGCAGGACGGTCACTTTCTGGCCGGGCGTTCCAATCTCGACTATTATTCTTTGATCAGCGTGGTCCTTTCTTTTGAAACCTGAAGAGCAATGGCCGGTAGGTGGTTATACTCACTGTCAGTGGAGTAGTAGAACTCGCGGTTCTTGAGGACGACCTCGACAGCCTCTCTCTTGGTGAGAGTGCTCAGGTCCGTCCTCACTTCCTTAATTGGCAAGCTGATGTATCCATGACCCTGGGTAGCTCGAGGGAGGGAAAGGCCAGTGACAGAGGTCACTGCAGCGGCAGCAGCGACAGTGGTGATTCCAGTCTTCATCTTGGTTGAAATGTGAATTTCTCTGCTTGGCAAAGGAACCCAAAGATGATCAAAAACGATGAAAGAAAAAGAATGCAAGGGGAGAAGGACGGATGTTAAAGCGAAGGTCCGAAGAGAAAAGGAAAGTTGAAGGTGCCTTGAGAACCTTCAAGGTGGGATGAGGCTCTGGAGAAACCCTCTTGAAATGCAATGAATGAGGGACGGTATTTGCAGATAGAAATAAGAAAAGGAAGGTAAGGCGCCACCCGGAGTCTTCAGCTTCTAGAGCGGTCAACTTGAGCGAGATGGGTCTAAATCTGGAGATGTAAGTGGCATCGAAGGCGTGCGTGGTGTGTGGGTGTGGAGTTGGGTAGTTGGCCTAGGTCTGGTCTCCGAAAGAAACAAACGAACGAGGCAAGACCGTATGGCTGCAAAGAACGAAGGCTGCATGCACTCATACTAGACGAATTGGGCGTTGCTAGGGGCTGAAAGAGCATAAAGGGTCGGGGCTTTTCCGTCACTTGCTGTGCCCGTCTGGGTATCTGAAAACGGTCAAACTACCACTCTTTGCTTGATGCCGGTTTCTTGTCCCTTGGCCAGATCATCGCCCGGGACTTGAAGAACACGTGGGACCAAGACTCTGGTCTTCTTGACCTTGTTCATCTTTGCCAAAGCCCATCTTGTTGGCATTGCACAAAGAAGAAGAGGGAGAAAAAAACGGGTAAGCAGCCAGTAAAACTACCGAATCGCTGAATGCAACCTCTCCGGGCACACATTGCCTCCATCTGTGTCTCTCCACGTGGAGCTCTGGCCAAAGATCCCACTTAGTAGGAAGCGCCCAGAGACCAGTCCGTATAGTCACCTCTCCTTTGCCAAAGATGTTCTTCATACAAGAGCATTGCCATGTTGCATCCGCATAGGGGATTCGAGACTTGCTGAAAGGAACGGGACATCCGCCCTGGGATGTGAGACAACAGCCCGGAGTCGCCCATCAACGGCCGCCACACGTTGCCATCCAACTGAAACTCTTCTCTAACAATATCCGGTAGACCGTCTGGGATCTAGAAATCGAGAAATCTTTGATCTCGGGATTTCCGTAGAGCGCTGTCTCCGCGTGGCAGTTTAGGGGGATCGTCCATCTCCATTGTCAGACGTCCTCCTCGAACGGCCATCGGTCCAGCGTTCTGCCACATGGCCAAGAAGAAACGGATGGCTGCCGATAATCTCATGGAAAGGAACCGGCCGCCGCCCGGTTTTCCAAACCGAAGGGCTGTGTCGCAAGACCTTCTGCGATTCTTGCCCCCTGATCACTGAGCAGGTAGGTACAACTGCGCATCTTGGCTCATAAAAGCTGAAACTGGTCTAGGCGATCTACAGATCCAGCCGAAAGCATGAGTTGAAAAGTGCAAGGAAAAGCGTACCGAAGAAATTGTCCAAGGCTCATGATGACTGATATCAAGCACGGTTATGGTCCGCACACCAGCTCGGTGAAGATCGGGGACTCCATTTCGTCTTGGGCAAGCGGCAAACAGGCTCCATTGGTCTCCATTCATATGATATAGAGTTGATAGTTGTATCAGTCTGGCGTGCATTGGGCCTGACGCAAAAAGCCAGCCAGCTCAGATCACAACGACGGTGCTCCTCGCCACAGGACGAGCACGCCGGGGACTGCCGGGCCGCATCAAACGCTTGCTTGTGTAGACCCTATAAACATCCAACTACCCAGCCTAGACGCACCTGGCGTCTTTTATCAAAGTTTCCAATACCAGACCCTTAAGGAGTCGCATTGCGGACGAGTCCTAGGCGTGATACGCCTCAACCGTTGACCGTTGCACATTTTACGCTTCGAATGGTAACTACGATGCGAGTTCCGGCTTCCCACGCAGGCTTCCGAATGACTGGTGGTCTGTTCTTTTTGAAAACTGTAGTGCTAAATCAGTAATGTTAACCTGAGAAGTAGAGTGTTGTACGCTATCGAGCTTGTTCTCTGCAACTTCAGTTGGAATACATCGCTTGATGGTCCCGGTCGTTGTATGCGTGCCGTTCTTGTTACCCTGGAAACGCACGGCGAACAACCGACACGATTGGGAAATGTGGAGGTTGCATCGAGTGACTGGCAATGATGCTTTCCCCTCCTTTCGGCTGTTGATAGGATCCCATTTCACTGACGGTGAGATCCAGATTTGAGCTTGGCCGGCCGTCCTGACTTTCAGGTTCACCTCGTGGAAAGTCTCTCAGGGGCCCTGCCGGTGCGTACCGCTGCTTGCAATGCCGGCGGTGTTGACCGGGACTCCCGGACTCAAGAAACCCCGAGTATCTCAGGAGGGCAGAGCACCCAAGGAAACATATGCTGGTCGGATCGTGGTGTGATTGGTGGAGGGAATGGAACAATTGCCTCTGATAGGTTTGAGGGAGCAATCCTTCTGTCACTCTGCTTGCCAAGGTGGTGTTAGCACCCACCCACATGCAAGTGACAGCACAGAGTGGGTTGTCGGTGAAAAAGAACCAGGAAACAGTTGCCCCATGTGAATGACAGACAACTCGTTTGAACACCACGGGCAAAGAAATATGTGTTTGAGGGAAGAGGTTGGGTTCAAAGTGGATGCTTCTGCTGAGTTGGCGTTGGGTTCTTGCGGGAGGGGTTGAGGGGAAGACTTCACATGCCAGGGACTTCCAACAGCTTCTTCAACCAAGGGTTCAAGCCAACAAGGGAGCGAACTAGCACTGACCGAGGGATAACGTCTGGCGTGAGGCGGACTCTGTTAGGTTTCAGTATGAACTTGGGCAGATAGGCGGTTGTTGAGGAAAAGGATTGTCGGTAAGGACGTGCTAGGTAAAGTACCTAGACTAAGGGTGCAGCAAAAAAAAACAAAAACAATAGAAAATAAACCAGATGTAGGCGAAAGGATACTACGCGCGGAAAGACGGGCAAACCGGATAGACAAGAAGGTGACGACATCGGACGAGGCGGCGGTGAATGCTAGCGTACCAAAATGGACAATTGGAAGAACAAGCGTCATGGACTAGGGCTGAGAACGAGGAGGGTGATAAGAGGATACGTTGGCGAGAGGCGCAGCTCATGTGAGGAAGAATGTCCCGAGGAATCACTCAATCCACGACTCCTGCAACGGATTGTGCTCTGTCACGCCTGCCTTGCCCTCTGGTTTTCGATTGAACAGCATACCTCACACTAGTATATCCCTTTCCCTCGAGAAATCCTGTCGACCATCAATAATTACCGATAACCTACAGCTGCCCATCTCAACCATTTTGCGTTACCTGAAATCAGCTAGGAAGGGCAAATGAAGCAAGCGGCTTACTCGAAAAGGCATGACTCCAAGAGCAGCAATGGCCTGTGTATAAGCATCTGAGCACTTGTTGAAAATATGCGGTTGGGCGGGATCATCCCAGGGCCGCCGTTCCGTCCCAATGCATCGGTACGTTGTACATGATGAGGCCGGTGACATTCTCGCCTGCAAACCACGACGGTGGCAGCAGGGATGGCGACAAGATCAACCAAAAACAATTAGGAGGGCATCTGACGGTGGTTGCGTGCTTGGACTACGAACATTTGGGGCTCAAGTGCCCAGATTCCAAGCTAACCTCCCGCCGCTTAATTCTCCAAGTAGTGAACATGTATATGAATAATCTAGGGATAGTGCTGGGCAATGAAAGGATTGGAGGCCGTAAAACCGGAGATTCCACCATGTTGCAACACTATCTCCCGTAGGTCCCGTTAATGCCAGAGCAGAGGGAGCGTGAAACAGGTGCCCAATCACAATCCAGGACAGGTACCTGTACGTTTGCAACACGTCTGATGAGAGAAACAGTGGTCGTCATGCCGGCCACCCAGACAGCTTCCATCGTCCTTCCGGTAAAGCCAGGCTCGCCTTTCCATGCGGAGGGATGGATATGAGAAGTGCAGGTTCTAGACGACTGTGCTGGTGAGGTATCTGTGGGCGCGATACGCACCTTTCACACTAATGCAATGGAGGAAGAACAGAGCAGGGTGAGTGAGCGAGCTTATGAGAATTGGTGTCCCATCATCCTGCCCAGCTGTCAATTTTCTCAACCTCAAAGTTGAAGTGAATACCAGACATCTCAAACTGTCTATAGCCACATCATCATCACCTTGGCGCTTTCAAACCAGACCTGTGTGAATCCAGGGCGCTCTACCTTCCCTTATGTAACCCTCTTCAAGCAAAGGGCTGCAGGGGACTCGAAGCTCGGGCCAGGTGCCCCGAATCAAAAGAGATGAGGTCCGGTGGGGAGTGAAAACCAGTACATCGGACCTTGGGTTGATTGCCCGAGATTACCCACTTCAGGTGCCTGGATGTATGTCTCCATATGCTTTCGGGTAGAAAGGTCCTTCGACTAGGACCCTCACACAGGCAATTGTCTGTTTTGGTGGCGAGATTTCTTCCATCCTCCCATCTCAACCGCAATTTCATTTGCACATGCTTCTCTCATCCCGGGAAAGGCGCAGCTGCCAGCACATGACTAAAATGCAAATGTTACTTACTTGCAACAATTTCTTCTAAATGCCTGCGTGCTTGGACTGACTATGAGCATCACAAAGAAGGAGGAAAAAAAAACAGACTGCTGTTGTTGGAAGCCAGCGACCACGTAAAAGACGTGCTGTAGATACCTCATATCACTGATTCAGTCTTGAAACCGAGAATTGGAGGATCCCTACGTAAGGTACTTGGTAGGTAACTATGGGATGACTGTCTGGAATGAGTGCGGCGCAGTCATCAATTTCGACCACCGGCGTGAAGAGCAGGGCACCGCAAGATTAGAGCTTGCTTTAAACAGACCAAGGATCCGTTGGCACCTGGCTCTTCGCTGCTTTCCCACCTGGTACAGAGGACGTTGGCGCTTACCTCCAGCGCTCAGCGTTCGGTCCAGATCAGTTCTGTGTTACGTTAGATAGTGTACAGATAGGCCGTCTCGTCTGTCACACCAAATTATCGCCTGCTGACTGTCATTCTCACTTCCATTTTATTTTCTCCCAATGCCTCGCCCTTTCCTTACTCTTCGCGATCCAAGCCGACAAAGACGCCGACCGCTTCGCCAAATTTGACCCATCCGCGACTTCCGTGCTTCTATTGTCCTGCTTCAATCCAGATGCTCTTTCGCCTCTACCTTCTGCTACCAATCTCTAGGTAGTCCTCCGACTCTCCTTGCTTCTTCTCCCTGGCCCTCTGAGCCCCTCAGCGCGATGAACGCGATACAGCAAAAATGCCGCCCAAAGCACCAGGTCTTGGTTCTCAAATGCTACCCTCGAACGACCAAAGGCGCTGTCGATGTCAAGCCCAACTCCAGCGAGTTGAGCTACCTGCTTTTCTATGCCACCTCTCGACGCTCCAAGATACAGAAGATCGGCGCTTTCCTGGAGAAGAAGACGGCCAGTGACGTTTGGCGGCAGCGCATCGGGTTCGTAACGCCCTACTTCAAGGAGAACCTCTGGCTCACCAAATATGTACAGAAATGTCCAAGTCACTCTGCGTATCCTTACCGCATTGATCGAGAAGGCACCTAAGGACCTGCCCTTGGTTGCCCCCAACGTGCTGAAAATCCTCGATCTCATCCTCGGATCCAAGGACATCACCATGGTCGAATCCTCTTTACCTACCTTTGAAGCCTTTTGCAACAATCACGACGCCTCGTCTTCCTTTGCTGATCAAGCATACCTTGCTCAATATGAGTCTATCGTCCGCAGCTACGCCTCGCTTGCCTCGGCTCGTCAAAATCCCGGAAAAGGAGCATCCAGCAAGCCCGTGCTGATGCGATGGAGGAATGCGGGTTTGGAGGCAATAAAAGGTGTCTCCTCGTCTGAGGCTCTTTCCTCTGTAACCGGTCGCCAGTTCGATGTCATTGTTCCCGTCATTTTGGACAACCTTTGGGACGACAACGGTTTGCTGGATACTCTTCTCTCTCGCATACAAATGGAGGAGAAGGTTCAGACGGAAAGACTGCACCGTAGGACGAGTGTGGCTACTGTCGGAACTGGCGATACAGGCGAGGCCAACCCCATTGCTCTGACAGGCACGGCTCTCGACGTAGACAAACTGGCAGAGGAGGACATTGGCGTGCTTGCAATGCAATGCCTGAAACAGATTTTTGTCGCGCCCAATCGACCACAGATCCATTCTGCCACGACGTCTCTTCTCCAGTTTGTCGAGGATCGTGTCAAGAACGGCGATACGGTCGTTAAGATGGATGAGAAAACGGGCAAGGACCACGGGTGGGCCATCAGCATCTACAGCGCAATTGCTCGATGGGCACCTGTGCAAGATCGCTATGTCATCCTAATTACTGCCATGGACCACATTGCAAAGACGCCCGTCAAGGACGACAACATCAGGTTGCACTTGGCACTGGCAGCCATGATTGGATCTCTGCTGCGGTCAGACATCAACCTGATCGGGCTGAGTGCGATGGATGTCCTCCTGAGCCTTGTCCAGCACATGAAGAAACTCATTCACCTGCCAGGCGGTTTCGGTAAAGGTGAAGGAGAAGCAGAGGACGCGTCGCCCGTTGGTTTGGAGAGCTCTGGAGACGTCGTGGCCCAGAGAAGAGAGCTTCTTGAGCGAATCCAGCTCTGCATAGGGGACCTTGCGACCCACGTTTACTATGCGGACCAGATTTCAGACATGATCTCTACGATCCTTCTGCGACTTAAGCCGTCAAAATCATCGAGTGCGAGCTCTTCTCCTCGAGGAGAAAACGCGGAGCAGCCGCCATCGGACGATGCCAACTCGAGCCAGCCTCCGGTGGAAACCTACCTGTCCCGCAACGTGGGCAAGATCGCTGCCCTGAAGGCTATTAAGAACATACTTCTTGTGGCAAACCCGCGGGCCCAGATGTCTGGAAACTTGAATCTCTCACGAAACAAGGTTCCCATTCAAGTATGGGAAAACACGCACTGGCTTCTACGAGACCCTGATGGCGAGGTCAGAAAGACGTATGTCGATGCACTTCTGACCTGGCTTGATCGTGAAACCACAGCGGCGGACCTGAAAGCACGAGACGAGAATGCCCAGCATCACCGATCTTCGCTGAAGAACAGTCGCGAGCTACAATCGGCCAGCGTTTCTCAAAGAGCCGCCTCGAACGCGTCAAACCGAGAAAAACCTTCGCGACACCGTTCGCACTTCCTTCAGCTTCTTCATATTGCGATATATGACAACGCGTTGCAGTATCTCGACTTTGATCCGGACATCGTGCTTCTTCATGTGCTGCTCACCAAGCTAGTTTCACAGCTAGGTGTCAACGCAGTTCAGTATGGGCTGCCCATGGTTTTCCGTCTCCAGGAGGATATTCCAGATGCGGAGTTACCTGTGCAGAAAGTCCGCCTCGGCAGTCTATGCCATGGATACTTTTGGGCCGTGACTGAAAAATTCGACATCGAGAACTCGGCTGTCGGACGCGCAATCACGAATGAAGTCATCAGACGGCGTACCAAGCATTTCTGGACCGAAGGTGTTGCCATCCCCCCACCTGCACTAGAGCTCATCGGCACGCCTGGAGTGCCCAAATTGCAAACCAAAATGCCAGCCACCGAGGTCGAATCGGAGGCATTGTTGCCATTTGACGATCGGGACTCCCTTGTCGAGAGTATTGCCGTGAGCTACGCGGATAGTAGCATTTCACCGCCTAGCAGCCCTCCTCAATCCCCCGGGCGCAATTTCTCCCACCCAATTCTCAACTCCTCGCCGAGCACTGTACCCGAAATCGCAACGGAATTACCCGCTGCGTTCCGCGAGCGTATGATCGTGGAATGGTCTAGAGACACCGCCATGATGGCTCTCCAAGCTGGAAGCAAGTCAGAATCTTTGGCTGGCTCGAAGAGCGGCACCATGGGGACCAACCGACAACATCTCACGATCAATGGGGCTAATGGGCATGGGCAGACGGCGGCATCATCACCGTTCGGCAGTCAGCACAACCTTCGTCCAAACTCTTCTCAGGTTGTTGGTGGCTTGTCCCCCGTGAGTAAGCTGCGCAAGAGCAGTGTTCGGAGTGGCGTCTCGCCCTCGCCTTCGGACTCCAGCCGGGGTGCGGTTGCGTCCGTCGACCATCTCAAAATGATTTTGGCAGGGCAGCTGCCTGCAACGCCTCTAGGCACCTCAGCCGGACTGCACCACGACAGCGACAGTGACAGCATGGTGAGCTACGACTTTACGCCATCTGAACTCAGCTTCAACCCGGCGGCATCGCAGGACAATGGTGACGGAGCGTCTCTCGGGCGCCAACGGTCTTCATCTCAGTCACGCAAAGGTGGACCATTGAACTCCAACCCTCTCTACGAGCAAGATGAGGGCCGCGAAGTCCCGCCTGTGCCGCCATTGCCCAATAATCTTGGTGGGTTGGCCTCATCGATTTCAATCCAAGATTATGCGGTAAAACCCGCAAAAAGGAACACTAGCAGTCGCGGTGGTGACAGTTTGTACCACGGATCGACAAAAGGAGAGGGAAACCTGTCGATGGGCTTGGGAGGGGGGATGGATTTACATGAACTTCTTAATGGGATTGACAGCCGAGCAGGGGAGATCAGTTTGGGAAATGTCACGAAGCCACCTTACTAATGGACTTTGGGCGACTTGTTTCAAAAACTTGTATTACTATAACTGGGCTTAGACGTTTAGCGAGGCGCGCAGCCGAGTTCTTTTTATTGCAGTTTTAGTAGCATATTTGCAGGATCTACCGAATTACAATCACGATCACTAAGTCTCGCAGACCGACGCTTCACCGAGCTCACCGATAAAAGTGGATCGTTCATCCGATGTCATCAGCCAATCACACCCATGCATACGCACAGTGACGGGGAATGCCGCGAAGCTCTGAATAAAATAGTTGACTTCCACTCGTACATTTGGACCTCCAGACACTAAAGCTCACAGTCGCTTTTGATCGTCTTTTCCGAGAGCCGGTTGATAACCCCTGTAGCCACAATGAACACGTCGACACGCATACCTCTTCGTCTCTTCGCGAGCTCGTCGCCATTCGCGACTTTCTCGATCGCCACAACAGCCGGAAAGCCATGCCTCGCAGCCGCTGCGAGAGCCATCTCGACGACTCCGACTAACCCGGCCGAGGTCGCGCCCGTCGTGGGTGCTGGCCCCCCGCCAGAGCCCCCGATCCCCAACTCCGTCGCCGAAGACCGCGTGGCTGAGGCGCGTGCGCGCGTCGAGAGGAGGAGGAAGCAAGCCGAGATGCTGAAACAGGCACAGAACATACGCGCCGCTGCGGATGCCAAGTCAGGCGGAAAGACTGGAGGTTTGAAGAGGAGGTTCTGGAACGATGTTAGCGTGAAGGAGGTCGATGGTAAGTAACCCAGCCCTCCCCAAACTCTCCCAAATCGAGCCGCGGCTTCTCTTGGATAGGGGCGGTAAAAAGAGCAGACGCTGACGAAGTCCCCCTCCCCCACCAGGCGCTCTCGAAGTTCACCTCGACGCCCGTCCCCTCCGCCACCCCAACACCAAGAAGATCATCCGCCTTCCCCCTTCCAAACAACACCTCGCGTCCGCGCTCGCCATCGAATGGGACCTCCTCACTTCGGCCCAGCAGGCGACGAAGCAGCACCTGATCCCGCTCACCTCGCTCGTGTGCCGCGCGCTCGACATCGCCGAGGACGACGCCGCGTCGGGCGCCATCCGCGAGCAGATCGCGACGACGGTGATGCGGTACCTCGACACGGACTCGCTGCTCTGCTGGGCGCCGCCGCCGAGCGCCACGGACACGCGCAACGCCGCCGGCGAGGGTCTGCGGGATGTGCAGAAGCGCACGGCCCAGGAGATTGTCGGGTTCCTGACGGCGCGCGTCTGGCCCGGTCTTGAGATCGGTCCCGTCCTGGACGGTCACAGCATCATGCCGCGGAAGCAGAACGAGGGCGTGAGGGAGGTTGTGCAGGGGTGGGTCATGGGCCTCGACGCGTGGGAGATCGCCGGGCTGGAGAGAGCCGTGTTGGCGGGCAAGAGCCTCATCACCGCAGCCAGGTTGGTCGTCGAGTGGAGCGAGGGCCCCGTCGGCGACTACCGCGGCGACGCCGCGACGGGATCCAAGTTGTTCGGCATCGAGGAGGCGGCCACGGCGTCCAGTCTGGAGGTGTCGTGGCAGATCGGCTCGTGGGGCGAGGTGGAGGACACGCACGACGTCGAGAGGGAGGATCTGCGGAGGCAGCTGGGCAGTGTCGTCCTGCTCGTCTCGGGGACGAACCGCAAGTGAAGAGGGAGGCGGGGCAGGCTTCAGTTTGGCGGGATTGTATGACTAGAGAAAGGGACTTTGTATATCAGAAGCGGAATGGCCTGTAAGCCAGGACACACGAGCTGTTCCGCGTGTAAGAGTAATTGCCGAGTCACACTATCGAGGTCTCCTGGTCAGAGGCACGTTTCGTCAGTGTCTCGAGCGCCGGCTGAGATGCGGTCTGTGAAAAAGGGTTTGCTGTTACCCGGGGGATCTCATACAAGACCCGCGGCCAAGGGTTGCCCAGTCGTTATGTCCGTAGCATAGCCATTATGCCGGATCACCAACAGGCAGGAGACGGTGACGCGAGATCCCCTTCGCCCTTGTTGTTGGGATACATCTTAAAACGAAGCACAGCCCGAGAACGTGTACCTGAACGTTAACTCGAACCGAGAAAAGCACGCTCGGCAAACGAGGGGAAAGCAATCCGCAGGCGCGAGGGGGAGGGGGCGTGAATGATTTGGCCTCGCGACGTAGTGTTCACGATAGACTAAGTACTACGTCGAAGCTCATCTTCCTTTCCGGGATGATGTCTCTGAAGCCCGAACCCTCACTGCAACCATGAAGCACACTAAACGAAGTACTTGGTAAATGTGGTATAAGCTGTGGACATGCCCGCACCGGGTTTTGACCATATCTGGAGCTCGGGGGCTCAAGTCTCTCAAGCCTACGTCTTGATCACTGCGGTTCTTGTGGCCTGCTCGATTAAAACTCGCGATNATCACAACTGCTGCTGTCGGAACTGTACATTCCGGTATACTCTTACCGAAAGGAAAAACGGCGGTACCCAAGGGTAGCTGGAAATGTGCAACATTTTACGTCACAACAGCAAATGCGTGAACAACCACATTCGGCTACCCTGTCTACCCTCTATTGCGGCAGGCTCATATAAAGTGGCAATTTACGACATCAGAGCACGTTCTTAGGGTAACAATCGTCTCATCATTGATCAATCCCTTGTAGTAGAAGTTCCATCAACCATCACAACCAGTCCCGCTTTCAAGCCGCTGTACATAATAAACGACCCGGAGCAGAGCCACACTGGTGCTTGTCCTAAAGTAAAAATTCCTCGAGGGAAACTGTGAGACTCCCGTTGCGAGCCATCCAACCCTCATGGTGTGTCGCCTCCCTTCTGAGCCAGCCTTGTAGGTCGATCATCATAAAATTTCTCGCACCTCTCGCCCTCCCTTTCTTGCCTTGTTGCAGAACGCGGGGAATTTCCCAACATTGAAAAACCAAAGCTGTCGAAATAAGAGCGGGCAGGGCAAAGGATGAAATCACAGTATTGTACATTATCTTAGAAAGGAAAGGAGAAGAGAAAAAACCAAAAAAAGAAAAAGTAAGGGGATAGAAAAACAAGTTGGGCACGTTTGCTGAAACTTGACGATCTGACCCATCAAACTCAAGAATGGAACATCACTGCGCTTCGCTTGCTCCCGTACGTCCACGAACGAGTACAAGCAGGGATTCGGCCTTTGTTAACAAAACGAAAGAGGCCATCAAGTGAAAAGGCGAAACAGTAAAAGCAGGCGGCAATTAAGTGAAGGTTGTTTCGTCATGAGTGCGTGGAATCATTGCGAAACGAAGAACAGAGCCAACGTGTCGAAACCGAAATCCAGATCCGTTAACTCCTTCCTCCAAGGAGGAAAACTGCAGGCCCAGTGCGGGGCAGTCGAAATGTACATTTAATGACAGACGCCGTGTGGTCATCATGAAGCAAAGCGGGAATTCATCCGTCGCAGAACGCCAGACTAGGGCCGGTCAGGTCGGCTCTTTGTCTTCGCCCGCTCGTTTTCTGCTTGTTCGTCCACATCGAGTCGTTTCCGCCAGTCAGCCAGGCTTTCGCTTAAGCCCAGTCCGACTTCTTCGTCCTTTCGCGTGGGGGTCGCGGTGCCCTCGAAATCGAATGTGTTGCTGAGTCGATAGTTTTTGTTGGTCGCTTCCCAGTGAGTACGCAGCGTCTCAAGTTCGTTTGCCAGGTTGTCCAGCGCAGTACTATTGCGGGCGTCAACTGCGCCCGAGGCGCCACCATAGGCACTTTCAACGTCTGAGCTGTCCTGTCGTTGGTGACCCATGCCTGCTCCGTTCGTGCCTCTCTCAGTCAGTTCGGAGGTCATGCTGCTGGGTGCTTGTCTGCTTTGTCGACGGTAGCTGTCGACTGATGTCTCGACTTGATCCAACAGAAGGGAAACCTTCTCCTCAGCATCAAGGGCTCGGCGCTCCAAGAGGTTGTTTTCCTGCTGAAGTTCCTCTAAGTCTCGGCGGTTGGCGGCCAGTTTACGAGAGGCTTCTTCAGCGTCCTTAAGGGCACCCTCCCGTTGTTTCTTGCTCTCTTCCAACTCCTTCTTCACCAAATCGAGCTGGCTTTCAAGTTTTTCGGTGGAGGTCTGGAGCTCTTCCTCCAGGGCCTCAATCTTCTCCTGCAGGATGTGGCGCTCGCTCTCCCAGTTGGTAGGGGCCACTGACTTGTTGGAAGCCGACCCTTCAACACGCTCTTCAAGCTCCTCAATCTCAGACTTGAGTCGAGTGTTCTCCGTCTTGTATCTAGACAGCTGTTCTTTAAGCTGTTTCAGCATCTTTTCGGTGCCCTTGACGTAGTGCACAGCCGATTGATAATCGTTCTCGAGTTGACTTAGTTTTTCGCGATAAGCGGCTTCGCTTGCCTCCTGCTGCGCCGCGCTTCGCTGAGCGTTTTCCTCGTGTGCTGTGATGGCAGCGTTCAGTTGGTCCTCCAGATCCCTGATGCGTGCTTGCTCCGGCGTGTTGACTCGAGGGCTTCCGATACTGCGTGTCCGCGACATTCCAGTGGGGCTAATGCCGCGCTCGACGAGGATGTCCTTCAATGTATTATGCTGAACAGTCATCGCGTTGGTTTCCAGTTGCTGGTTCTGGAGTTGATGCTTCAAATCCGAGTTCTTAGCCTGCAGAGACTGAGTTTCTCTCAGAGCCGCCTGGAGTTGCCTCCTAATCGCCACGCCCTCGCGACTGGATTGCTCTTGATAAACCTCTAAACCGGCAATGCGCTCCTCTGCAGTGCGAAGTTTGTCAGCTGCAGCATCTGCCTCCTGCTGGTATTTTTTGACCAGGGCGTTGGCTGCGTCGAGTTGCTCTTGAAGGACTTTGAGTCGCTCCGAATCACCTTTGCCGTCGTTTCCAACAGCCCTCGCGGAAACCTTATCGAAGCCGGCGAGCACTGCCTGCTGGTGTGTCCTAGCCTCGGTAGCATGTTTCGCTGCAAGCTCTTCGGCATCGCGGAGACGCTGTGTCGCTGCGACGAGTTCTGCTGTGCGCGTTTCA
Source organism: Colletotrichum chlorophyti (assembly GCA_001937105.1). Lineage (NCBI taxonomy): Eukaryota > Fungi > Ascomycota > Sordariomycetes > Glomerellales > Glomerellaceae > Colletotrichum > Colletotrichum chlorophyti. Next base: position 506,406 of record MPGH01000017.1, read on the forward strand.
TGCTCCGCCTTCAACTTGTTAAGCTTGGACTCCAGCTTCTCTCTCTGTGAACGCTCCTCCTCCAGCTTGTTCTCTAGAAGCGTCTTCATCTCCGCGGATGCTGCCATGGCCTCGCGAAGCGAATCAAAAGTTTCATTTTGCTCCTTTGACGTTCCGATGGATTCGTTGTACTTCGTCTCGAGGTCGTGTTTCTCGACCCGCAAGAGTTGTACTGAGGCCATGGCTTCAGTGTATTGGACCGCCTGTTCCCGTGCCTCCTTTTGAACCATGTGCAATTCCGCTTTGAGTTGTTCGAGCTCCGTGGAGGTCATTGTTTTGTAAAATTCCAATTCACTCATACGTTTCTGCGAGGCATTGGTAGTGTCGTCGGCTAGTTGGCGGGCGCGTTTCTCGGCTTCAAGTTCGGACTTCATCATTTCCAGCTGGGCTTGGAGATCCTTTTGGTGTTTGAGGGCAGAAGCAAGTTTTCGGCTAATTTCCGTCGAACGATCATCAATATCCCGTTCGCCATCCAGCTGAGGAGTACTTGCAACACTGCCGCCCATCTGAGCTACTAGTCTTGCCTTGGCGTATACGGCCTCCTGAATGGCCGCGTCGCGCTGTTTCTCGGCCTCGGCGATTTGCTTTGCGGCGAGCACAGCTTGCTTGTCAACAGACGCCTGAACGTTGGCTAGCTCGGTCCGCATAGCCAAGAGCGCCTCGATGAGGGGCTTATCCTCATCATCGAACGTCTCTGCAGCCCTGCTATCAAGAATAGGGCTGAGGCTCGCGTTGGGGACGTAGCCTGCCTTTCGGGCGAGCTCAAGTTCCGACGCGTACCATGCATTACGGTTTCTAGCCGTGTCCAGCTCCTTCAGCAAAGCGACAGTTTGTGAGTTGCGCCCTGAGGATCTTCGAGAGATTGGATTGCTTGTTTGGCGTGTGGGTGGCGGCGGTGAAGCAGGCAGACTAACTTGTTGCTGCTGTTGCTGTTGTGGCGTTGGTTGCGGCGGCTGTTGAGGGGACTGCTGTTGTTGTTGGACTGGCGCTTGCGCGCCAGCTTGCGCAACCGCCTTCAACCCCGGCTCGGTAGTGCTGTCGACGGAGTTCTGAGACCGGTTACTGCCTTGTCTGGATTTGGGTTTGGTTGCTTCAGAAGGAGTAGTCTCCGATTTTGAGCCAGTTCTCGCAACTTGCTGGGGCGTCCGTCGACCATTGGATACAGGGCTTTCGGCTTCTTTAGATGCTGGCTCTTTGACCTCCCTGATGACAGGCGATTGACTTGCTGCGAGTTGCGGAGAGCCTATGGAACCATCCCTCTCCGACGACTGGCCCCGTATCCTTCCCACATTGCCTACCTGCACTGAGGGCTTTGCCGGAGTGGGCCCTTGTGGCGGCGGACCAGCTGGAGGCGAGTTTCCTGCGGCTCTTGGGAGCTTCGACATGTTGTTCATGGGGGTCGAGTTAGCGTCTGCTCCATTGGGAACTGCTCTCAAACCGTTTGGAGGGCTGCTGACGCCGGTTTCCCGAGGTGATCCAACAAGTCTTTTCGGGTCGGGAGGCCCTGTGGAACCGTCGCGGGATAGCAAGTTTCTCGTCTCCGCCGCGGCACTGGGTCGTCTTGTTTGTTGGATTCTTTGCTGACCGCCTGGTGCTTGCTGGGCTTGGGCGTCGTTCGGGTAGCGAATCTTTGTAGTATCGAGCATGTAGACTATGCCTAGGTCTCCGACGCTGGCGGGGGACGAGCTAGGTTCACCACCCACAACCACCACAGCTTTACCGACAGTCGTCATGCTGTGGCCGGACCGAGGCGAGGGCGATGGGCCCATATTTTGGAAGGTATACCAGCGCCGGGATGTGATCCTGAAGGCGGCAAGGTCCCCAAGGTCAACTCCCTCCTCAGTACGTCCACCGAAAATATACATGACGTCGTCGACCAAAGCAGCGGCGTGGCCTTCGCGGGGAACGGGAATATAGCCGATACAATCAAGCTGGGTCCATTCGTTCGTCGCAGGATCGTAGCTCCAGACGTCGTTGAACCACTGATAGCCGTTCGTACCACCGAAGCTGGAAATAGGATCAGCCTGACCTGCTCATGTTTGCGATTGAGGGATACCTACAGATACATCTTATCGTTGAAGGTAACCATGGAATGATTAGTTCGGGCGGCAGGAACCTTGCCAACGGCCGGCCCTCCACTATCAGTGTTTTGGATCAGCATTTCCCACCGGTTGTTGGGCATTTGAAGTTGGTTCAAGTCGAAAGCAGAGAGATCGTTCATGAAGTATCCCTCAACTTGACCACCGAAAATGTAGATTTTAGATCCGAGAATGTTGAGTGAGTGGCCGTAACGCCCAGACGGTCTGGTCCCGGCGGGGAGAGCGCGCGACCATTGCCTCGTCGCTGTTCTCTAATCAGTAACCGTTCGACAGCCAGGTAGCTTCCAGCCGCATCGCATCACGGAAGCGAGACTCACATGTGTTGAGCAGGTACAATGTCTCATCCAGGACGTCCATCTCATCAACTTTTGTGTCGCCGCCGTAAACGATAAAGGCGTTGCCAACGAGCAAACTGGCGTGACCGACTCTTGGGCCCGGCCCCTCTGCTGTCGTTGCCAGAGGGTAGCAGGCCATATTCTGTCCGGCCTCAATCATCCACAAGTCGCCCTTGACCGTCGAGCTGTTAATCAGCCCCCCCATCACGTAAATGTCGCCCTCTTTGGACGAAACCGAATTGACGGCGGCTCCATAGCGAGGGAATGGACTCGGGTGGGATGATGTGTATGTCAGTCGTCGCTGGGACCAAGGATATAACGATGCATTGGGGTTCATCATTTGCTGCTGGGGCGGCATTTGCTGTTGTGAGGAGACTGGAGGGCCGTTGCGAAGCTGTGAGATGGTCAGGCACGTTCGACTAGGACAGCGCGGCGTAACGCGGTGGTAGACTTACAGGCAAGTCGCTTGAGGGCGCCTGTAGAGGTGGTTGGTCTACACTAGGGCCTCGTTGACGACCGTAGCCTTGGTCGGGACTTCCAGCACCGACGCTCCCATCGCGGTCGATTGAGTTCACGCTTCCTGTGGGAGTTGAGCGCTGAGTACCATTCTTCTCTTCTCTTGCCAATCTTTCCCTCTGGCTCTGAATGGAGCTTTGAGAACCACCACCGCCCGAGTTTCCATCGCGGCTTGCAAGAGCTCGATCCTGGTTCTTCTTGGATTTAAAGAGGAAAGCCATGGCGGATCAATGGCGGGCTGCGCGCTGAGCGGCAGATGGGTGGAGAGTAAGTTCGCGGCCCGATTCGAGTGTGCCGCGATGAATCTGCCAATTGATTCGGATTGCTCGTTAAAGTGTTTCGTTCGGATGACGATGATGGTAACGTCGCTGATCGGTCGTGAAGGCGACACCGAAGCTTAGGATTATCGGCAGCGGCCGGAAATCGGGTCTGGTGAGGCTGCGCGATGGGTTGCAGCAGGTTGCAGGAACGCAGGAACAGGAAAGGGAGTCGAGGCTCGAGTTTGCGGATGGCTGGGTGCGCATCGGTGGAGTATCCCAGGGTGGTGGTAGCGTGCGTTGGGAATAAAGACGGGACAGTCCTGCGATGTTCAACCTCGTCTTTTTTTTTTCCTCTTCTGTTTCTGCTACCCTCCTCTATTTCTCTCTGGTTCTCTCTCCCTCTCTCTTTCCAGTGCAAAGAAGAGGAAAAGCGAGCAAGCAAACGAGGGGTGTAAGAAGCGAAAAAAGGCTGGATTGGGCAGAACAGGCACTGAACGATGTCGACTCCGCGCGTACAGAGGTAGGTGCTGACGGGGGTTGGGTTGTCAGATTTTCAGGGGATTGTGCTTGGTTTTCTTTTCTTTTTTTCCCGCGCTCTCTGGGTGGCCCCTTTCGAATTGTCCTTCGTACCCTTTCTGTGTCGCGTTTGATTATTATTTCGGCCCCCAAATATGCTGGGATGGACGCTGAGACCGCCGATATTGTTGATGTTCGTGCTGCAATGACACGAATTAAAGAACGTCGAAAGTTGGCTGTTGATGGAAGGAATAGGCAGTTCAGGAAAAGATGGCCAGGCCAGTCGAGGCAGGCTGGGTTTTCTGTGTCTGAGTGTGCCGTCGGTTCAAATCTCTCGTTTCCTCTCTCAGAAGAGATGGGAAAAGGAGGTTCCTAGGAAAATGAAATGCCCCAATGGGATTGGAGACATGCAGGCAAGCAGCAGCAGCAGCATCCCCGAACAGTAGCCCAGCACTCACCTCACTGGTCAGTTCTCTTTGGTAGGCCTGGTCCTCCCGTTTCGGAGGGGGGTGCTCCTGTTCCTGCACTGACTGGCCTTGTTCGGGTCACTATGCTAGCTTGTTCTCCGCCCACCGACTGGAGGTACCATACCTCACACGTAATAGTAAGGTGTGTGGTTTTGGCTTCTCTGTTTAAGGTATGTGTACCTGGAACCGCGCAGGGGCTTGTTCTTAGCTGGTGTCCAGCCAATGGCATACCGCAAGTGAAGCCCAGACACTGCTGGCTTCGGATGGGGGTGTGAAGGGTATAAGCCAGTAGGCATCCAACCAGAAATGGAAGCCCTTTTTTTTTTTTTTTTTTTTTTCCCTTTCATCAATATAAATAACTAAAAGGGGAGCCACACGGGGAGCCTGCAGGCGCTTCGTTACGGTGGGGTAGGAAGGATCCTTGATCGTCGGGCGGAACATCAAGAATACCCCAGGACACGTGGATAAAGCGGTGAACAGCATGTCACTAAATGGTACTGTGTCATGCACGGTGGTTTGCATCCCGTTATTTTAAAAGGGGCGAGCTGGAGAACGAACGAGGGTATGGTATTTGGGTATTCCTCCGTACTGCTACCACCACACTGGTGACTACTATGTAGGCGCATGGCACCTTGGGATACCTTACATGCGTAGTAGGGCACTATGCTGGTTGAAGACAAAGATAACTTGCATATCCATCTGGCTGCAAACGTGCGACCTGCCTTAACCATCCAAACCATCAGGTAAGTGACGTGACTGTCTTTCTGAGGGGAAGGGGGGGGAGAAGAAGAAGCGTACCTGACTTTGCCTCATCTTGGTTAGATGCCATATCCAAGTTAAGGTAGTGTGAGTATTTAAAGATCTTGATGTAGACCTAGAGTTCTATTAAGGGTGTCTTGACCGCAACCTGATGCGCGTTGGATGATTCGGGAACTCCCAAAATCCACGGCGTTTCTCTTGAACCCGGTTCCCCATGACTATAGTAATAAGGTATCAAACCAGTCTCTCCAGATACTGTAAGGCGCTGAAAAGCTCTACCAGAACTGAAGCACACCAATTGCCTCGCGCGAATGACCTGGCAAGATTTCCTGCCTAACGCCTCAGCCGTATTGCTGTGTGAGGTTTTGCCGCCTGGGATCCTGACATGTGGCAGCCGGGTCCTGACTCCTCAAAAGACCTCGCTCGCCTCCTCACCGCGACATTAGCCCCACGGCAAGGACTCCATCAAGTGCACTGTGCCCAGTCCATTACCACTGAAGGTTGCAGATCTTGAGGCTTCTTGAGTCGGGCGATGTCCGTCCTCCTGCTGCCGGCCTTTCTTTACTGACGTCCACTACGTTGCAGTCATATTCTGTGCTACCTCGAATAGGAAGAGAACGAGTTCGGCCTGATCCCATCGTTTGGGCCACAAATTACTTCTTGACAAACAACACGTCGCTAAGACAAGACATGGACGCGCATGACGTTCAGCGACTGGCACTGTTGGCCCCAGGACCAAGACCCTGCCGCCACATGTACCGAAAGTAAGCCCACCTTCTCAAACGGTCCTTCTTAGCCTCTGTGATATGACCGAAGCCATATCTCAAAATACCGCAGGTCCCGTCTCAAGGTAGCTGTCTCAATGTCATGTACACATGTCCAACGATCAGCCAGCAGCAGTGCAGCGATGTGGCACAAGATTTGCTGGGAATCAGGTTTCGTTTTCACTCATGTTCCAGAATGTAGAATGGAAGAGAGACAGAAGAAAGGATGAGGCTCGGAGGCGTGCAAGCGCCATCTTCTCCCGCAACATTATTCTAGCAATGCCTGTGCTATAATGCCCTCCCGGGGGGTGAAATCCGCCCTCCGTAGCAGCGAAAGAGGGCCCTCCGACTGAGAATAATCTCCCGTCAGGGGGGTCCATCTGCCATGAGGTGGTGTGTTTCATGTTCTTCAATGCTTCAACGCCATTCGACGACCTGCCGTGCACACGGACTGTGTACGGCCGTGGAATCCGGCAGCGGCCGCATATCGATGTCTAAAACTTCGGACGACGAAGAGGAGCAGCTTTCAGAAGAAAGGTCTCATTTGAAATCGAAAGCGGGCATCAGCAAGAGGTGCTGGCTTTCTCCTCAGAACACGGTGCACATATTTACGGCCGCTCAAAAGCTTCCTGAGGGATGTTCCACACCACTGACGACGAGGCACCTTATCACAAGGAACCATGTCTTGTCGCGCGCGTGTGCGTGCACGCTTTGCCGGCGCCGTAGCGGCAGAAAAGACGGAGGGCTTCGATGGAAGGGGCGTGGAATTCCGGCAAATTGACCTATGCGTTTAGCTCGCGTGCTAGAATGCAACGATGCGCTGGCGCGTCTGAGAGTAAAATGTGGATATTCTGGTGAATATTCCAATAAGCGGCTGGCCTGAAGCAGACCAAGGAACGTGTCGTGGATTCTTAGTAGTATATAGAGAGAATGGCCATACGGGTATACGGGTGATCACCCAACTCTGATCGTCGGCGCGAGCGAACGAGACAGGGAACGAAAGATGAGGCTCGTGTTGAAGCAGGGTGTTTCCACGTCCAAGCTGACAACAACACCGACAGAAAGACCCTTGGGATCGCATCTGAGCATGGACGCATCGACCGATAAGGGACAAAGTAGGCCATCTCGTGGTCATGTTGGAAGCTTCAAGGATGAACAGCGGTGTGGGTGACTAACGAGCATAAACTATCTAAGCAACGATGACCCTGCGACGCAGCATGCTTGGCGGGCATGAGAAGACGGTTTCGTCAACGTGACTGTCGTCGCCGGCATAACATGCGAGGGCCACGTGCAGGATGAAGCTGGTTGTTGCAGCAGAATATTCAACAAGCTCATTGTAATGCCGGAGCGAAAGCATAATAGTAAAAGACCATGCAAGGCCGTCAGATTTCGGCACGAGAAAATGGGTGTTGGCTATGGCGTGCGTAACAAATCGAAGGAAAAAGACGTAATTTGCCATGGGAAAAAAAAAGGATATGGCAAAGAGGAAGACAACTGTCCCCGCAAATCAATCGGAAGAAGAAACAATCTAAAGAAGGGAGACTGAGAGACAGTCGATCAAGTGCGTGAGCCAGCCGTTTGGGCGACACCATGTTTCTGAAGCACCCAGCTTCCCGCCAGGCAATTCCCCGCCATTCCTACATGAAGTGGCAGGGAATGTTTCCTCTGATCTCTGTACTGCAAATGCCCTGTGGTGTAAGTCGCCTTTCTCAAGTCGCGATACGGTCAAAAGTACTAGATATGAGAGCTAAGAATTGATGGGTTTGTTATGATCGGCAAACCGTCTTTCACATATGGTTTGAAGGGATGTTGGATTGGAGAACAATAATCCATAAGCTCGATATCAACGATGACAAACTTATTGCGCTGACAGCTCAAGAAACAGAGTACCAACTGTTGACTTTGGATTGTTTACGGCAAAGAGGTCAGGAGACAATGTTTGAATGGGGGCCGTTCAACCCAAGCTTGTTGCCAGACAGACCTGGACCGTGCGTTCGGCCGGGGCCATTCTTACCTCATCGCCCCCGATCCGGGTACGAAGTAGAGGCGCTTCTGCGACCATTTGCGACCAATCAGTTGACGAATGAAGTGAGTCTCGGGAGAATGGGATCTGGACAATTGAACGGACGAATAATGCGGAGAGGTGGAGCCGGAAGGCGGTCAGTCAGGGTCAGGTCATTTTCGGTCGGTACCGATATGGCAAATCGTCATTGCTAGTTCCTCAGGACAGTCATGAGAGGCTTGGTAAGCTTAGTCCAATCTGCTCCAACAAGATTATTTAACTTTCTTTTTTTTTCTCTCATTCGTTCCTAAGATGTTATTGGCAAGGTTTGATATGGAACATTCAGCTGAGAGCCTTCAGTACAAGTAGTTTGTAAGGTACCTTATCCAATTTGTATTTACAACGCACGAGTTTGGAGGCGAGAATTCCTTATCCTGATAGGCCGATAACGATAAGGAGGTACCTTACCTGACCCAAGCTGACCTCAGCTCAAAGTCTGGTCAAGTGCCATTGGAGAGGATTCCTAAATTTTGAGGGGTGCTGAGCCACGGGCTAATGTGCACACTGATAGCTGATCGCAGCGCTGTGCTGCCGCAGCGACCTGACCTGTCACTCCTCTCATCCACGGCTAAGGTACCTTAAACTCTCCAAAAACCCCAAATTCGCGTCACCGACGCCGTCGCTTGCCACATCTCTACCACCTCATCCGCGCGACACCGCAAAACCGATATGTCGTCGCCGTGAATGCTTTCCTGGTGGCTTAAACACCATCAATCTGAAGTTGAACACTTATCGACATTATGACTGCCGCCGCTGCGCAAGAACACCACCCCCAGCCCCATTCCCGCACATCTTCCGCCAGCCATCTCCGACAATCGAGCTCCTCGAAACCCTCGCCCTCGTCATCCCATTCCCGAAACTACCCCAGCATATCGCGGAGAACCAACAGCACTGCGCTGCTTGGGGTTAATGGAAGCCCTCACAACATGCCGTCAAATCAGGGTCCCAATGGATCATCCGCATCTGCCGATGCGACAGCTCGGCCCTCAGCTTCGGGAGCTCCTCCGCCTCTAGCCCTTCAAAGGTCAACGAGCCACGAGGACGGCATGGCTAGGAGACCATCGAGTGCACCTGGCGACAAGCAGAATTCCGCTTCTGGGTTTCCAACTACAGAACGACCAGACTCGGACCGTCCGAACCGACTGGCCGTGAAACCGCTACTGGTGCGATCAAAGAGCGAATATGGAGGCAGTAGACCTGATGAAATCGACCACTCCGAGGAGGAAATTCCACAATGGGGCTCCAGGCACGGCTTCGAAGAATATCACGAGTCCCCAGAGATGATTGTTGCGTTAGCGAATGTAAGTAAGAACTTTCTTGGCAGCCTCCTCGAAGTATCTTGTGCTCCTTGAAATCTCCCCCTTCGTCTTCACCCGGCGTTTCCCACTTGGCGGTGTTATGGCTGCACTCGCTCTGGTTTGAGTTTGATCCTACCGGGCGAACAAGAGAGACTTTGACTTAGTGATCCTGCACCGTACTTCATATACCGAGGCTGAGGACGGCTGTTGGGAACACATTCCTCAGCAGTGACGCGGAGCATTATTGTACCCCAACTAGACCTCCTTTCTCTCGTCCCATGGCCTGTAGGAATTGGCTTCTCTACGACGAGAAAAGCAATAGCCGTGCCAGTGGTAGAGGCGCCACGAGATTACAAGGGCGAGGGCGATGCTTCTGAGAGCGGCTGGGGCTTCCTCCTATTCGTATCATGAAATATGCTGACTCTTGTTTTCAGAGCTGGTTCATGTACTGGACCGACAAACGACATGAGACGACCGGAAAACCAAAGGCCACGTTACACGAGCTGCAGGACTGGCGTATGAGAGACAGACTCAAGACCGTATCTGCTGCCCTGGCCGTCTGCCTTAATATTTCAGTCGAGCCTCCCGACCAGCTTAAGACGAACCCGGGCGCCAAACTGGAAGCATGGACCGATCCGACGACGCCTCCCCCGCAAAAGGCCTTGGAGAATATTGGCAAGGCTCTTCAGGCGCAGTACGAGACGCTTGCCATCCGAACAAGATACAAGCAGTACTTGGATCCGTCAGTTGAGGAGACGAAAAAATTCTGCCAATCGTTGCGTAGAAACGCAAAGGACGAACGAGTTCTTCTCCACTACAATGGTCACGGAGTGCCGAAACCCACCGCAAGCGGCGAGATTTGGGTGTTCAACAAGAACTACACACAGTATATACCTGTCTCGCTATACGATCTGCAACAGTGGCTTCACGCCCCTACGATTTACGTTTGGGACTGCTCTGAGGCTGGAAATATTCTCAACAACTACCACAGATTCGTGGAGAAGCATGAGCAAGAGGAAGATGAAGCCGCTGCAAGGGATCCGAATTACGAAAAAACCCTGTTTCAGCCATATATCCACCTGGCTGCCTGCGGTGTCAAAGAAAACCTACCAACCAACCCGCTCCTCCCAGCTGATCTCTTCACTGCCTGTCTCACTACTCCTATTGAAATGGCTCTTTGGTTTTTTGTTCTGCAGAATCCACTCAAGACCAATCTCACACCCGAACGGGCCAAAAAGCTGCCGGGACGATTACAAGAAAGAAGGACACCACTTGGTGAGCTGAACTGGATCTTCACGGCAATCACAGATACCATTGCTTGGACAACGCTGCCTCGCCACTTGTTCCGGAAGTTCTTTCGACAAGACTTGATGGTTGCCGCCCTGTTTCGCAATTTTCTTCTTGCACAGAGAATCATGTCTGTCTACCGGTGCCACCCGCAGTCTTTTCCCGAGCTCCCCGAGACACGCCAGCACCCGTTGTGGGCAAGCTGGGATCTGGCTGTGGACATGGCTCTGGCACAGCTGCCTATGCTGGAAAGGAAGGAGAATGAGGGCATTGAGTACGAGTATCAGAACTCGACCTTCTTCACCGAGCAACTGACAGCATTTGATGTCTACCTCACCCGAGGAGACGCCATGTCTCAAAGACCGCCAGAACAGCTTCCAGTTGTGCTCCAAGTCCTCCTGAGCCAGCAGCACAGAGTTCGAGCTCTTATACTTCTGGGTCGATTCCTCGACCTTGGTCCATGGGCTGTTCAGCTTGCTCTGAGCATAGGCATTTTCCCCTATGTCTTGAAGTTGTTGCAGTCAGCGGCGGCAGAGCTGAAGCCCGTGATGATCTTCATCTGGACAAGGATTTTGGCCGTCGACATATCCTGCCAGCAAGATCTCATCAAGGACAGCGGCTATAACTACTTTGCTCAGATCCTGAAGCCATCGGAGGGCTTGCCTGTTGTCAATGAACCGGAGCACAAGGCCATGTGTGCGTTCATCCTGTCCATGCTTTGTAAGGACTACAAACCAGGCCAGCAGGTATGCAACCAGACAGACATCATGACTTACTGTTTGCTCCACCTGCAAAATCAGGAAAACCCTCTACTGCGGCAGTGGGCCTGTCTGTGCATCAGCCAGCTTTGGCAGGAGCTGCCGGAGGCCAAATGGCGCGGCATCCGAGAGAACGCTCCTGCAAAGCTCTCATTCCTAACTAAGGACCCTTGCTGTGAAGTACGAGCAGCAATGGTCTATGCGATGACCACATTCCTGGGCATCATTGATCTGACGGATGAGGTCGCCCGGGTCGAGGAGTCTATCGCTTGGACACTGTTGGATATGGCCAATGACGGCAGTCCAATGGTTCGTCGAGAATTTCTTGTCTTTCTATCCCGATTCATCCTCCGCTTTGAGAGCAAATTCATTGTCGCTGCATATGAACAGCTTCAGGAGGAGCGAGAATACCTCTTGTTCCCCCCCGACCAGGATGGCCTAGATCATAAAATGGGGTTGCACTACGCACGAAAGGAGAACAGGAACGCAGATGGGACTATTAAACCTACAGTTCATGGGTTCGCCCATAACACCGTCTTCACTGCTTGCTGGAAGCATGCTTTGATGCTCAATGTTGATCCACATCCCGAGGTCCAGCGAGACGCGACAAACATTGTGGACTATGTCCATCAAGCTGTGGTGGCATCTCCTATCGGGGAACATGCTCAGATCCTCATTGATGACATTCGAAAGAGAGCAAAGCGGGCCTCAACAAAGAACAACCTGAACTTGAGCCAACGGAGCAACGCTATCGGAGTCTCCAACAACATGGCCACCCAGCCATTGCCCTCTCCGAGCTTGTTACGCCGTACGGCGAGCTTGTTGTTCCAGCTCCCTTTGTTTGGCAGCGAAGGAAAGGCAGACACGAACGAGAAACCCAATTATTCTTCCCCAGCACCTTCGCCTGGCCTACCCCGGGTTGGTTCCCAGAAAATCAAGGCCCCAGAGCTTGCGGCGGCACCACCGGAACAGAGCGACCCCACGGCCACCCATGCAAACTATCACGTCGCCAAAGAACCTGTATCTGGTGGATATGAAGAACGGAAGCCCGGCGAGCCTCCCACGATGCCGTTGCAAAGCACATTCCTGGAATGGTCCATTGAGTACTTTTGCGAGCCCCAAATGAAGCCGAGCGAGTCAGATGAACCAGGTAGCACCGAGTACAATGAGCGTCTCTGGAGAAGATCCCGTAACGACTTTATCCTCACGGAAACGCAGCCTCTTAAGCAGTATGCCGGAAGTCACAAGTGGAACAATCAGCTGGGCATCATCAACAATGGCTCTCAACCTGCTAAGTTGACATTCCATCAGTTTGAGGATCATATTGCTGTAGCAGACGATGGCAATACGGTGTGCATCTGGGATTGGAAGAAACATTCTCGGTTGAACAAATTCTCCAATGGCAACCCGGAAGGCTCGAGAATTAGCGATATGAAATTCATCAACGAAGATGATCAGGCCTTCCTAATGACGGGTTCTTCGGACGGAGTCATCCGCATTTACCAGAGCTACGATTCCGAGAAATCTATCAGCTTGGCTTCCGCTTGGCGTGCTCTCACGCATATGGTGCCCAGCAATGTCAATTCCGGAATGGTGTTTGATTGGCAGCAGTCAACTGGCCGCGTACTGGTCGCCGGTGACGTGAGGGTGATCCGAGTATGGAGCGCGTCTTATGAAACCTGCATTATGGATATCCCAGCTCGGTCCGGCTCTTGCGTAACCTCCTTGACTTCTGATCAGATGACGGGCAATACACTTGTGGCTGGATTTGGTGATGGTGCCGTTCGTGTTTTCGACACTCGCCTCCGAGCCCAAGATTCCATGGTCAAGAAGTGGAAGGACGAGACCGACCGGCAATGGATCAAGAGCGTCCACTTGCAGCGTGGTGGGCAACGAGAGTTGCTGAGCGCAAGCCGGAACGGCAAGGTGAAGCTGTGGGATATCCGGATGGATCGGCCGCTCCACGTTTACCAGACGACTCGAGACACGCTACGGACAGCCAGCACTCATGAACACCTGCCGGTGTTTGCTGTGTAAGTGATACACGCATCTTCTCTAATGCATGCAATACTAACCACTACTCATCGTACAGTGGCACGTCAGCACACGCTGTCAAGGTCTTCAATTTTGACGGGCATGAATTGTCCCGTGTTGAGCCGTACTCGAGCTTTCTACAGCAGAACAGGGGGTCCCCCATCGCGACGACCGCCTTTCATCCCCACCGACCTATACTGGCCTGCGCTGCCCGAGGGGATTACCACGTGAACTTCTTCACCTGCGAAAAGTCGGAGCCTCATCCGTTGGCCGCTTAGTTTACAGCCAAGAAAAGCTAGACGACATTCACCATTGTATTCTGGTTGCGTTTTTAGAGATTCCGCTGCCTTGTGTAATTACACGATTTTTCATTTTCGCTTCGGGACGGCCGAATGACCTTGGACTGGTGGTGGCGAGCTGGCGTTTGTTCTGGTTGCCTTTTGCGCCGTGCTAAAGGGAGGTTGGTTTGCATGAGACGTCTATTGCAGCATGTCGTTGTTTCGGAGGCCGATCAATAGTATAAGAATAAAACCAAACTGCACCGAAAGACTGTCAATCGCACAGGTTAAATTGCAAGCAGAGCAAGCGCCATGCTGTAGTGATTTGGAAAGGCTTTTCCAATAAGCTAGCCATCCAAGTCGCGTTTCACCAGACAAAAAGTGGATCAAGCAGTCCAGGGTTTTCTATTGTGAGGTAATCAGTCGAGTCGGCTTTTTGAGAGACGCTGAAGGTAACCCGGCAAATGATACGATGGAGATCTCTTGGCAGCCGTTACCCCTAAAAGCAAGGTCAAATCGACTCCTTTACTGCCCGACTTTAGCGTAGAGATATTTGCACCATGCCAACACATCAGGCTCACAACTAGAATACGACGGTTCGTAGCTCGTTTTAAGGTTGGTGTTCGTGCCGGACGTGGATCGCATATGTGTGTCAACCTGCTAGGGCCCAATTCCTGCTATATTCTCCATTAAACTGCCAGGTTTGTATCAGCCATCCAAATATACAGCAACCCACGTGAAGATCCCCTTCGCCTTTGACTGCCTTGCGTTTAGCCCAAGGTGGACAAATGAAACGATTACATGAACAATTAAGCCTAGGTGTGTATTTGGGTAGCATCGGACATCAATTCATTAAGCTATTGGCCATTGGCGACATGTCGGGTTTCTTTTCACCCACGAAGCTGGCTTATAACGGAAGTGGCCTCGAGCACTTAAAAGTTCTTGCCGAAAAACTGAAGAACAGTCTTGTAACCACGCGTGTACTCCTCTTTGACTCGGGAGTCCTCGAGATCGGACCGGGCGGCCATCCAGCCGTGGATCTGGTCCTTGAAAGTCTCAACGTGCTTGGCGACGCTGAGGTTGCTCTCGAACTTTTTGACGTCCTCTTCGGGCTCATCCTTGGAAGCAAGCATGATCAGAGGGATCTTGATGCCCTTGGCGTCCTCGGGCTCAACCATGGCGGGGTGGATCTCCGCGCCGACCTTGAAGGGGTTGCTGTCGCCAGAGGTCACGAGAGAGACAACCTTACCTCCCCAGCAGTACTGCGACGTCGTTAGCCCGTTGAACTCCCCATGCGAGTCGGAGGAAAAGGAGTACATACACCGAGAACACCGAAAGACTCGAGAGACGAGTACTGAGACTGCACGGCTTTGACGTAGTCGGGGACCAGGCCGGCGATCTTGGGAGGGGGGAACTTTTGGAAGAAGCCGCCGAGGTTCTTCTGCTTCTCCTCCGTATTGGGAGGGAACCACTCAATGGGGGCGGGTTCGCCGACGAACCAGTCGGGAATGAAGACGCGGTATTTCTGGGTGTCGCTAGTGGACAGAATGTCGGCACCCTGCAGTGTCTGCGGGAAATATCCGAAAATGTCGTAGATGACGATGATGGCCTTCTTCGCGTCGGCAGGGCCGGTGACGTCTGCAGTGGAGGTTCCGTTAGCGAGACTGGAGTTGAAGAGAGGAAAGCTTCCAATGCAAGCGGAATAACATACAGGTCTTGTATCCTCCAATCTCCTCGTAACTACCCTTGGCCTCGTATCCCTTGGACACAACAGGCGGGATGTTGCAGCAGGCCTCGTGGTGGCCGTGTTGGGCGGGCATTGTAGACATGTTTGCGGTTTGCGTCGGAAAGGACTTTTGTGATTGTCGTGTGAGAAGGGACGGTATCGCGGAGGTGCTGCAGTAGGTAGTGAAGCTTTTGGACGTGGCGGAAACGGAGTTTGTGGTTGTTGTTGAGAGCGAAGTTGTGACGGGGTGTCTGGTGGGGGAGGGGTGGGTTGCTTTTTGAACTAGAGGTGTTCTGGACAGAGCTTGGGAGGCGGAGCGGGCAGCTTTCGCGTTGGAGGACATTTAATGGATGTAAACGGGTCAGATGTGGATGATGATAGTGGCTTTCAGCGCGGATGAGCGGGTACCTTCTGATCGATAGGCTTGTAGAGGGGCTTTTGCTTCCGTTTCACGCCTCAGTGGGATGAAGCTAACGGACTGCCGGGACAAGCTGTGGAATTTGCGATTGGAAGCTCCCATAGAGGGAGGGGTAAAGGAGGGTCGGCAGGGGTGCCGTGGGGATGATGTCACCGGTGCATCAATGAGAACTGTGGGCATGGAGACCCACTCGGCGACCGTCACCCGGCGCCGGCGCCGACCCCGAGCTTGAGAACGGTCAACGCGGCATTCGTGGGTTGGCCTGTAGCTGACGTTCTTGCGCAGGTCAAAATAGTTGAAAAAGTGCCGATTTCTCACTGATGATGTTGATAGTAAGCAACAAAAACATATCTTCGAGACCAAGAAAAAAAATATCAGAAATGAACGCATAGTTACATCAATCACGTCTTCTAACCTTCTGCAACACCGATTCTACGGGTTTCCGCACCTGCGACTTGATGAACCATAAGATTTGGGCAGCTGCAGTGCGTCACATTTCGGGGCCGTGAAAAGGGCGTCTGGGTCTACAAGGGATACAGTCCCTGCCAGCCAGTCCAAGCTCCTGTCTTCCTTAAGACTAGAGCTCTATCAATGTCCGTTTCCTCGATCTGTCCCTAGTTATCGCGGGTGCGGTGTTTATAATGCCAATGAGCTTCTCAACAACCGTGGGTATAGTGCCCTTGTGGATATTCGACCCGTCTGTTGACTCAAGCTCTTTACTTAGTCTGTTGGTCTGGTTGCCGAAGCATTATAGCTCTCTGTGAATAGGAATGCAACAAGGCTTTACTATCAATGCAAAAATTGTATTAAGGATTCAAGGAAACCTAGACTCGTTCAATGTTTTATTCAGTAACTGACTGGAACTGCACTGCTATATGGTGCCGAACTTATGTGTAGCTGCGGTCAAATTGTATGGAGAACCGAACACATTGCACAGTGGGAAAAGACTGTTGAATATTGAATAAGACAAAGGGACAACTTCTGTTCAGATGATTGTCGCAGTTGACTAAATACTATTAGATTGTCGAATGCCCCAAGGAAAGTAAATACCGCAAAGGGAAAATTAAAACTGTAGATGAACTCCCAAATTCGTCAAAGTCCATCAATCTAATCCGGGTTTTCCTCTTCCAACTTGGAGCCATTCATATGAGACCAAAAAAAAAAAAAAAAAAGTGTAAAACCGCCATCAATCGAATCTCAGCATGATCAAAAGTCAATATCTAGCTTATTCCAACGGTCAATGCCCTTGCTTCCACCCCTAGAAGCACGAGTGCCTCTGAAAAAAAACCTCAAACATCATACCCAGAAGCCCTGAAATCCTCCAAGGCCTTGTCGACAACCATCCCATCCTCCTTGAACGTCAACTTTCCCGCCGCCTCTGAAACACCGACCCAGACAACTTCAAACTTGACCCGGTCCTCCCCCGTCCATCCCTCGGGCTCGAGCCCGCAATATCCCTCGGCCACAAAATAGAACACCATCTTCATCGCGCCTGAGCACGGGTCTGGGTAGTGACACACCGCCGTGGGCTCCGAACTTACAACCAGCTCCGTCACCTCCGGCGCATCCGGCGGCCCACCCGCGGCCGTCGCCCTTGTCCGCAGACGCAGCGCGATAGGCCGAGCCATCACGCCCGTCTCCTCGCGCGTCTCGCGAAGCGCCGTGGCCAGCAGGTCCTCGCAAACTTCTTTGCGGCCCTTGGGCAGCTGGTAGATGAGGTGACGCTTGTTGTACACGAGCAGCACGCGCCGCGCCCTGGTGTCGACTGTCACGGTGCCGCAGCTTATGACGAACTTGTGTGAAGGGTAGAAGTTGCGTCCGCGAGACATCTCAGCGACGGTAGGGGCGAATGGTCGAGGCTCTTCAGGTAAGGTTGACGGGGCCATCTTGTTGTAGATTATCGGTGCCTTTAGTCCTCTGAACAGTGCCAATTTGTTTTCTACTCAGTGAGAAAGATGACTTTGTATGGGTTGAATGCAAAGTAGAGGACTAGAGTTAGCTTGGGCCTTGACTAGACTGATCTTGGCTTCGAAGTCTTTGAATACCAAGTGTTCCAGCAGCTAGCTAACTTCGCTCATATTTAGGAAGCCAGGTCGTGCCAACTCACCGATACCCGCCATGGGTTGCCTCTTCATATACCGCATTTGACGTTATAGGCGGTGAACGGTATCACGGGACACACTGCTGGTCAGAGGCTAATCCGAGCCCATGGTTTTACCCTCATGTTTCATTCTCAACTTGTTGTCCTTTCTCTCTTAGAACCTCGGCATCCAATGACCGGTGATGCCCCATGCAGTTGTACATTGTCATCCCTGGCCAAGAACAGACAAGTCAAGGAAAAGAGCGAAGCATAGTGCTGCACCGCCTGTTGCAAGAATATTTGGTATGCGCCGCGTCAACCTGCCAGCCGGGGTCCATGTCCGTCCAAGCGAGAGAGAAAGGGATAAGGATAATAACAGACAGTACTGCAGGGTTTAGCCCGGTGAGCGCAGACCGGTAAGCCAAACGTCGGCTATCGGTCAGACCGAAGTGTAGGTGTACTGCATGGGTTAGCACCAAATCGCGGTCTGCGCGGAGGTCTAGTCGCGTGCTACCATCACAGTACTTCTGTCTCTCTTGTTCTCTGCATGATCAGCCGGGCGTCGACGTCAATCTGGTGCTTTTTGGGTCTGAAATATCAACACAAGAGGTGACTCTGAGATCGTCAATCCGTACGCATTGCGTGTAACAACATAGGCCTTCGCTTTGATGTGCACCGCACTATGGGGCACGTGGGTACTTGAGACTGCGGCCACGCTTTTTCCCCCCTGACGTTGTCTAGCGTTGCATATTGGGAGAGTCGGATCCTTTGTCATGGCCATGTTCGAGTGGCAGGGTAGGAGGGACACTGAACGAAAGAACCGGGGGAAGGGACCGGGGTTTTCACCGCCGGCGTTCGGCGATGGTCTGACCGGTGCCCACCCGGAGCTTACTCCGTGCGGTTGGCCCCTCACCGGTCTGGAGGGTGGAGTCCATCTCTCATATTCGTACCGAGGGTGGTCTGCATCTACTAGCTAGCACGCCACGAACTATTTTGGTCTTTAACGAGAAGGTGCATTTCTTATGGTATGATTGCCGATATCTTCAGTGCGGGTACTGCAAATGCACTCGTTTGGAACATCCTACCTGGCCCACTGCATCTCTCAAGCGCAAAGCTTTGGTTGAAGGCTCGTTGAAGAACATTCACTTACCCCTTGAAGGCCTGAAACGTGATCCCCTCAGCACATCCTCATAAGTGAAAGCAATCGGTCTTTGGCATCGGTAGATAACCCGGCTGTGGGCTCTTCCGTTCTTTCACGGGCTCTGTGTTGAGTTTCGCTTCTCTACTGCGACGCTCATGGGCGGCGGCAAAACATAGCGCACGACTGAGGCATACGAGCTTTGGAAAGACATAATGACCAATTTTGTGCACCTCTTTCAACAGTAAAAGATCTAGCAATTTTACATTCTGAAAACGCCAAACTTGGTGTCACCAGCCTTAACCTCGTTGCGACCCGACATTGCAGCTCTCAGACCCAGCCCAAGGTATTTACGCGTGTGTTGGGGTGGGATGATACCGTCGTCCTATCAGCATGGTTAGCAAATTCTGTATGACGCGTACGAGCGAACTACTCACCCATAATCTCGCCGATGAGTAGGTTGCGTCACTTTCCCGCTCTATCCTCTCCTTGAGCGCGGGATCGACTTTCTGTCCAACCGTCTCCATCACGGCAGCCAGCTGCTCACCACCCATGACACCGATACGTGCATTGGGCCACATCCACAAGAAGCGCGGACTGTAAGCTCGGCCGCACATGCCATAGTTGCCTGCACCATAGCTGCCACCAACAACAACGGTGAACTTGGGGACATCGGCGCAGGCAACGGCGGTGACCAACTTCGCACCATGTTTGGCAATACCCCCGCGCTCGGCTGCGGAACCAACCATGAAGCCGGAGATGTTCTGGAGGAACACCAACGGGATGCCGCGCTGAGCGCAGAGCTCGATGAAATGCGCGCCCTTCACGGAGGATTCTGCAAACAAGATACCGTCGTTGGCGACGATGCCAACCTTATAGCCGTGGATATGCGCGAATCCGGTGACAAGTGTCGTTCCGAAGTCACGCTTGAATTCAGAGAACTCAGAGCCATCTGCGATGCGAGCAATAACCTCCCTGATAGGCAGTGGCTTGCGGAGATTTGTGCTGGCAATACCCAGGAGCTCTTCGGGCGGGTACAAGGGCTCGGCGTAGTCTTGCACGGGTGCTGCCGTTGAAAGAGACCTTGTAGGCCAATTCAGATTGCTGATGCTTCGTCTCGCCAGCGTGATAGCATGGGCGTCGTCGACTGCAAGGTAATCTGTGACTCCCGATACGGAAGAATGCAGCTTGCCGCCTCCCAGCTCCTCAGCGCTGATTACTTCACCTGTGGCAGCCTTGACTAGCGGGGGACCAGCAAGGAAAATGTGACCCTGGTTTTCGACAATAATACTCTCATCACTCATCGCGGGGACGTAGGCACCACCGGCAGTGCACGGACCCATCACCACCGAAATCTGGGGAATCCCCATGGAGCTCATCCTTGCTTGGTTGTAGAAGATGCGCCCGAAGTGGTCACGATCCGGAAACACATCTGCTTGGTGGGGGAGGTTGGCACCACCGCTGTCAACCATGTAAATGCAGCTGGACGGATATCAGCAAGGCGTCTTCAATTACGGCACGGGGTCCTCACGGGAGCTTGTTCTCCTGGGCGACAGCTTGCGCCCTCAGATGCTTCTTGACTGTGATGGGGTAGTACGTTCCACCTTTCACTGTGCTGTCGTTGGCAACAATCACACACGTCACGCCCTCAACGACACCAACACCTGTGATGATGCCTCCCGCGGGAACATCGGCTTCCGGATACAGTTCGTGGGCAGCAAGAGGCGAGAGCTCCAAGAAGGTTGTGCCGGGGTCGATCAGCGCGGTGACTCGGTCACGCGGCAGCATCTTCTTCCTCGCAAGGTGCTTCTCTCTAGCCTTGGCCGAACCTCCAAGGTGCACCTTTCGCGTCAGGTCCTGCATCTTCTTCATGACTTCGCCCATATGCCGTTCATTCTCCTTAAACTCTTCGGACGTCGGGTCGACATTGGTCTGGATTCGAGAGATGGCGCTCGCCTGATGCCGCGGGGTGAAGGTCGCAACGGTACGGGCGGATCGCGGGAGGCGGGGAGCCCTGAATTCCGTACGGGCCAATTGACGCGACAGGAAGAGGACATCCCTCGAAGATCGTGATAAAGACATTTTCGGACGTGTATAAAGGTTCTACCAACGGTGCAGCAGTTCGGATGTGAAGGGAACGAACTACATTTGCCGACGAAGCCCTCAACGACGAGAAGGGGATGTTCTCGCTTGCTGACGGGATAAGGTACCATTCCAGTGACGTCCTTAAGCCGTTTGGCCTCGGCCCGTAGAAAGCCGTCCTTAGCCGAGCACCTTCTTGTCCCGGTTGGACCTCCTGCTCGGCGTCGAGCTAAGGTAACTCGGATCATCAACAAGGGGGACAAAGTTGCTGGTTTCAATCTCTTACGCTTGTTCTTCTTCTCATTTCATCTTCTTGTCATTCCATATCCCAGCAATAATCATGTCAAGCCTTCGAGCATTCAGATCATTGGCGCGACCGGCGCGCCAGTTGCGACCCCTCGCCGCCCCCGCCCTTCAGACCCGACATCACTCTTCTAAACATCCCAAGGGTTTCGAAGCGCCGTCACAAGCCGACCTTGCCGAGCTGCGTGAGCGAGTGCAAGACTTCACGAGGCGCGAGATCACCGAGGAGGTCGCCGCGAATACGGACAAGAGCAATGCGTTTCCCAATGAAATGTGGCAAAAGCTTGGAGAGGCTGGCTTCCTAGGCATGACGGCCGACGAAGACGTTGGCGGTTTGGCTATGGGATACCAGGCACACTGCGTCGTCATGGAGGAGATTTCGCGTGCTTCTGGCTCGATCGGTCTCAGCTATGCTGCGCACTCTCAGTTGTGCGTGAACCAGCTCCAGCTGAACGGATCTCCGGAGCAGAAGCGAAAATATCTCCCTGGTTTGATTGCCGGCACCAGCGTGGGCGCCTTGGCTATGTCTGAGTCCGGATCAGGAAGCGATGTTGTGAGCATGAGGATGACAGCGACGGCCGTCGACGGGGGCTATGTCCTGAATGGTTCCAAGATGTGGATCACCAACGGGCCCGACGCCGATCTAATCGTCGTTTACGCCAAGACAGAGCCCGACAAGGGATCCAAAGGCATGACGGCGTTCCTCGTTGAAACGAAGACCAAGGGCTTCAGCTGCGCGAGAAAGCTCGACAAGATGGGCATGCGGGGAAGCAACACGGGCGAACTCAACTTCGATTCCGCTTTTGTGCCTAAGGAGAATGTTCTGGGCACGATTAATGGTGGTGTTAGGGTGTTGATGGAGGGGCTCGACCTCGAGCGCCTTGTCCTTAGCGCCGGGCCATTGGGCATCATGCAAGCTGCGCTGGACGTGGCTCTGCCCTTCACCCACCAGCGTAAGCAGTTCGGCATTCCCATTGCCCAGAACCAGTTCATACAGGGCAAGCTGGCCGATATGTACACGAAGCTCCAGGCTTCTCGGGCATACACCTACGCCACCGCCAAGGCTGTAGATGAGGAGGGAATAATCCGCACGCAGGACTGTGCCGGTGCCATTTTGTACGCTGCCGAAAGGGCGACAGAGTGTACTCTAGACAGCATACAGCTTCTCGGCGGCATGGGATACGTCGAGGAGATGCCGGCCTCAAGATTGTTGAGAGAGTAAGTGATTTGGTCATGCAACCTTTAGACTCACATTTTCTAACAACTCTTCCAGTGCGAAACTGTACGAGATCGGCGCTGGTACATCAGAGATCAGGAGGATGGTGATTGGACGGGCGTTCAACAAGGAATATGCGCATCTCGCATGATTATGAGAAGACAAAATATGAGCTGTAAGCCGCGGAAAAAGGAAGTACAAGGATTTGTATGTAGACTTCGTTACAAGAGGTATAGAAACTTTTTCAAATGACGTTCCGAGTGCACTTTGCCTAGCGCTAATGGTAGCGTGGGCTTTCCGCCATTCTACTTTGCTCACTTCGTCGTCTACAAAGTGCCAAAAGTTGGAAGAGGCAAAGGATGGCTATACTGTGAGGTCAACCAAACCAGCAACGATCTGGTCGTACTTGGACACTAACAGCGACGAAGGAGAGAGGGAAATGACCAGTAGGAGGGTTCTAGGCTGCAGACGCTACTAAGTAAAGATTTCATTGGGACGCTTTCTAAGCCTGGCATTAACTTCCAAGCCGGGTTCTTGCGAAGATTCAATACAGCAGGACCGAGGAAAACGCCACAATCATCCATGAAAGAGCTCAATACATGCAGAAACGCAGGGTGGCTGTCTCAGAGTGACATCGAGGTTACACTTAAGTAGCCCTTTTGCTTGGAACCATTCTTCATCTTTTCTAATTCTCTTTACTATGCTGGTACCGCAATGGCGTCGCCGGTTTTCGCTTATACATGAAGTCCAATAGGTTTCTCGGACGTTAGTCACAGGCGAACTTTAGTTTCCATGTAGCAAGAGAGTGATGAAAAGGGTTTCTTGAGGTCGGAAGAGCTTCCGGGACTAATTCATCAGGGAAAGCATAAGAAGCAGACGAGGGTGGTTATGCGATGAGGTTGGCCACGCAAGTTTCCCTTTTATCTCTTGTTCTTGGTTTCGTAGTCAGCTACGAATTTATGCCGGCCAGATAGTCCTCCAAGCAGACGAACCCTCCGTCTGAACTGCTGTTGAGTGTACACGTGCGTCCCAGTCCGACGGTAGCATACTAGGTTTAAGCTTGATTTGACTTCCAAGTCACGAATCCGCCAAGAAGCCGAGTTTCGTCGGAGACGTAGGACTCGTGGTCACTGCACATTTACGAGTTACCCGTGGTTGCCCTGCAATTGGATCCAGGCCTTCTGCATGCTGTGTATAATGAAGCCTCATTGCAAGTCCAGCCCACCATTTAAACAGAGAACCTCTGTAGCATTTTCTGTCTTTTACAATCATAGTGTCTAATTTGGGCTTCAAGACAAACATCACTGTTCACTTCTCTCATCTCAAAGGATGTCTCAGTCCTCAAGTGGCTGTGCCTGTTTAGGTGAGCACCGGCGACCAATGCTGCTCCAATCGCCTCCTAGAAGCGTCTGCAAACACCTAATGACACTCGAAACAAGGCCTCCGGGCTTAGCGGTAGTAGCGTAGGCCTCTTCATACTCGGTGGCAGGGCTGCTTACTTGCTGGAACCCAGCCAAGTTAGTTCGCATATTGAACTGCTGTTGCCTTTGAACCCGGGCACTGCGTTCGTTCTGACATAGACCATGCTCTTCGTCGATAGACAAGATCTCCCAATGTGATAGTCGCCGTCGCGGCCGTCGTCAATCTTGTTGGTGACAGGGTGAATCTTCGCCCTGTGTAATGATTGCGCCGCTCTAGTAACACCTAGCGCACTTTTGCCGGCGATAAAGTTGGTTTCGTATCTTGATGCCGTGGGAGTAGTAGCGTTCCGCTTGCTGGAGTGGTCCTGTGCTGAGCCATTGTAGGCGTCTGCAGTCGTCTTGCCTGATTCTAGTGGAGAGGACCTCTGCACATGTGTTGCAGCATTCGGTCTCTCGGAGTGTATAACACATCTTGCAGTTATCGAGTATGCTGTTGTTAGGCAGACCAAATTATTCTTAGCCACTGTTCTTATTAGGTGATGGCGATAGTGCGCCAGTCGGTCTTGGTGGCGATGGACGACGTAAATGTAAAGTAGTTAAAAAGGCTACGCTGCATGGCTTATGGCGTCAGAGGATAATGGACAATTGTATCATGTACACATCTTAAATGGTCGATACAGCCTTGTATTAACTGCCAATCTTGTTTGGTCGGGAGAGAAGCAACACGAGCTTCAGGGCTGTGCTCGCTGTGTCTCCTTCATTACGCATGCTAACAAGATGATTGTGTTGCTCAACCATTTGCGACTGTAAATTCCTCCAACAGAGTTGAGCGGCCGGAGCCTGAGCTTGCTCGGAACATCTCGGCACAGAAAGAGACGTCTTCTTTGTAGTGTACATTTTAGACTGTGCCTTGGCGGAGAGGATGGTGTGATCTTTATAAAAGCTTCCCACAGAGAGAAAGAGAGAGAAAGAGAGAGAGAGAGATCTCGTCATTCAGCCCTTTCGTGTCTGTTCGTGCTTCCAGCAACATGAACAGGCCGCCTATGAACAGCTTCATGGCAACTCGTGTGCCATGAATAGAAGATAAATCAAGTAGGGCGTAATTCTCAGTTGCCTTTCTCGAAAAGTCGGTGGCTTGAGGTTCCACACACAATTCCAGGCTGAGGGTTTCGATTCCCGGGTTGCGACGAACCCATCTCCGCTGAATAACCCTCTACCTATGTCGAAGTTTTGATCCTTCTTGTTCTTTCAGGAGCTGGCCTGCCGAGCTCAGAAGCATCACACATCAATCATTTCGCAGTGCCTTTGAGCCCGGGCCGCCTTCCTGGCAGCGACCTACTCATCGGTCATTCATCAGTGGGCACAGCGGCGTACGGTCAAGTCAAACATAAACAAGAACCAGCTCTGCTGCCCTCGTGACATCCTGACAAAGGTATGATGGCCGAGTTGAGCTGGCTGTCAAACAGTCGCTCTTTTACTTTAGCGAAGGGGACAGAGTTGTAGCTATCAACAAGCCGAAGACTGAATGCTTAATTAAGTGCGTGGATTCAGACTAAAGCCTCGTTATCCTTGAGAAATATTTTCATCCTTCCTCAAAGAATGGCGAAGGAAGGCTGGCACATGCGAGAATCGGAAGTGCGGCATGACAAGTCGACATCAAGAGCGCGCGTGGCTCCGATTGACGAGTCGCTTGCTGGGCAGACTGACTAGGGGAGAAGGGTGAGAAAATGGAGGCCTTGCAACCGGTGTGGTGCCTGACTAGTGTATGCTGATCACAGCAAGGTAGGAGATACGCCATGTGACTTTCATGCATGGACCGGTAAGATTGAACGGGAGGACCGACAGCGCGAGACAAAAGATCCTTGATAAGATCTCAATCAAATCTCAATTACTAAAGCCAAACAAAGTAGTTGAAATCAAACTCGCCATCCATAGAATGAAGATTTTATAATATGTATCAGTCCGTAGCTCTTGTAAGGGTGGCCAAGACCACTGCTTTTATCGTAAGTTTGCAAAAAGAGGACGCCCGACTCGATGCAGGGGCCCGCTCGCAGTAGAAGAAGGGTAAAAATTCAAAAGAAGAATGCGGCCAGTGTGGATTGAACACACGACCTTCAGATTAAGTGATTGAAGTTGACTTCAGTCTGACGCTCTCCCAACTGAGCTATGTCCGCCGCTCTTGAACTTCTCGCTCAATAGAAAGATCATATTGTGAGCAACACCAGGGCGTATACCCTAAGATGCAATGTCGATGTGGGCCTCACCGTCAAGTTGAATTGTTAGTCAGCACCTCGATCACTACCTGTTTTCTGGTTATTACAACGTATGAGAGTGCGGCAAACAGCAGAGGCCCATAGCGAAAGCTTGTACTGGAGGCAGACTGATCTCGTCTGCTTTTGCCGTCACGTATCAGCAGCAAATAGTTGTACGTCGCTGAACAGTGCTTGAGAATCCGAGAGCGAATAGTCACAAGCTAAGCAAAAAGAGTAGTTCTTACGTCTCTCCTCTGTACGGTGTTCTTAAAATAAATAACCCAGTACTGGAGGCGTTATAATTCAGAATCCACCGTTGCATGAGTGTGAAGAGATGATTCTGGTGATCATAGCAGGGATGACGACATGGCGGTAAATGACATATTCATGAGATACCGATGTGGTGAACGGGGAAAGTGGGTCGGAACAAAAAGACCGTAAGTGCCGCATTTCAGCAGCACTCGAGGAGATGTCGTCGACTGCATGGCAGGGTTTCGAGGTAGATAAGCTGTGTGCGTATGAGGC
Source organism: Colletotrichum chlorophyti (assembly GCA_001937105.1). Taxonomy (NCBI): domain Eukaryota; kingdom Fungi; phylum Ascomycota; class Sordariomycetes; order Glomerellales; family Glomerellaceae; genus Colletotrichum; species Colletotrichum chlorophyti. Next base: position 533,039 of record MPGH01000017.1, read on the forward strand.
CCCTTGTTGATGTTGTTACATGGAGTGTCCCAGTTTGTGTGTGACCCCTGTCCGTATTGCTGTGTACCTCAATAGTTTCGTACGAAAAGTACAATAAACGGTCGATAGCATACGACGTATTTATAAACTGTAAAACATGACTACCGCATTCTAAAGGCCTGTGAACTGTTCTAAAAGCTTAACAACGGTCATTTCCGTGTTCACCGTGTACAATGTACAGAAAGTAGTCTGTCAAAGGCAAGTACATAAGCTCATGGTCCACCAGGGACATCATCTACCTCAAGCAAACCATCACCTGATCCATCTTGCCAGATAATTGCCAACACACCACCATCTTCACCATGAGATTCAACGTCGCCGCAGTTTTGCTCCTCCCCACGGCAGTCTCAGCACTGGCAAACCCCATCTTCAGCTGTAAGCGTAACGACGACGGCACTGTCGATAAGCGCTGCGGCCCTATCCTCGATCATTGCAACTGCAAAATGTACGTCCTACCCACGTTCCCACAATTTGTCTACAGCTCGATCGTTGTTGAGCAACCCAAATTATTCGTCCAACTGATATACGTCTTAGGTGGGTTCCAGGGAAGGACGCGAACTCACCTCGCCAGTATCTTACCGGCGACTTCCCGTACGGCACAGGTGTAACTCAAGGAGAAATGACTGTAAGGGGCGGAGCGGGATTCGGAAATGTCTGCTCTGTTACCTGGGACAGAGGAGACAACGGAAGGTGTGGATACTGGAAGCAGATCCACGGTCCTACCGGATATGGATGCCAGCAGTACATGAATACTTGGTTTAGCTGCGACGAGGTTTACCTGTAACGTATCAGAACAAAAAGCACTGCATATTGTTTTTAATACTTTAATAAAAGAGTAATCGAGCCAGAGTTCGACAGTTTGAGAGAGGTACTTCAAGCTACGGGTCGGTTTGCGTTGAACTAGCACTTGGAACTGTATTGTAGATCTGTAGCAACCCAAGTATTCATCAATATGGCGGCCAAGGCCTGACAAAACCAAGCTTGCACTGTCACTGTGAGTCACATCCAAACATCCCAGCCAGAGGTAAAAAGTCCTTAGAGTACGAGGGGTTTCCTTTGTTATAGGCCTAAGTTCCCTAACTGCTTTTGTATCTGTGAGGGCGCTTGTGGACTAAAAATCGAATCTCTGCGTAATGAGAGTTACGCTCCAAATCATCCGTATCATTACCGACTACGTCAACGCACCTTTGGCAGGGATGAAGCAGAAAGAGAAGATGTCCATTCAGTCAACATTGTGCCCAAGTGATATGAGATGTCGCTGTGGCCATCGGGCTAAGTTCACTGGAGCATGTGCAAGCTCTGCCTGTTGAGAAGCTCCTGGTAAATCACCTATTACTACAGTCTAGTGTCCAGACTGGGTCATGTACATTACTTCCAGCCGGCTTTCAACCACGCAGGCTCCTTTGCTCTTCTTTCATCCATTACTGCTCACTTGTGATCAATTCATCCGAATAAACATCCACATTTGCAACGTGTTCAAGCGTATGCCCCTGGCCAGTCTGGGGGTGGGACTAACTTGATGAGCCTCCAGATACGGCCTAACATCACTGCGAAACCGTGAAAAGCCTTTCTATTGTTTGTGTTATTGTCTGTCATGAAGTAGAGAATTCGAGGACCGCTGTCTCTTGAAAGTAGGCCCAGAATCCCTGCCAGATGCTCGCTATTTTCTGGGGCGCAGCCAAAGCTCCTCTCACCACAAGTAAATGTCGCAAGCATAGTCAATGCTGTAGAGCCAGCTCTCGTGGCCCCTGGCCAGTGTTTAGATACCCTTCCGTACGGCGAGTGTGGGCTGACAGCTTCCATGAATATCAATTGGGGTTGAGAAGTGTTGTGTGATGGTGCAGGGTATACTGGCAGCTGAAGAGCTTTGGAAGAATCTTACGATGGTCTTATTAGGATGGAAGGATGGCGGGAGAAAGGTGGCAAGTCCGCGGCTGTGTAGAATCGGTGACACGGGAGGAAGCATGGAGAAAAGCAGAGAAAGCGAGAAAAGAGTGCCGTGGGAGGCTACGGCAGGAAGAAAAGGAAGGCAAAGTCGATTCCGTATCATGAAGACGGATACTCATCAACCGAGAAGTTTGGAACGACGCAACGGGCTTGATCAGCAATGAATCGATTACATTAACATTGAACAGAATTATGTTATAGCCGATCATTCGATGTAAACCGTCTCTACTCCTCTTCCCTCTCCGGTAACCAAACCCAAACACGGCGAACTCCCAGAACGATGTGTCAATGTTGGCCTCCCGGATTTCACCCAATTCGTATGTCCTCCCAGAGGACGCCACACTGTCCTCTCCTCCCGTCATGCAGCCAACTCCCAAGTCCCAAACTTTGTAAATCCTGTCCCTTCCTGTGAGGATCTCCTACACCAAAATCCTCTAAATGAACCCTATCCGGAACTCGTCCGCAATCCCCGTCGGCGCCCTCAACCCAAAGTCCGGCCTCCTTCCTTCTCCTCCGTCTCGTGCATCTCGCATATCCCGACCGGAATCATGCCCAGGGGTGAGGGGCATCACCAGGCCGGGGCTCAGTTGTCCCTCCGATCTCTCGCTCGGAGTATACGGCCTCCTGCCTGTCCCAAAAGTCGGACTCGCCAACGGACTCGGCAGCGGCCAGTTTGCATCACTCGAGGGCTCGGATAACAGTCCGTTCGGCGTCGGAGGCGGCAGCGGTGACTGCATCGGGGGCGATATCATGGCGAAATTGCCGTGATGAACATCCTGATCATCCCATTCCTGGAGCCGGAACTGCGGGTTCGACGCCTTACGCTGTAGCTGCACAGGCGGCGGGGGTGGTCGTCGATTCGCTGGTGTAATGCCGTAACTACGTTCGCCTTCTCCTGGGGCTGTTCGTCTTGCCGCGGGCGGAGGGCCCAGGTACCCTTGTGGTAGAGGAGCATGATCGCCATATGCGACATTGTCGGGAGGTTTTACCTCCCTGGCATCCAGATCATGTCTCTCGCGGGAATCAAACAATGTTCTTTCACGGGCGTCCGAATTCATCCTCTCTCTGGGCCCAGGTTTCGTTCGCTCCAGCTTTTCTGGACTCATCCTTTCTTGGAGACGGATAAAGTCCTCGGGAGGCCGAGCAGGGCTCCGTAACGGACCCTCATAAGGCACCTGAGGTGGTCGTGGAGGAGGGTTACGGGCACTCGAGTTAGCCCGGTCTCTCAACCCAAAATTTGCTCTTTCATGCCCGTCAAAGCCGGTTCGTTCATTTGAACTGACCGTGTCACCAGTAGGCCGAGACGCACTTCGCAAAGGCCCTTCGAACGGCACTTGGCGTGGCCTTTGAGGCGGAATGCCAGCACTCTTTGATGGTTTTGGCAGACTCCTAAGTTCCGGCGGAGACGGTCGTAGTGCGCTTCTCGGCGGAGGACTCGCCGGCACCGAGGCTGCCGGCGGTTTTTCGAAACCAAAATCGAGACCTATCGGATCTTCGGTAATATCCATCGAGAAGCTTTGCCTTCTCGGAGTGGTGATCGTCAACGTGTCGCGTTTCGCTGCGACATTTTGGATAATGGGTCTGGAATAAAGTCGCTCCTCGTCACTGGTACGTCCCACCGACGCCGTTGGAGAAGGAAGTGATGCCGGCCCCGGCCTGTGGGCATCCCGAACTGTGCTGACCGCCGTCTTCGGCCTCAGGTCGGTCTTCAACGGCGGCAGCGAACCGGTCACAGACTGCGGCGGGGACGGGTACGACTTCGTCGGAGACAGCGGAGCGGGAGTGAGCTCGTTGGTTTTTGATTTGTCTGAAGGGTTCAAATTGAACTCAAACTGGCCGAGCGGGCTTCGGGGGGCGTTCGCGACTGTCGGCGTAGGGAGCGGGGAGATGCTTGGTGCAAGACTTGGAGAGCGATGGCCACTCAGCGTAGTACTCGGTGCCGGGCTCAGAGCACCGTCACTTCTTGGGCCAGACCCGCTACGAGCGAAGTGGACATCAAGAGGGTTCACCCACGCTTTCCGGCCGGTCGAGATCGAGTTGGGGGTTAAGGGCCTGTTTCCCTGTCCGTTTCCGCCAGTGATGATAGGAGGGCTTGCAACGTTGTGCACGCTCATCATGGAGCCGTTGTTCCATCGCATGTTCAAGTTTGCCTCTGATCCAACAGACCGAATGCCACCTTTGCCTCCAGGTGCACCTAGGTCGACTAGGGAAGAAGAACCGCCATTCAGGTACGGCGCGTTCGGATGACGAAAATCGGCGGCGAAGCTCTTGTTTGACATGGCGGTACTGGGCCGCGTGCCATTGATAAGAACAGGCCGTTGGAGGTTGCTACCGAAAAATTGTCCTTCGCCGAGGGTGTTCTGGTCCACTCTCTTCCACTGAGGCTTCTGCTCAACCACTCTGTCGGATTTCCTGGACAATGTCAAAAACACAATTCAAAAACAGTGACGACCGGGAACGCACTTCTTCTTATCAGCACCGAGCTTCAACCCAAAAAAGGACACCATGCTTGCGCTAAAAGGGGGGGTATCAAGAAACTGCGATGGTCAGCCATAATAACGACACAACGAAGCGAGGCAAGTGGAGGGGTTGGTGAGGGGCTTACAAAACAAATGAAAAGGCACAAAAAATGACCGTGAACTATGCACAGAGAAACGGAGCTCCAACCCGGAAATGAACGACCGCAGGGTCGAAATAAGAAGTCGGGCAGGAGAAAATGAATGAAGGACCAGCTCAGTGAGCTCGAAGAATGGACCGATGGAGCGATCAACGGCTCCGAAATCGAGCGGCCGGGAGCGTGGAATGCGACCGCGCAGGAGCAGAGGTATCGTGGGAAGAAGAAGAAGTGGCGGTGGTTATTGCAAACGGGCCATGTCGCGTCTTTTCCCGGGTGACAATGTTGTCTGGTTTGCGAGATGTGGGGGATACTTTGGGTGATGGACCAGGGCGACGATCCTTATTCGCGGTCCCAAGACAGATGATCCGTTGCAGGTTCAGGGGCAGAGCAGCAACGTCGTCCCAAAGAGGGAGCCGAGAAAGAGCGAGCTGCTCAGATCAGTGGGCAGGGCAGAGAGCTCTGGTGGGGTGGTTTCTGGGACAAGACAGGGTTGAGCGGGAGGGTTGAGCTTTTCTGAGCGGAAAAGCAACGAGAGGTGAGTCCTCTCTTACGAGAGTTTTGGTTGTGATAAAGGTTGGTGAGACTGATATTGGGCCACCCTTTCGAAACAGGTTATAGGAGCCGCCGTCGGTTAGGAGAGGAGTCGAGCGCACGAGGAACTGCGGGATGGCCGTCACATGTTGGGTTGGATGAGAAGGACCGCAAACAAAAAAGGAATAAAAAAAAAGTTAATTGAAACGAGCGCCATGATGGGAACAAGATCCGGAGCAGGCCGAGCTATTGCGACGTCGCCGCTGTCGCCAAAGAGGGGTGGACCACGACCGAGTGCAGGGTGGAGATGAAGAGCAGGCCCCTCCCAGGCATAGTTTCCAGGTTGGGATTGGTGTTTAATGAAACGGCAGCCCGGTGAGAGTGCGATACCACGGCACAGTCGACACGTTCCCCATCTGCCCCGACCGGTGGCCGGATTACCAACTGGGTGCGCAATTTCAGTCCTTACCCCCTTTGACGTTGGCTAACATCTTCAGGCAGGGCCTCCACGCGCACGTCAATCGTCAACAGCTCGAGGTGGGGAGAAGGACCAAAAGAGAATAAGGAGGGAGGGGACGAATCCTTCTGCTGCATATGCAAGGAGGGCGTTCACGCCAAGGGCGGTGCCAGTTGTGACGAAATTCATTACCTTGCGAAGGGAGCCAACTGGACGGCGAGGACCCCTGACAGGGAAGACTTTTAGCCTTACCTCATGCAACTGCCCCTGGAACAATGTGGGAGCGGCCCTCGTGACAGCAGCTACTACCTTATGCAGTACACTACGGATACAGGTGAACGATAAGGAGGGCAACAAATCCGCTAAGGCCATCTCCCCAGGAAATACCACCTCGACGGGATTTCCGGGATCAAGGATATTGGGAGATCGTACCCGCAAGCTCACCTTTTTTCCCCCTTCTTTGTCGAGATTCCGTGGTGTTGCTATTGGGAGTTCACGATACGTTTTCATGGAATTAGTATCGCTAAAGCTGGAAGAGTACCTGCAGACCCTCCGGGCAGCCACTCACCGTTATAGGATACCTATGTTGCTTACTCATTTGCTACCTCACTGATCGTTTCGACGGACAGGCCCGTTTCATTTGCACGGTACTATAGTAGTCCTAACTTTAGGCATAGGCAAGGGGGGTGGGTGGTCATCATTAGCCAGGCCGATCAAGAGAGAAACGAAACGCCAACACTACCTACTTACCCGGCGGCGGCTACAACCAGTACGTATCGCGAGAAAAGGGGCGGTGGTTTCTTGGGTCTGCAAACCTTTTTTTAACCCTGAGAGCTTTCTTGGGGGCCGGCTACTTCATCCGACGAACGAACAAGGCCTTGAAACTTCGAGGCTAGTTCATCCAGCCAGTCACGACGGGGAACAGATGGGATGGAACGGCCCTTCGTTGTTCGAATGGGATGGAACCGAGTGAAACCCCAGAGGCCCTAAAGGGGGACCCCATTCCCCCTTGGTCAAGCATCCGCCAACCGAGCACAGCAAAACATCGAATGCCGATGCGAACGCCTCGCGCAGCGGACACTGTTTTTGACATCAGGATCCTCCCCCGGGAGTGGAGCTGACGACGTCAAAACGTGTCCGAACTTCGATTGGGATCTACGGGCACGCGACACTTTGTATTTTATCCCTAAGGGATGGCTCAAGCAGCTCCGACCACCATTAATTATCAGGAACATGAGAAGATTTTTTTTTCCCTTTACTGTCCATCACCAGATTGTAATTGCTCTGACGCGGCTACATTTTGGTGAGCTAATTACCAAGCTTGAGCTTGGACAGTCTGTCCCGCCAACCCCCCCCACCCCCGACCACTACTGGAATCAAGACAGATACAAAGTCTCTTCATCTCGTGTCCGGATTCCAGCCCCGAGAGACAGCATGTGGAACCCAGAAAGACTCATGAAGCGGAAGAGGCGCTTCTCCTTCCTTCGACCTTTTCGACTTGAAGCGTGAACAACCCGCCAGCCGAGACTCCACTCGTCTCACTCGGGCTCGCGCGCCTGAGAATTGGTGGCAGAACAAGCTCGTCAATAGCGTCGCCGCCGCGGTTCCGCGCCAGAGTCGATCTGCGCCAAAGGGCCACTGCACCCGCTCGGGCGTTCAATAATCTATTCTAGGGGAGAAGAAACTCTTCGGACGAGGGAAAGAGGGAAAGAAAAGGCCCTTTCCCCCTTCCCAACACTTCCACGAGCGCTCGCGGGATGCCCACCTGCCACACCTGTCCGTGTCTAATAATTCCTTTTTTTTTTCTCGCAATCTTCTGATGATGTGGATGCCTTTTCACATTTCGGTCTCTGCCGTTGCACCGCATAGCAGCGGCTACACTGGGGGGAAGGGAGGCAGAAAAGTGGGCGCTATCGGGATGCAAATCAGGCCCCCGTTGCTATGTAAGCTGCTTGGCCGGATATGAAGGTGCACTTTAGAATACGTAGGTTACTACGTAAAATGCGGATGGGCCCGGACGGCAAGTACGCCCGCTGATAAGACCCCTTCGATACGAGGGGTTTGACTCGGTCTTCAGGTGAGTGAATGACTCTGTAGAGGTCGGGCCATCCAAGGTGAACGAACGTGGCCATAGTACGGATGAGCAGCCCCTCTCCTCCCCCCAGAGCCCAAGAAATGAAGCCCCCCGACGGGCTAGGAGATCGGGCTTGGCACGAGAGCCGCATATTTCAAAGGTAATGTTGTTGTGCCGTGCTATTTGCTATTTGCAGTCTACTGCCCATATATGATCTATGTTTCCATCAATGATGCTGTGCCATATCCCATATCCCATATCCATATCCTCATGCTGAAAACCCCTAAGCCAAGGTAGGCCTCAGTCCTGTGCGAGCGGATCTAACATGAGCGACCATGGTGAGTTTGGGGGGAAAGAAAGAAAAGGAAAATAAAAACAAATGGGTTCCAGAGCAATCCAAATACAAAAAATAAAACTCCTGCCGTAACCGATAAACCCAAATGCTACACCCAGTCTACTGATCATCTGACTTAGACAAGACCGTCTCTCAGCAGTCTCCCTTCCAGTTCTCCTTGATCCACTCGCCCATCTTATACGTCAGCGTCTCATCCGACCAGTTCAGCACGTCGCTGTCGCTGTAGTCGCCTCCGCTGAATTTGAGAGCAACGATGACCCATTGCAGGATAAAGTCGATAAAGACAAGGTCTACTTTCTCTGGCTCACCCTCCTTGGGGAAGTCGATCTCGGTCTGGATGCAGTTGGGGACCGGGTAAAACGTGATGGGGGAGTGTTCCGTATCATCACCGTCGGTACCAATGTCGTCCTTGGTTGTGTATCCGCCGATGAGCTCGGGCTTCTTAGATTTGTCGTCGTCTGATAACAGGTGCTGGCCAGACTCGTCACGGAGTTCAAGACGGCGGGGCTCGCCTTCAGGCTTCTCCGACTTTGCAATAGCCCTGCCATCCTTGGGATACATCATCTCGGGGATGTTCATGAAACGAGTGTCGTGCGCCGTTTCAAGAATCTTGCCTGCCTGATTGAGCAGGTCGATGACACGCTTGGCCACGCCGTAGGGGACGTCAGGGATATACTTGAAGGTGCTAGTAAAAGGGGACACGATAAAAGTGCTGTCTTTGGTAAATGGGCCCTTGAAGATATCGAAACGGAGACCGCCGGTGTTGACAATGGCCAGACGCGGCACGTCCTTTCGGTCCTCTTTGTGAATGATATCCGGGAGGACCTCCGTCTGAAGCCAGGTGAAGATGCTGTTCTCGCTAGGATACTCGACGCGGTCCATCCACAGATCTTTCGGCGCGCATCCGTATTTGTAGTCCAAGCCAAGGTCCTTGCGGGCCTTCTCGATCATCTTCGTGACGTTCCTGCCGCGTTCTGTAGGGAAAGTAGTTTCGTTGAGGCCAGTGTGGTGGTAGAAACCGAACAGGTTCGTATCAATATACTTTCTCGAGAACGAGACGGAGGCCTCAGCAGACACCTCGTCTGACTTGACCTTCTTAATGTTGTCGATCGACATCCATCCAACCGTCTCGAAGTATCGACCGCTGGCCATGGCGAAGGCCTGCTTGTCGAAGGAAAGGGCGTCTCGCACATGGGCGTGGCCGCCAAAGAAGGCAATGGGCGCGAACCACTGTTCCTTACGGATGGCGCTGAAGATGGCCTTGAATTCTGGCATGCGCAGGCCCACATGGCCAATGACGACGAAAAGATCAGGCTTCTCCTCGCGGAGCATCTTTTTGAACCATTCCTCCTTGATGGTGTCTTCCACGGGCTGGACTACGGTGTTGTTCGCGTTTCCCGTGAAGTCAAAGAGGAAGCCGAGGGCGATAATCTCGAGGCCCTGGTTCTTCGTCTTGAACTTGCGGTAGCGCTGGGCCTGGGGCACACGCTCTCCTGTTTTGGGGTCGATGTAGTCAAGGTTGGAGGCGATGTAGTTGTCTCGGAAGTTGGGGACGGTGATATCGTGCTCGCGCTGGGCGGCATCGGCCTGATAGAGCTCGTGGTTGCCGGTGCAGAGGACATCGACGGGCTGCTCGCGGAATATGTCATAGGTGAAGAGGCCCTTCGGGCTCGAGGCATCGTAGAGGCCGTTACCCTCGACGCGGTCGCCTGTGTCGATAAGGAGGAGATCGGCGCCCTGTTCGTCGGCCTTGCGGCGCATATGCTCGGCGAAGGAGACATAGTCGCCCCAGTCGGCCGAGTATTGGGGTTCGAGAAGGTGTCCACCGAGCCAGCCGTGGGTATCGGTCGTGTGGAGGAAGTTAAGTTTGCCCCAAGTGAGGTCGCGCATCGGTGCAGGGACTGGGGAGGCGGCGCCAGGTTGCGAAGCGGTTGCGGCGTGGATGCAGATGGCCGCGGCCGCGAAGAGGGACGACGATCGGGGCATGGTTAGCGATGCTGGTGATGAATAGTGTTTCACCATCTTTGTTGGTTTGTTGGGTGGAAGAAAGAGAGCTGAAGAGTTGCGAAGCCCTCTTTCTCCTCTCGATGTCCAGAGGAATGCAACAGTCGGCGAGTCACGGGTACCTTTGCTGGGATATTACCATAATTGGAGAAAGCTCTTAGCTGTTGCTTCAGGCACCTAAGGTAAGGTACTGTGCAGAGGCCCAGGCACTTACTACGTCAGCGATAGCAACCCCCAAGGTTCATGTTAGGGATGTACGTGACCGTTGGGCGAAATTCCGCCAGTTTCAGGGTCGTTGACTAACCAAAAGTGTGAAACCCAGCTGGCGCAAGCTGGTGTGGATCTGGTTGCTGTTGCCGGAACGGATCTCCGGGAGCCCCGGCACATACCACAGAACTTGTGACGGGACTGTGCTTGCATCCCGAGGCTTAGGGTACGGACACAGCCGTTACGTGGAACTATGCATACGGAGTAGGATTGGTCATGCATTGAGGCAAGAAGGATCCTTCAGCCACCAAATGTCAGGTACGACCATAAGAGGAGGACAGCCAGCCATTCCCTTGGTATCGTTTGTACCACACACAACTAGAGGGTAGATGATGATGTCACTCTTCGGGTCACGGAGCCCATAGGATCGCACCCATTAAATCATTGATTCCCTACTTGTTGGGCCGAATTGCGTGCGATTACTATCGTGGCACGCAGTTCTCGACAAATAGAGCGGTTTGGTTACGAGCATCTCCGCCAATTGGATGTTCCAACTAACCTTACTTGTAAACATAATCAGCCAAATTCTCGAGTGATCACAATCACTCGGTACTGAAAACGAAGCGAACACCATTGGCATGCTTCACCTATTCCAAGCTTAGGCACCACATGTGAAAGTAACTCAGGTCTCCAGCGTATGCCATCGATTGACTTCGGGATTTGTCCTATGCTCAAAAAGAACCAAGTGTCTGGACGGATCAAGGGCTTGTTGACTAAAAAGGTGCCATGTACTTATTGATGACGGCTATCACTATCAATTTTGACTTTTCCTGACGAACTTGATACACAGAGTATCAAGTGAGCCTTGTGTTCGTAAGTGTCGTGAAAAACATTGGCTTCACTCCAAATTGATCTTGGGGGCCAAACTAAACCCTCGAGCCCCTAGTTCTCCTCTTGCCCTTCGTCTTCATAACCCTCTGGCTTGCGCGCGTAGACAAGGTGCCTAGTCAATGTCAGCGTATGTTTCGATTAGTCCGAAGAAAATACAGGCCGCTTACAGGTAGAAGAAAGGCTGCATCTTCGAATCTTTGAGTGCCTTCCGAAACTCGCTAATGAAAACGAGGACCTCTGCATACTCCCAGCCCAACACCTCTTTCAATAGGAAAGTCCCAAATCCTTCAAGTGATTTGTCAAGGAATTCTAGGGTAGATTGACCAACTTCCTTCAAAACAGGGTCCTTGGCCCAGGCCCCGACGGGAATCGGCCACTTCTTCTCGACAATGTCGACATAACCAGCATTTCTGAGGTTATTTCCTATGCCCTGGCTGCGGCACTGCAACCCTGTTTTGCCGATCTTGTCGCATGCCTCAAGAAGAAACTTAGACCAGCGCTTGAAGGGATGCTTGTCATCTAGAGCTTCAACCTGAGATCCGCACTCAATGTCAACTTCCTTCACCTCGATGTAGCCACCAGGCTGAAGGGCTTTGAATGCTTGCTTATAGAGTGCCACCCAATTTGAAATAGAGCCTTCCATGTTGCGGATGTGAATGTAGTCGAAGTGATTAGCCGGCCATGTCCATGGCTGCTCGATATCGTCTATTTGGAACTTGCAGTTGGGCGGGACCCAGGTGGGCTGAATGGGTGAGACGTCGATCCCGTAGACCCCAGCTGAAGGAAATTCATCGGCAAAATCGCTGTATGTTGGTTTCCAGTCAGTCTTCCCACTTATTCATCACGGATGGCGACAGGCATGGCTTAGCTCACATGGCCCATATACCAGTTCCAGTACCGAGGTCGAGGACCATCTGCCAGAAGCATTAGTCTTTCTTATTCAATCCACTGTGACGCGAAATTCGTCACCTGTGGGCTGTCGCCGATTGGTGCGAGAAAGAGTCTGTCATTAAGGAACACGGTCATCCAGTAATGGCTATTTCTCAGTTTAGTCAACCGGATCAAATCCGTTTTGCTACGACACTTACTTGATATCGAGACCTTCATTTTGCCTCTCGTCATTTGGTGCCCAGTAATCGACCTTCTGGGTGTACGGTCGGCCTTGGATGCTCCGGTACTCGTAGATACTTTCTGTCAAGGACGTCGTAGACGCCGATGTCAGACTAGAATGTGTGAGTGCAGATCTTCCCATCACGTTTTGAGCGTTTCAACCTTCTCGAGTCTACTTGTGACTCGGCGTCAGTTTCCTCTCCGACGGCCGGGTCCTTCCGCAAGATAAAATTAGCGCCTCCTGATATTTCCCACAACACCCCTCACCTGGGCAGAATGAATTGATATACTTACAGCTGCGATCACATCGTCAGCAGGCGCTGCGGCCGGGGAGCTAATTGTAGGCGTGACTGAATTCAGTGCCGCGGACATGATGGCGCTCGTGTTTCTTTTCTTATCAGCCTGTCCAAGCCCCCTGAGTAACGTGAAACCACAATGGGAAAAGTTCCAAATGATCCGAAGAGATCAGACACAGGCAACCTGCGGATGGCCTTCTTTTTCAACCCATTTATTGTTTGCTTGTTGGTTCGAGATACCTGGGTTCTGAACTCGCATGCGTCTGCAGACCGGGGTTCGACCCGCCAGTTAAACGGGGGCAAGGCCGGCTCCCCGGACGAATGAGACATCCTCATTTATTGACCATCATGCAGCTTCTAGGCCAATGTTGGAAGGTTGCGTAGCCTGCTATTCTCCAGAAACCGTGGGATAATATTCCAAAAGGGCGTTTGAAGCGATTATTGCGGCGTGGCACGGAAATGATACCGGATTTGGGAATGTTGGCATGTACTCTAATGTATTTGTAGACCAAAGAGACCTAGAAGCGCACGCGTGCCCTCACCTTCCCACCAGCCTGACTATGTACTCATACGCGTTGGTTACTGTTTCCTGCGAGAGTGGTGTCATTGCATGCGAGAGGCAGAACTTGGTGTTTGTGCTCATCTTGCATGCGGCTAATCGTGTGAAGCTTCACTCATGGAGGAGGAGTGATTGAACCGTAAAGCGCTTGATTTTAGGTAGGGGAAGGACGAGATGCTCTGATCTTTGCCGCGTGAACTTAGAGTAAATACATTGCATGTATGGTCCTGACTTACTTTGTCAACCGCCCACTTTGCTGCTATTCCCGTCCTAGGTGCGTACGTTGGTGTGCACCTAGACAGACAGTGTTGTCCGGATCAGTGTCAAATGAGATGAGATTGCTGGAGCTCACTCAACTTTTAATGGCATCCCGTGCTGCAAATCTTTGTAAGGGAATGAAGATGTCAATGTGATGTATTGGCGTTACCGTTTTTTTATGATTAGGTGCATGGGCAGAAACTGCTGATTACTTGGGGTTACTGCTATACTAATCGCATCCATGGTTCATGTTCTATAGCATGAATGGTGTGCTTGGGTAGTTCAAGTTCATCAATGGTAGTCAATTGGGATAGAACATCTCTGGCAGATGGCACGACATGGCGAACATCGTTTTCAAGATCAATCCAAGCTATGAGGCCAAGCCCCAGAGTGTCGTGTTTACCAGATTGCGATGCACTGGAAAATAGGTGGAAGAAGAAAGGCGAGAGAAAAGGGGAGAAGGCCTCAATTTCCATTCGATTAACTCAACCAACACGTTACTGAACTCAAATGAAGGTCATCTCCATATTCCATTCCTTGGCGCCGAAACTCCGTCAATGCCACATGCTTGACCTGTCGAACACAATCCATCCATAAAAGATGAAGTTGCTCCAAGCAGTATGAATTCAACATCATCACCGACGTGTCGACGATATCGCTATCGCTATGGTGAGTTAGTCGATGGTCAGAGTTAATAATCGAGAAAGAATGGGGAGACAAGGGGAAACAATAAAACCCAGGATTGCTTTCCTTTATGGACGAAAACAAGCTATCGTGTATAACATGGCAAAATACTCACATTTCGAGGTTCTCCTTGAGGTCATTGTCCAGGGAATCCATGCGCCTTTTTCCGATGGCATCTTTGCTGCTACCGACAGGTAGGAAAAAGCGGATGAATTGAATGACAGCCCAATTATGGGCCAGGTTGCCATTCCTGATATGCCTCACCAGCCGTGATATTGGCTTATCAACTTCGCAGGCGATGGATTGATGCTTGAGGTTCCAATGGCCGTTGGTCAAAACATAAATGCTGACGGGATCCGCTTCCTTCATGACCATCGTGACTACTTCTTCGAGAATCCATTCCATCTTGCTGACAGGATCTGAGAATATGCGCTTTTCGACCTCATTGCGAAAGTCTGAACTAGTCTTGAACTTGTAACGGGTGGTGGATGACGTGAAATAGAGCTCAAAGGTGTGATCTGGGTCAACTCTGCCCACTTTCAGCAGATAACTGAGAGTCCTGCAGACCTTGGCAAGCTGATCTTGGTGGGGTTTCATGGATTCCGAGTCGTCAACAATGAAGATCTAGTATATCATATTCGTTAACCAGTAATCTTACCATTAACCCTTATTGGGATTCATACCTGTTGCCTGCCATCGCTGCCCCTTAGTCTACGCAGTGGCTCTTCTAAGGGCGGGAATTTTTCAAGTAGTTCGTGGACCTCCCGATTCGGATTGAACCAGGTTGTTATGCTGTGCTGCTTGCTTCTTAGATATGTGTCAAATATTTTGTCGATGGTAACACCAGAACCTTTCGTCGCTTGGGCCAAGTTGGATTGTACTGTATGCTGAGATGGGTGGTAGGCAGGGCTTGTGGATTTCCATCCATCGGCACAAGACTTGGATGATGACTCAGAAGACTCATCCAGATCTGTCTGTGTGGCGTATGGCTGCTGAGAGCGATTATTTTTCCAAACACTTCTACTGTTAGCGATTGGAGATGAATTATGACTTGGATGTTTGACGGCGCCACGAAAAATACCGCTGCGGCCAGTTGTCTCCATATTTGGTCGTTGATTGTGGTTGAGTATGCAGCCGTGATTCGTAGTCGTTGTCTGAACGTGAATGCTCTTCGTAGGGTAGGTTTTCTGCCGCGGTTTCCTCCACCAACTTCTGAGACTCAGAAACTAAAGCACGGTCGAACTTTATAGGTCTCTTTGTCAGAGGCGAGCTTTCTGGCTGCGTTGGCATTCTGTCCTTATCCCATTGAATCGTCTGTGATCGAACTGTCTTAGATTCTGCGACGTGTTGTTTGCCGGGTGTTTCTCTAGACCAGCGGGAAAATTCCAGGCGAGGCTTGACTCTCGTAGTCCATTCGCTGTAGACTGTTGCTGCATCTTCCCTTTTTGGTGGATCTGCTGCCAACATCGATTTCAGAATGAGTTTGCTTAGTGCTTCCGCACCCGGGCCAGCGATGCGGACGGCCTTTTCATGCCAGTTCTCCACGGTATCCAGAACGCGGTCTCCGTCATGAAAGGCACCTTCGTGATACCCTCCATTCAGTTTTGTTTTACGGGTTCTCTCGATACGTTCTTCTTGGTATTTTCTGCGACCTTTCTCGCCTAAAATGGTCCAGATGAAGGCCTCACTTGCGATTCCTCCTAGCGACCAAGATCGCTCTTGGAGCAGATGCCTACGGCATTTCCGTTATCTCTTATAGCCTCTGGGGCGCCTGTTTTGGACCGGTCAGTTGATATACATTCTTGGTAAGAATGAAACAACTTACTGTACATTCCATTGCCGGAGTTGTCTGTGGCGTGTCTGTCTATGCCCTCGTTCATCATTTTACGGACATGACCTGATCCCATGTCTGCAAACTTGAAAGACGAATCAAATAGACCAGTTGAGTTGTCACTGCAAACCAGAATATTTTGTGGTCTAATGTCTTGATGTGTCCTGTGGCTGGTCAACGTGGTTAAATTGAGATGCAGGCAAATAGCAAACGTTTGATACGAACCCTTTCAAACGATATGTGTCTCTGTTATGGCGATGGATTTTTGTCAAGTCGTGAATAGCATCGAGGCCTTTGAGAAGACTGAAGAATTCCTCCCAAAACCGCTTACAGTCCGTTAGTGTTTGTGGCTGAGGGTGGCTCTCCAAGAAAGACAGCAGTGTGCCACCCATGGCGTACTCTAAGACTATGGTACGCTAGCCAAGTCGCTGGAAAGAGCCATAATACTTGACATGTGATCAAAGTCGTTCTCGTTGAGCTGCGAGTGAATGGTTTCTTCGTTCTCGAAAAGTTGCTTGCCCTCGCGATACTCTTTGAAAACAACCTAAAAAACGGCCAGTCAGCTTTCAACCCGAAGAATACGTTGAGGCAATGAGCCTTACATATTCCTTCTCTGTGCATTGGGTATGTATTCGGACCATGTAAAGAAGAGCATCGTCCTTCGTCTCATTTGCCAGAGGATTAATCTTTTTTTTCTCCAATATGGGAAGGACATGATAAGGAGATAGCCTTCTCTTGCTTGGTTTCGGTCCGGACTTGAAGTCGAATGTCATCGGACAGAATCTCCACTGGAGCTTCATAAAATCCTCAAATATTCCCGCTTGGGGCGCCTCGGCATATGTGGAAGGTGTGGCGTTGAGTGGGAGCTGGGTATCCCTGACGCCGGCTTCAGCGAACAGATGTATGCGCTCAGGATGCGAATCTGAAACCAGAACAGAAAACACTACGATGTAGTGTTTCAAGATTTCGTCTGCATTTGCACCTTTCCATGCTTTGGGATGGCAAAGGACACTGGTGATCCTTTATCGTGTCCAGAATGCTGTCAACGCACAGTTTGGGACAAATTCTTTCTGGTCATCGTATCCATTTCGACCATAACAGCAGTGTTTCTTGATATATGTGTTAATGTGCTCACGAAATTCGCCAACCACGGGGCTTTCGTCCATGTTAGATCGATATAAGGGGATTACGATGTAAAAACCTTGCGATATGATGGTGTCAATATGGAGAAAATCGAGACAGAACCCGACAGACACTTTCCAACAATGAAGTTTCAGGCTGTGTGTGGTGCAGAATGGTGGGCGTAGAATGACTGAAGAAATAAGTCGATGGCGAGTGAAAGCCTTAACTACCAGTATATAGGGGCTCTGAGAAGTTTTTGGTAGGGGCTACTCGACGTTCGGGCTGCCTCTTCCATTTCAAGGCAGCCCAAGAACCTTTCGATCTAAATCTTATTGGAGGGGTGGAAAGGTGGGACAGTCAAATGCTATAGTATAGAGCTGTCTTCTCCTAGCTTCTGTTCCTTTTTCGAGACTGGTCAACGGCTGCCTAATGTAAAAACGTTGGGGGTGGGCGCCACGACAAACGGCGGCGGAAAACTGGATGCAAAGTATAGAAAGGCTTAGCGACTTGGATTTAGGTAGGCATGGCAAGGCATATTGGATTCAAGCCACAGTAACTAAAAGGATCATGCAGGGTGAACACCCTCTTCCGTTGCCAGGCTTTCCCCTTAGTCCCACTGTGGCTGACCTTACTGGCGAAACCGACGCATATCCCGCCTAGCGGTTGAGTCTGTGTAGAAGACGACTATCAAGTATTACTTTGTACATCGTCGCCTGACCAAGGAAATGAATTTACGCTGCAAGAACTGGCAAAAACTTGGGGGCACAAACCCATCAACTCAGCTTCGTATGCTCTCCTAGATCCATCACCATTCTAAGCAACCAATCGTCCAATTACGCTAATATACATTACGTTAATTCCTCTTTATCTTTCCTCTCATCCTGATGACCACAAATAACCATGCTCCGACCGTGAGTGTCGTTAAAGGTCCACAAACAGCCACGAAGAGACGGAAGCCGTCACCTTGATACCTAAAGATATCCTCCGTATCCTCGGGCATCTCTTCGTTCCAAAGAAGAACTCCGCTCTGAAAGAAAGTCTAGTGTGGCGTCAGATGTTCAGAGTAGGCTGCATATATGTGGGCAAATCTCTCTTACCGCGACGAACGTGGCGGGCAGAAAGATGAGTGTAACAATCGTTATGACGTGCATGGAGGCTGTTTCCCTAGCTGTCCTATCTGCAATCAATTTCATCTGATCCGCAGACTTGTGCGTGGATTCTGCAAATTCAATTCCTATTTGGTTTGTTCTTTGCTGTAAAACAAGCTCGTACTTCATGTCCTTTCGTCAGCTCTACACAAATGTCACTACACATGGAGAAACTCACAAGCTGGATACTTTGATTCGAGTAGGTTGACAGAGTTTGCAATTGAGAATGCCTTGTCTCAAGACGTCTGATAATAGACTGGACCTCCCTCAAGAAACTATGCAGAATCTTTTCGTAAGCTGGGCCTTGAAATTCGGTTTGAGAAAGCTTGCTGTAATAAGCATGAATGTCTCGCAGCGCACCAGCATTCAGTTCCAGTACCAGAAAAGACCTTTGCAGAAGCTCTGAGTGCTTGTAAAGTGACTGAACCTCTGCAAACCGGAACTTGTTCAGAGATCCGTAGGGGTCGATACCCAACGGTGTCTTGCTGGCACTAGTCGCTACCGGCTCCCGAGTAATGCCCTGCTCCTCATCGGGTTTACTCCTCTTCAATTTCCCAAAGAAAAGGCTACCTAGAGACTTGTAAACACTGCTCAGCGGAAAAAGAGAAGTATCTTTCTCAACGGCGTTTGTTGACATGGAATTGTTCCTGGATTGACGGTGTGAGTCGATCCTCGGCTTCCGTTGTGGTCTAAGAGCTTCAGGCCATGATTCCAGAGCGTGTGTGTGCTGGTCGACGTGGTCATCGACAAGCGCGTTGTTGGCTGGGCGCGCAATCTTGCGTATAGATGCCTCGAAATCATTAATAAAATCACGCCAACCCTCATCACACCAGGAGAGGTACACCAAGTGAGTTGCAACGGAGATCCTCAAGTGAGACGAGACATCGCCGTTTTCAACGTCCAATGTTTCAGGAATCTTCAAGAGAGGCACGAATTCCTTAATGCGATTCGATAAGAGACTGTTGGATTTTATCGTGAGCCAGAAGGAACGGCCAGTTTCCACGTCAAGAGAATGATAGACGGCGGTTTGCCTCATCTGCCAGCCCCAAATATTGTTGTTGTCCGAGCGTTCGACGGAGCGTAGGAGATACGATAGTTGGACCTGTCGACCAGATCTGCCTAGCTTTGGCAACAATTGTATGTCTTGAGAGCTCCGGTCTAATGGAAGGCTCGATCGGACATGAGCAAGACATAGGTCGATCGGATCACCTTGATATCCGAAGGAGAAGACGGAATCAAGGAAAGTTTGACTGATATGGTGGTAAGTGCTGAAGAACTTGAACATATCCTGGGAACAGTTCAATGGTGACCTGGAGTCATCCGAACCAATGAAACTGGACAGATTCATCAGCGTACAATGGTGTCGTCAATGAGAAAGACATCTTACAAATGTCGGATGAGTGGATCACGATCAGCTCGGTTTAGATGCTTTTGTAGGTCCGCAAGGTTCGTAAGTATTTTTTCATACCCGGCCTCCGTGAATTCTGACATATGGTGATCAGTCTAGCCGTTTCTGACTGGGATTGTGATAACTCACTGTTTCGTCTGCCGGCTTCCAACACTTCGATCATGGCCTTAGAACCCCTGAGCAAAGCTTCCCCTTTGTTTTCTAGCGTCCTGTGGTGTTTTCCTCCTTCAATCAGCTCATGAGGCTCCTGTCTCTTAACACTAATCATTGGGTACCGCCTGAAGTTTTCGCATACTTCCATAAATTGGTCATGGGCATCAACGTTCTGCTGTTTCTGCATGGTGCTAGCAATTACAACGTGCAACTTTGGATTAAGGGGGGATTGTAAGAGAATCAAGAATCAGTGATTTTGATCGTCCAAACCTGCAGGAAGAATGTAATATGGTCGTGTGATCGGTTGTTCTATTGCATTCGTATGAACAACAGTTCCGTCAAACCCAAGTGAAATCAGGAAATCATGCTGGTTTAGAAGCTCGTACTGCAGTCTGTCGACGGTACGTACTATCCAGGGGGTCAAGTGACCAGCTAATCGAGGGATGCCACATCGTTCTGAACATTGTACAGTCGGTCTGCTGCCACTACCACCGAGACAGCCTCTCCTGGCTGAGCCTTATTTTCTCATAGACATTTGAATGACTCAACAGCTGTGTAGTGTATCAGTCGCTATGGGTAACAGAGAGAAATACGGATTGGAATTGTAACTGTAAGCGCCAGTGATCTTAGTGTTTGAGGCTACGAATGAGACTATAGCTCTGGCGGAGCCCATCTTTTTTACTTTGCTGTTAGGCCCAGCCGGAAACCTCCTGCGCCATGATTGTCCCTCGGACCACACAAGATACTGTTACTCGTCAAGGCCAACTATCGAGATTTTTCAGATGTTTCACGTCGTCCTACAAGGGATTACGCCGTCAGAGCCGCACCACGAACTTGATTGCCAAAATCTGGCCGGAAGGGTAAGGCAGTTACCGAAGAGATTGTCTCCGGAGCCTGAACCACAAAATCAGCATCCTTCACCTATGCCACCGGATTCATCGTTAGTGGATCCCATTGCTCGATGATCCCGATGTCTTACCGTCACGTCAATATTGGGCCCGAATTTTGATTTTAGCCACGCTTCAAGTACGCCCTTCTTGATGCGGTAAGAAGAAAAGATTGGTTCTACATTCGTCATGATGTGTCGTATCGTCGCCCGCCCTTGATTGGAATATGCGAACTGATGGTTGTTTGCGGGGCGGCAATGCTCTGGCGCAAGGCAGATTTCGAAGTCAAGGTCTCGCTCTCGGGGCTGCAATAAATGGAAAAAGCAAACATCAGCTCTAGAGGCGAGAGAAAAAAAAAAGGCAGACAGCAGAGCTCTTTGGTCTGAGATAAGGGGGGCCTGGGCAGTTCGAGTCGCTTCATTGGTTTTAGAGCCGCATAATTGGTCGCCTCACTTCTCACCGGGATGCAGGTGAGCAACCATCTTCGCTGCAATATCTCCTTAGGTATGTCGTGAAACCCGAGTTCTGGGAGCTGGCCAACTCCAAAACGCGGAATGTTAATTTTTCATGCACCATGCATGATCTTTCCTGCACAATTTCGGTCAGAATCGAGACCAGGATTCGGTATCGGCCTTCAGTGGCAGCCCAGCACTCGCCTTGCCGGTTCGCCAGCAGTGCAACTCTTGAAGTACCAAGTGATTTCGTCATTATCCGCCATGACTTACTGATGGGTTTCATAAATCCCGCCATCATAATCACAGCCTTTGAGTTTGCCAAACAGCCTGCCGAAGCTGAAGAGCCACCACTCACCGATTTTGCGGTGAAGATGCCGTGAGATGAAACCAATGTCGAGCTTTGTTCAATGAAAAGGCTCTAGTATAAGTCACGCTGTAAGCTGATCTGTTCTTCTTCCGCCTAGTTACGTCATGTCGAAGAGTGTGTTCAGTCCTGATATAATCATTACCTTTCACAACCATTTTGTACATGTAAGCGACAAGTCAGTAGAGAATCATTTCTACAACAACCAATCGTGTAACTCTACATAACAGAGCATAAGAGCTGCTATTCTTTCACTTGCCTCTGGGCGAAGCATAAGGTTGTTGTATATATCAGTATGTTTTATTCAGCCTAAGCGAACCGAATTCCTTCACGTAGCAAAGTCCCTTGACTGTGCTTCAAGATATTGCTGTGGGAATGCTCCGACTATACAATAAACACTGAATCACATACATAATCAATTCGGGCAAGGAGGGCGTATAGATCTATATGAACGTTGTATGACAAGGATGATCATGGCGCCCGTACAACGTAGACCTTAAATGAGATGTTGAGATCTGAGTAAGCGCAACACTTCAACATGGCAAATGAGTAAGAGTGAGTTTTGGATAACTAGTGCTCAGAGAATTTTTATTCAGTCGAGCTGGAAGCTGAACCCCGAAAGCCTCATTCCCTCAAGAATTATAACGACGACACAAGTGACTGTACATAAAGATCTTTGGCTGCTTGGACTTTCTCAAGTACTTCAACCTTCAAATCCATCTGGCTTGCGCGCGTGTACAAGGTATCTGGTTGTTATTAGCACAGCGTCAAAACAGTTCCTGAGTGAAAAGAAGAACAGAGGACGCATACAGATAGAAGAATGGCTGCATCTTGGAGTCTTTCAGTGCTCTGCGAAACTCGGTCATGAAGACCAAGATTTCTTCATACTGCCAACCCATTACCTCCTTTAAGAGAAAAGTTCCAAATCCTTCCAACGACTGGTCAAGGTACTCTAATGAGCCGATGCCGACATCCTTCAAGACAGGATTTAAAGCCCAATCTCCGACAGGAACCGGCCACTTCTCTTCAATGATATCAACGAACCCAGCGGCCTGAAGGTTCCTGATTATGGAACGGTCAGGGCACTGAACTCCTGTCTTTCCGAGTTTGTTGGCCGCCCCATTGAGGTGTTTGGACCAGTTCTTGAAGGGGTGGCCGTCTTCTAAAGTTTGGACCTGTGACCGGCACTCGATGTCAAATTCCTTGACCTCAATGTGACCGCCCGGCCTTAGGGCCTTAAACGCCTCGTCGTAGAGTGCTTTCCAATCAGAGATAGCTCCTTCAAGATTCCGTATGTGGATGAAGTCGAAATAGCCAGAAGGCCACGTCCATGGCTGCTCGATATCGTCGATCTGGAATTTGCAGTTTGGTGGGACCCATGAGGGCTGGATCGGTGAGACATCGACCCCAATGACTTCAGCTGAGGGAAAATCGTCGGCAAAATCGCTGCGTTCAATAAGCAAATCATCCGCGCATGCGAACCGCGGTGATGAGCATGATTATTCAACTCACATTGCCCAGACGCCAGTCCCGGTACCAATGTCTAGAACCGCCTGGAGGCGACGTGAGTATGGAATTATCATGGCATGAGAGTCCCTCTCACCTGCGGGCTATCGCCGATTGGGGCGAGGAAGAGCTTGTCGCCCAGGAACAAGGTCATCCAGTAGTGACTTTTTCGAAGTTTAGTAGGTTCATGCGCAGGACGGTCAGACTGCGGAACTTACTTGACATCGAGACCTTCGTTTTGTCTTTCGTCATTTGGCCCCCAGTAGTCGACTTTCTGAGTATATGTTCGACCATGTAGAGTACGGTATGCATGGATACTTTCGCTCAGTGAGCTTGTGGATGGTACGACGAAACTGCAGCCGGTTGATTGATTTTCAGCCTCTCTTTCCGGCTAGCCGTCACTTCAGCCCAGTGGTCTTACCTTTCCGTGTCAGCTTGAGAATCTTCATCCGTCTCAGTCTCAAGAGCATGATCCTAACAACGATCAAAGTCAACAAGTTGCTGCAGCAAACCGACATCCGATATATCGCTCACAATTGCGATCAGTCCCTCAGCGGGCCCTGCGGCAGGAAAGGCTGCGGAAGAGGCTGCGGAAGAGGCTTCGACAGGTGAACCGGGTTTTGGCGAAACTGGATTCTGGGCCATGATAGCGCTTTCGCAGATAATCCGGCAGGTGACGTGCCAGGAAAACCCAAAACTGAGAGGTTTGGACAAAAAAATGGCAATAATAGCATCATTCTCTGGGGACCTCCCTTCTTTTTCAAGATATTTTAGTTGGTTTGTTGGTTCAAGATCTCTCTACATCCATGCACCTGCAGGTTAGGCCTTCACCCAGCAGGGTGCGGGTACGAGGCCGATTCCGCGGGCGAATAAATGAACCTTGCTTGTCCATCGCCCTGCAGGTTCTAGGCTGTTACGGGAAGGTTGGAATCCTTGTGTTCTCCAGCAAAAGAGTGATAAATGCGAAAAGGGCAGTTGAAGCGAAGCATTGGCCGGGTACGTTGCGGGAATGATGCTATATCTAGGATACTGGCATGTAAGTTTTCGTCAAACAGTCCTGGGTGCATATTCCCCCTCTTTCCGCCAACTTGCCCCCAAGTCAGATGTGATAACTTGACGCTTGCTGCACAAATGGTGCCACTTGAGGTAGGCATACAGAAAACTATTGTGCTTGAGATCAAACGAGATGGGCTAAGCAAACGAGGAATTACCATCACTAGAGCGCACTGTTTTCAGTATCTTTCGGTTGTAAAAGCCCCCCCGAATGCGTTGTTTTTACTCAGTCACCTTGTGGTCAGTAACTCTGTGATGGGCTATATTTACTGTAGCGTGACAAGAATCTAAAAAGACTAGACGCGACGCAGACGAGGGATAAGCACTCACGAAGACAGCATATATGGTCGATAAACAATGTGTGAAATAAGTCTGAAATGTTTCGGGTTATCTGCTATGTCCAGGTATAGCGATCACTCCACAAATTTCTAAGGGCCTCTTATTTCACTTCGAGGTACGATGAATAGGCACTGACAATGGCTGTTTAGCCTAACTGTCAATATCCCTTGTGTCACGACGTCTCTACGTCAGACGGTGGTCGTGGCATATAGTTAGAGCACTTTTCTGTTTCTTTTGGGACGCAAAGGTAGAAAGCACATTTTGAGGCAACAATGCATGAACCATGTTGGTGTAATGGTGGAGAAGAAGGGCGCCAGTTTTGCTGGTAGTGAGAAGATTCCATGAGGAGGGTTCACTCTCAATATTGATGTTTGTTGAAAAGAGGAGTAGCTGCCAATGCGAAGATCATTGTCCACACTGAAAGATGGAAAGCTGTCCCATAGGGGAACCATTGAATGTTTGAGCTCTCAGTTCCAGAAGCATTGGCATATATCATCTCAAAATCTGTGATTACCACAGATTCTCGATGCACATACGGCCGGCAGAGCTGTGAAGTCTTATATTCTTAAGTTTGTGATGAGTATGGCTGACGTTGCTTGGGAAAGGTGTCTTCGGAGACATCTCAGGGGGCGAGTAGTGCAACAACCGATTCTGGGGAGTTGGTACCACTCGACTCGTTGGTCTTTGTATCTCGAAAAGCGTACATTGGCCTATTACAGATCGCTTCAACAAGACAAATCCGAGCTCCGAGCCGTGTAATTGATAGGGCTGCAGACAATAAGCGGAGTGTGGGAGCCCCGGTTTAGACGAGGATTAGAACGAGCTTGGCAGTAAATACCGAGCTCGACCCGCTAGAGAGCAAATTCTGCAACTTTGTGCTCTCTTATGAGACGTACAAGGAGGCGATTCATCATCAGGTTGAACCTCAGCTGATGTATTTGCAAATGTGTCGAACGAAGTGTCTTGTGGAATACACCAGTGGGAAGAATAGGCTCAAAATAATCTCCTGTTCATCTGTAAGCTACGTGCAAATACATAATGTGTCATGCTCTGAAGCGGCCATCTCTTCCAAAATCTGCTTTCTTTATGGTCGGTTCATACTACAGCGTTGGCCTTGGCGCAGGGCTCCTACGGGGGCGGCTTGTTTTTATGTTGCCAAGATTTTCAACGAGAGACCCGTACGACATTCAACGTCTAATGAGCTGCAAATAAATGACTAGTGCTACAACTCCAAGAGCGAACACGGAGCGGGAAGTGTCTAGGATCTGTCGTTTATCATACCACGTGTTTTTGCGAGCGCCTAAAGTGAAGATGGGATGATGGGTGGTAGGTGTTTCCACATGCAGCCTGTTGGATAGACGTCGATTCAGTAAGTACCCGATAACGTCCAATGCTGCTTCAATAATGCTTCCAGTTCTCTTGGCTATCAGTGCCAGCGACATATGAGCACCAGACTTCATGGTTTACTTGAGACACTGAGTCGACTTGTTCGCTGTGGATCTCCCAAGGTAAGAAACTCCCTCGGTTGACTGATGCAAGTTATCAGCTCCCGCATGGGGTAGTTATTTCCAGTGATCGCATTGTTACTTCGAAGAAAGCTTCTCGCATTTTGGGTTGGCATCTGAGGCCTAGAGTACCAGTCGGAGATTCGTCACGTCCCACGATGTTTAAGCTTCAAGGATGTCTCTTCAGATCTCCCCGAAACCTTTTCCGGTAGACATGAAGATCGTCGGTTTTTGCAAACGCTGGAACGGTCGTCCGAATTCGCCGGAAGGCCCTCCAAGATCAGGACCACGGGCTGAGAAGAGCCATGGCGTGATCGTCTCAACTTGAGTTCCCGACGGGCCATTCTCAAGCTGGGTGGTTTTACCTCGGCAGGGCTCCAGTCATGAATACACAGCCTGCCGGGTCGTCAGGGCTCTTTCTGACAGCACCGCGTTTGGAAATAAGGTTGGTCAGAACAGGAGAGTTGGGTGCGTATGCGCGTCTCTGAGCATGTTCATGAATCTGCCACAAGTTCTGAAACAAACATTCTTTTAGGATTCTAATCTGTCATCGTTTGAGCCTACATCAGACAACGCAAATGAAGAAAGTCGCCGCACCTCAAAGTTTCAACTAATACACACGCGAGTCCTCGAACGCCGGCTCTTTCTGTCAATAGGCATTATCTTGCTTCATGGAACTGACGAAACCGGAAGTACGCACGGAGAGATGGGCACGATGAGCCGAACCATTGAGGTAATTGCTCAGTGCATAGTTCGAATGGGTTCCGTTCTTTGAAGCCGAGTTGTTTCGGGACACGACGGCACCCTTGCGACCATTTCGGGCGTATCCTACCTGTGTAGATGGGACTCCTTCCGCCACGCACTTTGGATCACAGTTGAGCCCATCTGTGACTCGACATCCATATCCCCCACCAAGCCGGCCCTGATGGCAGTTTTGGGTAAGCAAGTTAAGCAACTGCTAGTCTCAAGGCGCAAGGTGTGGTTCCGCAGATGGAGCGGTCACTTTATCGAAGGAATCGAGGTCCAGCCAAGCTTGTGATTAATCTAAATAGGGAGGGTGCCTCGGCGAATCATGTGGAGTCTGAGTTGGTGCTCGCCGCTCAGACACGGCCAATGCATGACATCGGAACTTGCGGATCCATGGCACACATCATCGCCTCATCATCGTTCGCAATCGCACAGGATGTGGCTTGAAGAATTAAGTCGGTTGATTGATTGGTATATGGTCATCTAATTGCATTTCCCCCCCTTCTTGTGTGTTACTCTCTTATGAATGATAGGCACATTCGGTCAGTCCAGCCTGCAGTCCCGGAGACGTCTTCCCCAGCGAAATCAGAGACCTTGTAATGATTGTAAAACAAGTCGCTCCAGTTCATGGCGGAGGTCCGGTTTGGTTTTCCCCTCTTTGTGCGTCAAACGCCGTGTCGTATCGTGTCATATCGCGCCATCTGTGCCGTGCCTAGCCTTGAGGAATATGCTCCCTTGTCTCCCCGTTTTTTTTTTGTCTGCGCCGATTGCTCGCTTTCCCGGTAGCTTCTGTCTAGATTTTTGAACTTTGTCGTGTCTGCAATTGCTCGTGGCACACTGTCGTCCCCATCTTATCCGTGTTCTCAGTTCTTCACTCTCGAGTCCCGGACCGGTCGGCTAGCCCGTTCGGCCCGGCGATCACCGTGGGTGGGCCGGGGGGTGGGCGAACCCCATCGCTCCGCTTCGGAGAGTAGGCCTTCCTTGATTGCGGCGCCTCGTTTTGATGCCTGAGACGATCGAACATTAGGATTTCCAGGTATCTACCATTGCAGGACAAACCACATACCGCGCATAGATGACATCTGTCGCCGAAGCGGGAGACAGTATTGTGGCAGTGGATGGATCCCTGTATAGTCGTGTCAGCCGGACGGTTCAAGCCGAGGGCGAGGTGGAGCGTCTGAGGAGTCGTACGTAGTAGTTAGAGCAATAGTAACCCATTGTGGCTTTTTGGGGAAGAAAAAAAGAAAATCTGGACGAAGAAAGATGCCCAAGTGGACGCCGGGAAAGGTGACAAAACTTGTGTTCGTGTCTTGATGCTGACTGGTGAGAGCTAGACGACGAGTTGACTCGGAATTGGGAAGCTTTAAAGGGAGGGACCAGCCTAGGATATGGAGGGGACGGGAGGTAGATAGGTATGCAGGCAGGTGGAGGTAGATCTTCTTTGAGGTTCGCGGGATGTCAAAGAATGCCAAGTCACTTGGAGCATCATCGGAATGAGAAGCAGCAGCTGGACTTGAGGACAAACTTATACCAGGGCCGGCCCCCCCTCCTAGCGCCACGACCGCCCAGACGTGGCACTGGAGACAAAAAAAAAAGTCGCCATTAATAAATACATACACACACGCACGCCGAAGGCAGCCAAAGTAACCGGAGAGCAGGGTAGCAAGCTACTGCCACTTGGCTCGCTTTGCGTCGCCCACCTCAACGAAACGAAACAAGCCTCGGAGACCGTGACACCTGTCCAGGGCTCCCCCTTTCAAAATCTCCCCCAACCGGTTTGTGGCCCGACAAGCAAGACTAAGCCTAACAAATCATCCGACGAAGTAGCGTTGCACAGTAGCTACGATCCAGGGGGTTAAGCAGCTAGGCAGAGGGATGTCCTCCTTGACAGGCAACTGTGTTGGACTGGTTCGGATATGTAGCATCAAAGGTAAGAAAAGAGGAGACGATGTTAAGAGCCCACCGGGCCAAGAGGCGATACGCTTGTGCTGGGCCAAAGTTTTCAGTGGCCAGTGGTCAGTGCAGCGCTGGTCCGGCACGGTTCCCAGCTTGCCGGGAACTCAGCGTGCCCCTTGCCTTCCCTTGGCCCCCTGACTCCCTGCCCCCTTCGCCATCCTACCTACCGTCGAAGCGTGTAAAATACATTGGGGACCCGGCGCTGCTGAAGGCTTCGGTCTGAGCGGTCCGGATGTGCCCAGCGTTTGTGCCTGTATTCGTGACAGTCCGTGATGCCCCTTCTCCCCCAGCAACCGACAACTCGACTCGCGACGTTTGGACTACAATACCGACGGCTCGTGAGGAGGGGAGAGACGGTGACATAAGACGGGCAGCATGGCATCCAGAACTCAGGGCTAACCAAGACACATAAGCCGGACCGTGACTGGACGCCGGTTTGCGGGGAACATCAATGAGCGTGGCCAGGTGGTATTTGGGGGCGAAGGGCGCTGCTTCTGGGCGTGCCGGGTTTCAGATGAGAACGAGTCACAGAGTTCGGGACTTTCAAAGAACGGATGGAGTGGCTGAGATGTTTACGTGTTCTGGTGCCAGCTCTGGGGCAGCGGGAAGCAATTCAAACGTACGTAACTGCTAGGGTTGCTATTTGCGGCCATGTCGTCTTCTGGCTTGCAATGGCATATTCCGGTCGTTGCGGAGATCAAGAACGGGGTTTTGCTTGGAGTTGATGGAGAACGTCGGACCCTCTCGCAGGTGACAGTTAATCCGGATGGATTTGGTCGAGACCGGTCGAAGGCTTCCGCGTCAGCTACCTAATCAGTGAGTCAAGAAGAAGCCGGGTTCCCATCCACCTGTGATTCCGCCATATCGACCGAATTGTGATTCGGCAATTTCTCTGTGTTTTCATTCGGGCAGTCAGAGGTTGGAACGGAGTACTTTAGCAGACGTAGACCGAGTCGAAGGGACGGAAAAGCGATCCGGGAGGGAAGCACCTTGCCCCAACTTGCGTTAACTCATGTGCCTAGATATCCTAGGTACCGAGACGGGCCGCGGCGGCCCCCCTTCGGCGCGGCGGCCTAGCCGTATCATATCTCGGATGAAGAGGGTTAGGTTGAGGGGGAAAAGGGGGCGTTTTAGGGCGTTCTGTAACCAAAGTGGGCGATGAGTGAGAGCCAAGTCGTGCAGGTGCATACTGTAACAACAGCTGATGGATCGAATCGAATTGGAACCGACCTGGCCTGACGGAGGGGTATTTGAGTTAAAGATTAGATAAGCCGGACGCCTCTGTGTGGCGCAACAATCTCGGCACTGTGCGGCACGTGCGCAGCAGCTAGCCGGGATATAGTGGACCCAGAAACCCAAGCTCAAACTTTCCCTGAGAAGCTTCGGGCGGCTGTCAGCAAATCGTTCAAATCCCATCTCCTCGCCTTGTCCTTGCATCATACGCAAACCCGGAAGATCAGACCACATAATTTGCTTCCCGCCTGCCGCATATACTGACGCCACTGAGATAATTTTTTCCTTGAAGGAAAAGGAAGTTTCGCCGGTTCAATTGACCGATTGCCAGCTAGTCTTTCACACAGACTCGACGACGAGAAGCCAACCTTTTTACTCCTCGAACCTACATTGTGACAGTCACGGTACAAACATGGGCGTCTTTGACAGCAAAAAGTTCCAGTCCGCAGCGGACACCAACACCTTCGCCGCCAAGTACCGGGCTCTCATGGCCAAACGCCCGTTCCTTCTATTCGGCCTGCCCTTTGTCGCTGTCATGGTTGCTGGTTCCTTCGTCTTGACACCGGCCACGGCAATCCGGTACGAAAAGCACGACCGACGTGTGCGCCAGGTGACCAGAGACGAAGAGCTCAACATGCGGCGGTCGGCGCGCAAGGTAGACATGAAGGAGGAATACTACGTAAGTCCTGCCTGCCAGCCCTCAGGTCCTAAGAAAAGGAGGCGGCTCGAGAATAGAATGGTGGAAGAAGAAAAAACTGACATTGCATGGTAGCGACTGGCGGCAAAAGACATCGACAACTGGGAGCAGAAGCGCGTCAAGAGGTTCGCCGGCGAGCGCGACGGCATCATCGAGTAGAAGCAATAACGATGCGAACTCATACCTCGATCGCTTGGCGTGCCACGACGCAAATAGTTCGACTTGGACCCCCTCGGTCTGTAAGTGTCTATCATGGAGGCGAAATAGCAACGTGTTGCGGCGGCGGAAAAGAATTGTTATTCTTCGACCACGGCCACGCCCCTACCCCATTCGTCGTTGCTTCTCCCTCCTGAGTTTCAGCCAAACGCGAATGTGAACGCGGCAAGGCGCTTACAGGCAGGACTTTATTGACGCAAGAGCCTGCACATCTCAATTTCGGGTCCGTCCTGACGTCCATCAATGCACTTCAATAAGCATGATGGTCCAAGCCACAAATGTTCAGGAACGCGTTGCCTTCGACGTCACTCACGCGGGCGCGTTGTCAATCATTATTTGGCAGGTCTCAAGCGGCAGCCACATCTTTCATGGGACGGCTGAAGGAATGCGACGACGTGATCAACCTCTTTAACTTAGGAGCTGCTGTTTGGTGATGCACGACATTTGGCGGGGTTCTTCTGGGCGCTCGCAATGCGGGATGACGCACCGGCGGTCTGTCTGAGGTCGACCTCGTTGCGGCCACCCTATTCAGGGTTTGAAACAGTTATCTCGATGGAACCTATCGAAAGAAAGACACACTTGACGCTGCTTTTCAGGGAGGATGTCGTCTTACGGAAGCATGATGGAACTTGAACATCACCGTTAGGAAGCTGGCGTCCCGCGACCGGTGCAGCGTCGGCTCCCTTGAGAATCCCCTTTCCTTGGCAGGAAGTCTGGACCTCGCGACGCGCCGCCCACGCGAATCCAAGATTCCACGCGGTGGCTGGCGGGCTTCGATGTCAACATCTAGAGAAAGGTACCACTTCCGTGTCGCCATCGACTGGCAATACGGAAGCTCATCTGAATCAAATACTCTTCGACACGATCTGTATGCCCTTGGTGAACGTGCGTCCGAATACGAGACAACGGTTTCCAACGCCGTCCTTAGCAATCGGGAGGGATAACCCCGATCTGGAGATGAAGATGCATTGATTCCAGTCGCGCCGTGATCGAGTGATTATGCTTGAGGGTTTTCTCGTATGAAGTCAACGGTCCCTAAAGGCTCACATGTCCATCGATCAACTGCCCAAAACAAGTGGCCGTTTTTTTCCGCAACGCCCTCACTAAGCATTGGCCGATCATGTCACACCAACGGACTAGCAAGCAAGCATACGGCGAAAGCAGAAGAGTTGCCGCGAAGCCACTCAGCAGTCGGTGGCGAATCACACCCAGAAAAAGAATTACAGACGGATCCAGGGGACGGTATCAGAACGGCTGCCGCGGGGTCGCAAACCTTTGTCGATCGGGATCGACGGGCATGCCGTCACCCACCCACAGCAAAATCCAAACCCGGCGGCACGGCTCTGATGGGCGGCCTTTACCATGGCGGCACACCGGACGAGCAAGCCAGCGACGGGCAGGAGAAACTGGTGGGCTCGGACGACTGATGCCTAGCGTGAAGGAACTAGTCTGCCTGGCAGCGTTCTGGGACCGGCCGGAGTGGGCAAAAACAATTCGTGTTTCGTCAGTAGTCTGGTAGTAAACTTGGATTACGAATTGTCACCGTCGGTGACGGATTCTATTGGTCAAAGCAACGTCTCCAATGTGCAAGGCACCGCCGTACCTGATGATGATAGAGGGCCGTATGTACTTCGTATGCGCGCGGACGCAAGGCTGTGGAAGCCCTGTGCTAGTCTCTCGAGATCGGTGATCTGATTTTTTTTTCCTTCTCGCACTTCAGGAACCACTTCCACCAAGTTGTCCCTGCCGGAGAGAACTCCTCGTCCTGGGTGCGGCACGCAACGACGACGTTGCCAATCCACTCAATTAGCGTAGAGGCAGGATCATCATCATCGTCGTCGTCATCATCATCACCATTCCCTTGCAACGCTCTCCGATGCATCGAAAACTTTTTGTTTGGACATCGCCAGAGTGGGAATGCCCACTTGGCCTACTATTCACTGCTGACGATAACCAAGGAGTCGAGATCCGAAATAGCCCTGCGGTTATCGGGACACGCGAAGGGAGGTGGTGGAATGTTGGAGTGTGAAGAAGAGGGTGTAGAAGAGGGTGTGCAGGATGAGACGACGGGGGAGGCACGGCGAGCCTTGGCCGTTGGCTAGCTTTTCCCCCCCCTCCACTTCCAAAAGCCAAATCATGATGAGCTCTATCCTCTTTGTAAAACGGCCCACGGCAGCAGTCGTTCGTGAAGCTACGCGTAACCAAACCCCTTGGATTCTTGACAAGTTCTTGCCCAGGGATTTGAAGACTTGATCTTGGAGAGATCGAGATGCGAGGTGGTGCTGGGACCTTCTTCCTCAGAATCGGATCGAATGCGCATCCTACACTATTGGAACTTCCACGCCATTCGGGAGTCCATTGTGATTCCGTGATGATAGGGGGTGAGGGGGGTGGTAGACATCAGCTGAGGGTTGTGAGCTCTGGGGCTTGGTATCAGATGGGCGCGGTCCAATCGGAGCGCTGGAAGAGTCCGAACAGGGATGTCGTGGGCAATTTGGTAGCTGCAGGTTGCGTTGACGGAGGGGAAAAGATCAATGGCAACGGATGGCGTCGGAGAGCGTGGCGGCCGTGGGGAAATCGCAAGGTACCGAGTGTAAATGGGGAGTTTCGAAAGGTCGAGGAGTGAAAGCTCCAGAAAAGGGGGAAACTTAACCCCCAGACAAATGTTCACCGGCAGTGACATCTGCAGAAGGAAGAACGAGAGGCATTGTTCGAGGGTGCATGAAGAATATGCGATGGCAGATGTCAATCGTCTTCTTCAGCCGCGGCTGCTCTGTCGAGCGTTACTTTTTTTCGTCTCATGCAGGTACCGAAGTGTCAAGCCATGGAGGCCCGGGAAGGAAAGAAAGAAAAAAAAAAAAAAAAAGACCTACCGTTCGCGGCTTATGCTAGTTCCCCCATCGTGTGTCCGAAACGCACGCAAACCCATGGGATGTATGTCATCAATTGAAATCCATACCTAGGCTTAATTTTCAAGGGGTTTGCCATCCGCAGGCATCGCCATCCTAAAGAGGCTGAGACGTTCATCCATCCCGCTCCCAATAGACACCAGCCACGCCATCAGCGCAACTGCGGCGGGGGCTCTCCTTGTTTCTCGATCTGACGGGCCATCGCACGCATCTTTTTTTATCTTATTTTTTCCCCTTGTGTTAACCCCTCTTCTGATGAATAATGGATACATCCTTCATGTCGACGCTAGGCGGCAAAACTGCATGAAGATTCAAACCCTTTTAGGGAAGGCGAGGTGGAATAATCAGGTAGGACGGTAACGGCTGTAGGTTGCAAGTTTCTAAGACCTCAATTATCCATCTCTAAGGCGTCAAGGGAGAGAGAGAGAGAGAGAGAGAGAGAGAGAGAGAAAGAGAGAGGATCGGAGGGGCCGCCCCTGTCTCATCCGATGCCAAATTTTGCTTCTTCAAAGGGGTTCCAGAGTATGATTGTGAATCACTCGGTCCAGGCGAATCAAACAATGGATGGGAAATCAGAGGGGAGCTGATGCCGCATTTTCAGGACTCCCATCTGAAAAGAAGAAAAGATCAAGGAGCGTTGCTGGCCGATCAGCATGCACCGTAGTAGCGCTAATCAGCCACACCATCTTGACCATCTCAAGCGGTGACCGGGGAGAAAGAGGGGGGACGGCCACTGACGGGTTGCTCTTCAGCCGATTGGACGGCAATCATTCTCCTGTGCTGTCGAGAACTCCTGTCGGCTGCCATTTGTGAGGAGGTCGTTGCAGATTTGCAGATGACATGGTAAAACAAGCAGCGATGCCGCCACATCCCCCCCCTTCTCCGGACCATGTCCGTCATCCTTCCTGCGAGTGGTGGTGCAGGATTTCAAGAGGCGATATTGAAATTGAGCTGCTTCATTGGGCAGACTCAATGCATGCCTGACCAACCCTACCGACATGGACACAGCAAATCACAAAGAGCCGACTCGTCAGTCCAGGGCACACGGGGTTCACCGAGTACAAGGAGAACACAATGCGTAACTCTGAAAGACAAGCCACCCGTCTTCTCCCCTTCCGAAGCAAATGGCCTTGTCTGACTGTATCTGCGACGACACAAAGCAAACGGGCAAAATAGTGAGAGACATGGGCATTATCGCGATCACCGTCATTTACAAGAGAAAGGTGAAACACACGGTCTACGCGCCCGTGGAACGTGTTCTGAAGCCGTAGCGTGCCGCGTTTGTGTAGAGATTGGCGGTCGATGGGATGAATTTCTTTCCCTCATTCTCACCGGCTCTGAGATACCCGTGGACGACAATTAACCAGGAGTTGAAAAAAAAAAAAACGTGCGCGAACCTCGCCTGGAGATGATACTCCCCCATCTNTGCACCCATGTTCAGACGACGATCGGATGACGTATTCGTGACCCTTCTGTTTCGACTCTACCCACGGTTTCACAGGTCGCGGTGCACCCATGCTTGGAGCCAAGGTACATCAGCCAACAGCGAACGGTACGTCTTCTCTGGATATCGCGGTACGTATCGCTCAGATGTCGTTAATCATCGACCGGAAACCTGGAAGCCTCTGGACCAAGCTGAGTGACACCCCTCAGGGCACGCTGCGGAATAGAGTAATTGGCAGTGGGTTCAAGTGGTCAGCACCCGGGAAGTGGGGAAGCTTTCTGTTCTTCGGCTACCTACCTAGGTACGTTGTGTTCTCCCCAATCTCGCGAGGACGCAGCAGCTGCCCAACACCACCAGGGCACCTACTGTAGCGACATTGGGTGACATGAGAGCGAACATTCACTATCCCAGGGGGGCCGTCGTCCACCGCCTTGCACAACCTCTATCCCTGCAACGCCATAGGCTGTTTAGGCTGGCTAGCCTCGAAATCTATCCAGTTCCATCTCTCCCGACTGTGTTCTTTCTTATTTCCTTCTTCTCCACAATTGTTGCTTTCCATCTCGGATAGCTTGCGCTGCTGAGCCTCCGAGCCCGTTCCGATTGCTCACTGCCCCGTCATGTGCTTCGGTTTTTGCTTCTCTACACGAAGGGGGGAGGCTCTATCCGTGTTAGCCTCGTATGCTATCTTCGGAAACGTTAAACATTCCATCTTTCTCGCGCCGGCGGGATTCCGCGAGAACTAGCCAGAGGAGACAGACAGACAGACAGACAGACACACATACTCACACAGGGACAGAGAAACTTCAGACGGCACATCCGAGCACCGACGCAGGGTTCAATAGGTTGGAATTGGAATGACGACTTTTTTGCTTTTTGGGCCCGTCTTGTCGGATACGTAGCGGTAGCATAGCGCAGCCTTGTGTTTGGATTTGTATTTGGATCCATATCCGCGCTGCGGCGGTGAGCAATAGTGTCGACACGTACACGCGCGCACAAACACACAAACACACA
Source organism: Colletotrichum chlorophyti (assembly GCA_001937105.1). Classification (NCBI taxonomy): domain Eukaryota; kingdom Fungi; phylum Ascomycota; class Sordariomycetes; order Glomerellales; family Glomerellaceae; genus Colletotrichum; species Colletotrichum chlorophyti. The sequence continues at coordinate 569,052 of MPGH01000017.1, forward strand.
CACACACACACGGCTCCAAAGACCGCCTGGGATGAACGCCGTCTGTTCTCACATCTCCATCTCCATCTCTCATATCTCGATCTCACCTGCTCTGCGTCTCGTCTCCCGTCGCTTACATGTGTCTTCGGCATCATCGATACTGCCACCCAACAAACCACACGCCACACACACATACATACACACACACACACAACACGGATAGGTATACCACCCTCCATCTCTGCTCGGCATGCGCATGATCCTATTCCCCTTCCAATCCTGTCATCCCTCTCGTTGCTGGAATTCCTTTCTGACTTGCAAACCTGCAAGGCACCGTCCCAACTCGCATTCCTCATGAGACCCCCACCCCCAGTAGGCTAGTGGCTCAAATCGCTAGTGTAGCGTCGTCAGTCTCTCTTCCCTGCTCTGTTCACGTACATCCTCTATTCTCTTTTCGGCTCCGATCGTCAGGGACCTTGGCCCGCGTGCTGTGTGGTGCTGTGCCCAAGTGTGCGCGTGTTCTGTACCTGTCTTGTCTCTCTGGGTCTCCAACTGCTAGCGTACCTGCGTGAGCAAGGCAGGTCAGGTCAATCCTTTTCCTGGGCTGCCTGATGCTACCGATTGCTCATCCCCACGCTTGGCAGGCAGATGTGGTTCCCCATGAAAATCCTGGTTTCGGCTGTAATGGAAGTTTTATAATAAGACCATGCCCGCTTTCGTTTCCCAAGCAAAAAAGAGGTTGCCCTACCCCCGGCTCTTCCCATCAACCACTCATCATCCATGTCCCACTCAATCACACTCCTTGACAAACTACTTACATCTTATTACATGCCCATGTGGTAACGTTGTGGTAACATCACATATCGAGTACGACTTTAAACGTCCTACCAGCCTCACGCTTACGTTTCTTCTTCTACTCCCCCCATCTTTCCTTCATATTCCAAACATCGTCTCTCAGAGACATCACATCCCGGCAATCCGGATTCACCGACGACGGACTTTTCGGAAAATTAGGAAAGGGAAAGAAGAATCTTCAACGCTATCTATATATCTACCATTTTATCTACAACGGCCAACAACGGTTGGCCCAGTCACAAACTCGACGGGACACTTGCCTCTCTCTCTCTCTCTCTCTCTCTCTCTCTCACACACACACACACACACACAACCNCTCGGAGCAACACCATGGGCCCATGGCCACCACGCTGCACCATCGCACAAGGGCAAACGCCATCCCGAAGCCCTCCACACCCGCAAGCCTTCCCTCACACACTCCGTCTCAAGCAGCGACTCTTCATCAACACAATCAACCCGCTCATCAGGTACAGCCCGCCACACGAGAGTTCTCGACTTCGACCCCCTCTCATTACACCCGACCTTCCAACCGCCCCCGAGGCTGTACGAGAGGCCGTTCATCCACAACTCCCAATCCGTAGAAGACGACGTCCTGGACTCTTACTTCTCCAGCCAGGAGGCCCTCGCTGAGCAACAGGCCAAGGCGTCCTTTGCCGCCGCCATCCCCGACATGCCCGTCCCGCCCGTCGACTCGCCCCGCACGCCGATTCAGCAGCAGGAGAGGTCCCGCGAGCTCGCGGCCGAGGGCGACGACTACTTCCTCTTCAAGGTCCAGCAGCACATCGCCGCTACACGGCCGCAGCTGCCGCGCTCTCACTGGTCCGAGTCGACGATCCAGACGCTCGACGGAGGACAGGATGACGAGGAGGACGAGGAGGGCAGCATCGTGGACGAGGAAAGGCCGGCGAGGGAGTCGCAATGGCAGAACTTTTCCTACAAGCGCAACACCCCACCCAGAAGGCCGCAGATGAAATCGCTCGACAGCGTCGAAGACTTTATAAAGCGCGGCGGGTGGAAGAGGCGCGGCATCGTCTTCGAGCAGGACGGCAGCACCCGATCATCCAACACCTTGTTCTAAGACACCATTCACTAACTCACCAAACGCCTCTTATCCACACAATCTTCACTCTTTCGGCAACGATACCCTGCGGAGGGTCGACAACAATCTTTCCATCATCTCGTTTTTCCATTTTTATTTTATTCTTTTACTACGGAAGCGGTCGAAAATGGCGGAGGGTCTTGAATTTTTTTTTTCCTCGGCTTGCTTTTTTCACGGCTTTTACGACAACAAATCAGCGGGCGTTTCAAAATCTTTTTTTCTTCAACCTGTTTAGCAAGCCTTCTATTTTTGGTTTTAGCCTCCTATTTTTCTTGGAGACCCCCGTCGAGTTCATTTACAATCGGCCTCGGACGTCGATGTAAGACTACGACGTTTCTTTCCCTTCCCCTGCCGGGCAATCCTGGGGTTTGCAAAGGAACCGATTTTTGGGGAGATGGGATTTTGACGTCATTTCTTGGGATTTTCACTCCTACAAGAAAGGGGGAGGGGGGTGGTTTTCGTTACGCACAGGCGTACTGTCACATCAGACGAAGGGGATCTTTTCATGAGGGGGGGAATAGGCGGAAACACCAAAGGGACATGAAGGCACGGGTGGAGGGGAGGAGAAACGACGACGCGACCAAAGCACACATTATCATATATCATCTTCGTATTGTAATCATATTCATCGAACCTGGCATCATATTTTATGCTGCGAGTTTTTCTTTACCCCCTCACATCCCACGCATCTACATTCCCCGGTAATCGATGGAGTGAAAAAAGTGCTACGATAAATCAAGGAGACCGGACGTCTGTGACTTGGCTGCGTACAATAATTCCCACCTCCACCCACGACGATCTCGTCTCATGCCGAGCGGCCAAGCAAGGCAGCGGGCGGGCCCCAGCAAAAGAAGGCGGGATACAAAAGTGATGCAGAAGAATCGTCGAAATGATCCATTCAATGGCATTTAACGGGGTTGTTCCCACCGCCTTGCGGAGAAATTGGAACCTGTCCTTACTCAGTTTGCTTTCGACGTTTCCTCTTCCTCCCCTGCCGGTCGTTGGGCCACTCTCTTAATCATCCCATCAAGCGATCGTGACCCCTGGACCCCGTCATCCTTGTCGACTGACAAGGCACCGGAAGCTGGTTTTTTTTTTTTGTTTTTTTTTTTGATCCACGGCCAACAGGTCGCCCGACCGCCTGCGCTCGCTGCCCGGATCCGAAGCGGTCCGGCGCGCAGTGATGACGGGAACACCAATGAGAAACTCCAGAATGCGCGACGTCGTATGGACGGGCCCATTGTCCGAGACTGCTCTTCAACCCGAGCCTCTCTTTCCCATATATTACCACGCAGTCAGTTAGCTCCAAGGATAGGAAAAAGAAAAATGGACTGCCAATCAATTGGGCTTGGCCCCCGAAAGCCCGATTCACGAACCAAAACCTCTAGCACTTGCTCGTTGACGTTTCTCTTGCGCCGTCCAACGAGACCGGACATAGTCCGAAGTCTGGGAGAGCAAGGGGGGGAAAAGAGAAGGAGGGAGGTCTAGATGCCACAGACTGAATCGCAGTCGGCGGGGGAGCAGAGAGTAGAGAATGCCGGCCAAGCCCGGAATTTCTCTTTCTCGAACCCACCCCACCACCAGACGTCTAGACGTTTTCAGCTTAGACTGGGCCAAGAGAAACGAGAAAGGACTCTCGGGTTTTCTTTCTTGGTCAGCGACCACGTTCCGCGGCGCCCGGGGCGAAAGGAGAAGGTTGGCGAACCATCGACATCACCTGGCCCGGTCCAATTACAGGCACTCGCACGCACATGTCGAGGTGTGGAGTGTTTTTTTTTCTTGTCTCACGCGGGCGGAGGAGGCTCTTAGTGTTGCTCGCCCACGTGGACACACTTTTTCGTCTCATTTCACCCCACCAAACTCGTCACACCTGGTGGGATTGCGATGCGACGTTACGGATGTGGTGGGAAGGTTGTCCTGAAAAGGACAGCATGCTGCTCCCAAATCCGAATAGCTCGGGAGGGCTATGCTGGGCACACCGAGGCACCTGTCTACGTATTGGTAGCTTCGCAACGGATAGAGTTCGGCGGCACAAAGTTAAGAGAGGCCGTTGTCAAGGGCCAAAGCTCCCTCTCTTCTCTCGTAGGGCCGTGATTGCTACGTTGAACCGGGCTCACGACGGTTTTGGGTGCTGGCCTTCTCCGAGAATAGGCGCGAGAGGTGGCAACTCGCGAATACGGGAGGGGTGAGACGGATCTGCTAATTTGCTCCCTAGACATTTCGGTTTCGATAGCGTGCCTGGCGAAGCCGCGGCTGTGCCTGACTGCTGATGCAGCTGCTTGCGGGGTGGTCTTCTCCTTCGGATCCGGGACGAGAGGACGGTGGGCCGACGGTCGTTTGTGCCTAGGCGCTACGCACTATGGTACGGCTGAGGGCCATGAAGGGGATGGTGGAGGGGAACTGGTGCATATCCCACCGAGATCTCGGGAGAGAGGGCGAATCGACGGCCACGAGACGGCACGACCGTTCCTGTCGGTGATGACTGTGGACCTGACCCTCGGTTTGGGTCGACGACTATCGCGACAACTTTTCTTCGTTCTCAGAGCAGCAGCCGCGAGCATCACGGCGACACTGGGCAGATGGCACGGAGCCCCGGTAATTTGCGCTAGACCGGAGCCGCGTGTGGATGATTTTCGCTTTTAGTGCCCAGGCCACCCAGAGTCTTGGGAAAGGAAAGAAAGACTCAGGGATGGGTTTCCCCAACAAAAAAGCTCCATACGGATGACTTCATCTCGTCCTCCTCAGCAAGCTGTGGGGGCCGGCGGAAGCCCAGGGGAGCAAGGGTGTTGGACGGCAGCGCACCACCACCGCTACCAAGAAAACCCCAAGCACGCCGGGCCGCGCAGTGACGGTTGGTAGATGTCAACCGACGCGTTCATGAGTCGTAGGAAAGGCTCTTGGAAATGAGAGGTCCGTGCTTCTTTTCCACTTGCTTGTCGCGGCGTAGGATTACGTCGTCGTTATCACGGGAAGCACGTTGGCGTGCAAATAGACCGACTGTCATGATGCGCGTGATTGCGTGTGTGCGACGGGGCTGAGGGACAGCAAATTGGTAGACGGGTGAATGAGGCTGTCCGCCCCTCCCACTTTCCCAACCAACTTTTTTTTTATTCTTTCCGTTCCTTTTTCTCTAGAGATGGCCCCAGTCTCCCCTGCAAAAAGAAGTTGGGCTTGTCCCAGAACGGAGAAATCAAACAGGGGGTACGAATTAGGAAAGCTGAGATTGATTCTCCAATGATGAATGGAATCCATATGATCGGTTTTTGCCGATGACTGTGCGCATGCAGACATGGGGCCAAAGAGAAAAAAAAGTATCATTCCTTGGACCAAGATCCATGAACGAGCGAGAAAAGATGGAGATACGGAGATGTGATGAAGAGGACGGCCTCTTGGCGTTCAGAACCAGAAGGGAAAAAAATACACCAATAGGAGGAGGCAGATGGGATTCGGTACATCTGCTCCGTTGAGGCTGAAGCAAGTCTCGGAAACGGCACCGCTGCCCAGTTATTTTCTCAACGCCAGGCGCGTCCCGCTCGAAGTGGTTCTCCAGTAATTAAGCTACGCTTCATCTGACCGCCTCACATTTTCCTTCGAGCAAATTTCTTCTGTTCCCTCCTACTCCAAAACAACCCCTTGCACCAGCCCGCTTGTCGGGTGGGCTGCTCCTCGGACTCCAGCTCCGGTGGATACTGGTTTTCGGCCCTGTCTTGGACTGCTAATTTACTCGGCGGCTATTTTTGTTCCTGTTCGCAGGGCGACGACCATTTCCGCCGTCGCAGACGAACGACGGGACCTGCCCACATCGTCTGAAGCGTACCCGCGACTTCGGACGAAGGCGACGAGGTCGACCTACAGTCCCGATCCAGTAACAGGTTTTTCCCCCCCTCTCGTACATAGCTCTCCCTCCTTCTGAGCCGGCCCAGCCACGCCGAGCGTGCGTCCGGCGTTTCGGCCGTTGGAGGTGGGAGTCTCCCCCCGGACAGCGACTGGTCGGTGCTGCACACCCTCCACGCCGCAAGAGCGCGGGGCCCTGCGAGGTGGCGAACGCATCATGGCACCGGACGGGTGAGGCATGGTTCATGCAGTGGCGCCCATGTGGGCTTGCGACGCTGATCGTGATGTCGGCATACCCATCAGCCCGGTAAGTAACGTGAGGCTCTCGCATTGCAATGTACCACTACAAACCAAGGAGGGCCAGATTCCCCTCAGGACAGGTGGAACCCGATTCGGGGCTACTGGAGTCACTAGCGAGAAAGAGAAAGAGGGAGGTGTTCTTCAGGTGAGCGCCAGCCTAGATATGTCGGCGCTCAAGCTCCGCCCCTGCATCAGCTCCGCCATCACCCTGCCCGTTCCGAGACTGAGGCTGATGCCCCATGGCCCATGCCCCGCCGCGACGAACACACCGCCCTCGGCGCCAGCGCGAGTGGACACCCCACCGAGCCGACCGTCCGGGATCCGGGACAGGATCGGCACGCCCGACGTCGTGACGGGCCGGAAACACAGGCCCCGCCTGACGACCTCCAGCTCCGTCCCGTCCGCGTTCATCATACGCCCTGCCGCGTTCTTGAGCTTCTCAATCGCGTCGTCGGAGATGGGCGCTTGACCAGGTAAGTCCGGCAAGGGAATGGGCGAGTTCACGCCGGCGATGTAGACGTTGCCGCCGACGCGCGAGAACAGCTCGGGCGAGAAGCCGGCATTGTCGGTGCTGAAGATGGCGTGACACTCCGGCTTCGCGGGGGTTGCGGGCGGCGGGGGCTTGACGACGAGCGAGTGGCCCGCCAGGCTGGAGATGGGCAGCTCGAGGGAGGTGCCCGAGAACAGGTCGGCGAAGACACGGGGAGACCAGGCGCCGGCGGCGATGACGAGGCGGGTGCAGGGCACGTCGGTCTCGGTCGAGGAGTCCGTTGCACCTATGCGTGCCGCGGAAAGCTCACCGCGGAGATCTGTGCTGATGGAGAGGACGGTGGCCGGATGGTGCAGGTGGACGCCTGCGGACCTACACTTTTGGAGGAGGAACTGGCAGAGGCGGAGGGGGTCCCTGGGGACGTGTTAAGTTTCATGTATATATGCGTGCATGGACATGGGTCTGACTGAATACGCACACTTGGGCCGTGGTCGCCTCGTCTCCAATCACCTGTACATCGTCGCCGTGCTCCCTCCGCAGCCACGGAGGCCCGACGTCGGGGGTCTCGACGGCCTCGGCGACTTCGGCTCTGCTGCCGCCGTCCCTGAGCCAGTCCGCGTCCCGCCTAGCCTTCTTGACGGGCGCGGCGGAGTGGCTGAAGGTCGTAGTCGTGGCCCACCCCCACCCCTCCCTGCCGCCCTCCTCCGCGGCGAGCTTCCTGTGCTCGTCGAAACTCAGGGCGCCGAGCGCGGCGGATGCTGGCGAGAACCAGTCCCGCGCGATGAAGCCGCCGGCGTACCCCGAAGCCGAGGCGAAGAGCTCCGGGGACGGCTCGACGAGGTGGACCGTCGAGCCGGGCTGGTGGTCTGCGAGGTAGTGCGCGATGGAGAGGCCAATGATCCCGGATCCGAGGATTACCGTGCTGCTCATCGTGAAGCGGTTGTCAAGTTGTCGATGGTCTCAGTACGGTGAAGACCAGGCTTCCTGGAAACTATGACGTTATATTCGAGGAGGGACAGAGGGCGAGTGCTCCGTCGCGTATGAGCCGGGACCCCGCTAAACTGATAAGATAAGGGACCTCTTTCCCGTGAGAAAAAAAGAACATTTGCACCCCGCTCCACACAGCACGCGAGGCGAGGCGGTCCACTGCGTCGGAATTGAATGGAATGGCGCAAGTCTCTCCCGTTCCCATCTTGAAAGAGTGTCCTCACCTTTTTCTTTTTCCCTCTATCATTTGAGAGACAAGTCTCTACATCGACCACCGTCTCATATCCGACTACGCAAGTGCGCTCCGCGAGATTCCACAATGGCTTCTTCCAAAGTAATCATCGTCACCGGCGCCAGCCGCGGCATCGGCCTGGCCATCGCCCAGCAACTCCTCAAGGACTCCCACAAGGTCGTCTTGGCGGCGAGGTCCAAGGACCAACTGGAGGCGCTGAAGGCTTCGTATCCCGGACAGGTCGAGTATGTCGCGGGCGACTTGGGTGATTTCAAGGTGGGTTGGGCTTCATCTCGACGGTGTCGAGCGGGACGTTGACGCAGCGGTAGACCATCCCCAGCATTGCCGACGTGGCCGTCAAGTCCTTTGGCAAGATCGACGGCATCGTCATCAACCACGGCGTGCTGGAGCCCGTGACCCGTCTGGCGGATTCATCCATTGAGGACTGGAAGAGAGCATACGACATCAACGTCTTTAGTGGGCTTGCATTGGTGAGGGGAGATCCCTGGATTCATTCTCAAGCAACTAGTCTGACTATGTAACCCCAGGTCCAAGCCGCCCTGCCCGAGCTGCGCAAGTACAAGGGGTGCGTCGTCTGGGTCTCCTCAGGCGCGGCCACTGGCGCGTACGCCGCGTGGGGAGCCTACGGCACCTCCAAGGCCGCCGTGAACCACCTCTCTGCACACTTGGCAGTCGAGGAGCCCGACATCACGACCATCGCCGTCAGCCCCGGCCGCGTTGATACGGCCATGCAAAAGGTTATTCGCGAGAGCGGCAGCGGTCACATGGCCGACAAGGACCACGCCTCCTTTGTGTCCGACTTCGACAAGGGCACGCTCTTGAGGCCCGAACAACCCGGAAATGTCATGGCCAGGTTCGTGGTCAAACCACAACAAAACTTGTCTGGAAAGTTCCTGAAGTGAGTCTACGTCCATTGCCCTCATGCGGGAAAAACCCACAGCTAACCATCGTTTTCAGGTGGCAAGCGGCAGAGCTTTCTGCGTACCAAGACGCATGAATGACAACAGAGTCCGTTCACTAAAGATGTCCCATGTTAGCTATATGCTTGTAATCAAGAGCTGCAAATAGAAAACATTGAAAACATGATGCCTCAGTCGAAAGATGAAAAGCTCTTATTTGTTTCCACATTATTTATTCAGGATTAGCATGGAATAAGTTTCATCATCATCGGCAAACGGGGTCGTGGTCCCGAGGGTTGAAAAAAAAAAAAAAAAAGAGAATCAAGAAAAATCTGCGCATTGCGGCTTACCTTGAGCGGTAGAGGCTGTAGGCGTTGGGTCTAGAGCAACGAGGCTCATCAGTCAGTCCTAGGACGTTACCATCCTCATCTGGACCATAACCAGTCAGCACCACACTCTATTCTCCATGGGCGAACAAGAAATGTGCGTGAAGAAGCATATGCTCAGTGTCGAATGTCTCCGTCACGTAGTGTCGGTATTTGATAGTACTTTGAATTGGACATCATCGCAAATGCGAAGGCGCACAAAACAGGGAGTGTAACGAGGTCGGGGCCGGCTGTGACTCGCTTACATTTTTCCATCTGATGATCTTCTGTCAGCAAATATTCAAAACTAGTTGAACGACATTGAAAAGGTAGCTTTTGGTGACAGGTCAGAAAAGTCCGTTTGGCTTGGACGGTCATTCACCACTATGAGGGGAGTTATTCCTCGTAAGTTTGGGGCGACAACAGAGCTCATCAAGTGAGAACGTGGGGGGATGTGAAGGGAGAATGCAAACCTACCATCAACTGCAAACCGCAGCAGAGCCCCGTCAGCAGCTCACGATTAGGAGCGCATGGCGTTTCGTGGGCTCTGGCTGCTGTTGTGATGATGCGGGAGAAAGGAAGTTGAGGCTCCTGCAGATGTTTCCTTTTTTATGGCAAGAAAAAAATTTGGAGTGATTGGGGGACCTGGTCCGTGCGGGTGCGGGACCACGGAAGCTTCTTTCGCCGGTAACCGTTCCCGACCTCAATTGAGCTCGCGCTCTTCGAATCTGAAATTTAGCTGGTGGCTCCTGCAGTGCCGCGGGGAGGGGCACCTGATTTTTTGCGGGCGGCCAGCATTCAAATGCAGCCCATGCCCCTCTTCCCCCTCGATGGTCGCATTCACACAGCATAAAAGACCCCACCGGAAGCCAGACACTGCCTGCCCAACACCACCACAGTTTAGAGTGAAGCCACACCTGTGACCTCAGTCCCACGATAGTACTTCACATGCGCGGCTACCTGAGCTTCGACGTTTGTTTTATTTTTCCACCGCCAGTCATCTCCGATATAAGTCTGTAAAAGCTCAAGATTTGACGGTTGTACTCCCTTGATTTGATTAATTCGCATACGAACACCCGAACCACGAGGACTCACTTGCTTCGTCTGCCCATCAACCAGAGTCCCAGCAGCATCACCGGCGCACTTCATCTCATCTTGCTCAGCCTAAAAGTCGCTCTCATCTTATCTCACAGCCATGTCGGATCACGACCTCGCGGGTAAGTGATTTTGTCCTCTGTTTTCCTACATCTTTTCCCCTTGCTTGTGGATGGTTCCTGCGTAGTGGTCAGTTGTTGCCTACCAGGAATCCGCCTCCGTGGTTGTTGCCGACCTGCGTGTGGCCTCTAGGGTTGGCCACAGTAACTCAAGTTATCCTGTGTGGTAGACACGAGCACACATTCGTGGTTTCATTCTGTGCCCCCTTTCATGCACCATTGACTGCTTTGAATCACGGTGGATGACCTTCACCAACTGGAACTTGAACACGAACGAGAGTGAAGACACCATGTGGGCAGCCGTATTTGCATCATTGTACAGCCTGGGATTCAACCTTGATTACTGACATAACTTCGCAGGTAATGATGACTTGTCCTTGCCAAAAGGTATGTACCACTTCCATCCAGTTAAACATGTCGCCCCTGAGGTCGATGTCAGACGACGGGCCAACCTTCTTCCAATCACCTAGACACAGAAGATGCTAATGCGCCTTCCAGCCACTGTCCAGAAGATCGTAACCGAAATCTTGCCGCCGTCTGCCGGCGTCGCTTTCTCTAAGGAAGCCCGCGACCTGCTTATCGAGTGTTGCGTCGAGTTCATCACCCTCATCTCATCTGAAGCAAATGAGATCTCGGAAAAGGAGGCCAAGAAGACCATCGCCTGCGACCACATAACCAAGGCCCTTGAGCAGCTGGGCTTCTCAGACTACGTACCTGCCGTTCTGGAGGCGGCAGCTGAACACAAGGAAGTCCAAAAGGTACGCACCCTCTTCCCCCGTCCGTAAAGACGGGTTACTAATATGACGATGCAGGGACGTGAAAAGAAGGCCAACAAGTTCGCCAACAGCCAAATCCCGCTCGAAGAGCTCGAGAGGATGCAGAGGGAGGCCTTCGAGGACGCCGCCAACCGACATGCCTAAGTAGCCTTGGCCCTGCGAGGGCGTTTGCGTATTTGCTTCTCTGCGTGTATTTCGGCATGGAAACGGCGTTTGGAAGGGACCTTCACTGGGATGGAAATATGATAAAGTTCATAACGCTGATGAGTGCATGATTCCGGCCCAAGAGCCGTGGGGATAGGGTTGGTAGCAGGGTCTTGCCGACACCCACATTGACCTTCGGGGCATAGATCTGAATGTCTTACACACATCAATTCGAGGCATGCAACATGGTCCTTCGTCAAACACCCGTCATTCGTTTGCTTCCGGTCCGTGGCCGTTTATAACTTTCCTAAATAAACATGATGAACAACCGTATTGATATCGTAAACATCCCCTCGTTACCATCTCTTCGAAGCCTTGGAACGCCGCATAGATCCCGTATATATTTAACCAAAAAATCGTCATTCCCTCCATTCAAGCACATCACCACGCTGCTCCGGGAGTCATCACCAGAGTCGTCGCTGGTAGTAACCCCTCTCCTCTCCTTGCGACAGCCTTCTGAGCTCCTCTTTGATTAGCCTGCGTCTTTCAGCACGGCTGATGGGATCCTGATTCTCGGCTTCGGGGTCAGGGTTCGGCTGGTCTTTGACGTTCCACCCTTCGATGTTCCTCTCCCTCTCGTCCATCTTTTCCAACGCCTCCCTGCTGAGCCCCGCCTTTTCCTCCTTGTCGGACGAAGACATCATTTTCTGCCACACGTTGGAAGACCGCTCGTCGCTCTTCCCTCCGGCTGCCTTTTTCTTTTTCTGTTGGTCTTGCTGTTGTTTCTTCGTCTTCTTTTGTTGCTGCTCAGGCATCGTGGGGTTCACTTCAATAATCACCTGTTGTCCCTGCCTCCCGGCGCCGTGGAGCGGGTTCGTCGTGCCATCCTTTAGGTGGTCCGGCACGTAGTACGTCTTGGGCGACGGCCGCGGTTCCGGCTTGATGGCTGCACGCAGCTGGTTGAGGGTGCGCTGCTGGATCACGCACCCGCTGAGGAAGAGGGCGGCCGTACAAGAGAGAACTGTTGGTTTTGGAATGTCCGCGCTTGCTGCGCAGAAGTGCGGGACATACATGCAAACGCGTTGCGCTGTCCCGCGTCGTTGCGCAGCACGCGGACGTTGATGGTTAGCCGTTTGCTTCTGTGGGGAGAGGGGGGAATGGAATGCGGGAACGGGCGGGTGTTACCGATGGCCGAGGAGAGGAGGACCGAGACTTGGGAGGAGGTGAGGAGCACCATGACCGGTATGTGGTTTTTGACAGATTGCTATGTGATTTCTTGTTTAGAAGCCTTTTATAGCTAATTTTCAATATCGCATCCAAATGATTTCGATAGTTGAAACGTGCCGCCACCGTCTTCTTGATCGATGTCACAGTCCCCAGATGCGACGCGGCGTGCGAGTGAACTTGGAAGTGGGCTGTTTACTTGGTTCGCACGGCAACTATCGATAAGCGACCTGCGACCTGCAACCTCGACTTTTTTCCCTGCGTCACACCTCGCATAGCTCCTTCGCCGCACAAAGGAGCTCCAATCTTATTAACAATCCCAGGTTCTAGACGAGCAAACCATTCACGACACGCACTTCTACCGAGAGACCGATTCTGTTCCATATTATCGCGCTTTTTCTTCGCGTTACGAAACAACGATCCTCCAAACATCAGCCCGCCTCTCCCTCTAACACCCTGCGAGCCGGCGCGACAATGAGCAAACCCGACACCGTCTACGCCGACGAGCGGCGCTTCCTCGATGAGCGCGGCTCCTCGGCCTCTTTGGCCCCCAACGGCGAGAACCCGGCGACCATCATGGAAAAGGCCGTGCGCGAGCGCATCGTCGACGCCTACTTCTACAAAGAGCAATGCTTCGCCGTCAACGAGGCGTCCATCGTCGACCGCGTCGTCGAGCACGTTACTTTTATCGGCGGCACGTACGGCGTCACCCAGAAGCCCACGCCCTTCCTTTGTCTGGCCTTCAAGCTCCTGCAGCTAGCGCCCTCGGACGAGGTGCTCGAGACGTATCTCGGCTTCGGCGGGGAGAAGTTCAAGTATCTCCGCGCGCTGGCGTGCTTCTACATCCGCATGACGAGGAAGGCGAAGGACGTATATCTCATGCTGGAGCCGTTTCTGGAGGACAGGAGGAAGTTGAGGAGGAAGGGAAGGCAGGGGACGAGCCTGACGTACATGGACGAGTTTGTGGACGATCTCCTGACCAAGACGAGAGTCTGCGCGACTAGTTTCAGGGAGTTGCCCAAGAGGGTTGACTTGGTGGACCTCGGCGAGTTGGAAGAGAGGATCAGTCCTCTGGGAGACATTGACGAGTTGCTGGATGAGGAAGAGGAGAAGGAGGCCGCTGCAAGAGGCAATGCCGTTGAGGAATCGGAAGGGGAGATTCCGGAGGGGAGAGACAACGATGAGCGGATGGATGTTGATAGATCAAGGTCGAGATCACGGTCAAGGTCACGATCAAGAAGTCGGGCTCGGTCTCCGTGAAAGAGCGTTGTTGATGGAGGATGATACCCAACTTCTGCCCAAAGAGGGCCGAGGCAAATAAGAAAGTTTCAAGTGCATGCACATCGCGGTACCGTCCCTGTGAAGGTCATAGGTATGTTTTTGATATTGTACATGTTTCAGTGGCCCACATCGATGCCTGCCTTACAGCTTGCTGCCGACCGAAAAGCTAGTTGGCATTTCACCACCAGACTCAGGGTGGCGGAGGAGTTCAAAGACTCCCCTAGCCACACTAAGCAAGTAATCGTCATCCCAGAACTGGCCGATCAGCTGCAAACCGGCCACCTTCCGACTCTCATCGGCATCCGCGTCCTGGGACTTGATTGTGGTCGGAATGCTGATGGCCGGGAGGCCTGCCAGACTAGCTGGCACCGTAAAAACGTCATTCATGTATACCTGGACCGGCGTCTGGCGCTTGATATCCTCGATCCGTGGCGGGAACGTTGGCGCCGTAGGACAGAGGAGGAAATCCACCTGTGAGGGCCCCAGCTTGTCCTGCAGCTCAACCTCGTCCTGCATGTCGCTGAGGTCGAATTGCTGCGGGTCGTAGAGCGGGTTCGCCAGCCTGAAGACGCGGTCAAAGTCCTTCTGGACGAGCCGACGCACTCGCTGGGCTTGAATGAAATAGTTGTCCATTGCCTCGGAGCTCAAACTGTAGGATCCGAGGAGGATTCGACGCTTGACCTCATCGCCGAAGCCGTCGCCGCGGGTCTTCGAGTACAAGACTTCACCTGCGCCATCGCTCTCGTCTCCTCGCGTACCGTAGCGGACACCATCGTATTTGGCAAGGTTGGAGGCTGCTTCGGCCGGAGCAATGACGTAATATGCCGAAAGAGCGTGTTTTGTCGAGGGCAGTGACACGGGGACGACGTCGACACCTGATTTTCGCAGGACGTCTACCGCGTCGGACCAAGCCGCCTTGATGTTCGGGTCCAGCTCCTCGATGTTGTACTCAAGCGGAATGCCGATTCTAATGCGTGACCGACGGGACTTGCGGAGGGTGCCGTTCTCCTGCTGACGCTTCCTGAAGCTCTTCGACAGCGATGTCGGGTCCTGAGGGTCGTGCTCCATGACCAGTCCTGTGCCGTAGACCAGGTTTTGAATGGAATCTACGTCCCTAGCCAGCAGGCCAACGGTATCCAGGGAGTTCGCGTACGGCACCACGCCCCATCTCGAAAGCATACCGTACGACGGCTTGTAGCCTACGACAGCGCAGTATGCCGCAGGGAGACGGATCGATCCGCCTGTGTCGGTTCCCAGCGCAATGTCCGCCTCGCCCGTCCGGACCGCGACCGCACTACCACCAGAGCTCCCGCCAGCGGACGTAGGTGTCGAAGATAACGGATTGAGCACCGGCCCATGTATTGAGTTCAAGGAATGTGATCCCATTCCGAACTCGTCCATGTTCGTCTTACCCACGATGTGGGCGCCTCGTTCTCGTAGCTGGCGTACAACGGTGGCCTCGAAAGGACTGCTGTGGGAGAAGAGCATTGCGGAAGAACATGTCGTCGGCAGCCCTAGGGTCGCGATGTTGTCCTTCACAGCCAGGTTAAACTTCGCGGGCTTCTCCAGTGTTACTGCCGGCGCGGCTGTCGTGGCCTCGGCGGCGTCTGTGGGGAGCTGTTAGCGAAGGTATGCGCAAAATGTTGGTGGTCGATTGCTCGTACCGTTCCGGACGAAGTGATTGAAGTCATGCTGGAAACGCTTCTGAGACTGGGTCAATTGCCCAATGCCTCTTGGGCCTACCGACCAAAGGCGTGCACGCGAGAGTTTGGCATGAAATGACATGGAGCTGCCGGTACCAGCCTGTGAAGGTGGTTTCTGGGGCTGCGCGGGATGGACGAAGCTACCGTCTCGGTGTAGGAGGAAAGTTCACCGAAGGCCGTTGAATGACTAAGAATTTGGCCGATCGGTACCACCACACCACCGGGAACTAATTCACCGGGACCCCACCACGCGTCTTTCATCCGATTTGAATCAACGTCAACCGGCAACTTACATATACGACAAACCATACTTGATCACTCGTTGCTACAGCTGTTGATGGTTGAAATCCAACAAACTTACTCTCCAAAAACCTTACCTTGATGGTGATCGAGACGTTGTACATGTTGATGGCATGTCACAGGTTGTGAAACCACACATGTTGCGTTAAAGCTCCCACCGGCTCGTCATGGGTCCTCTAGGAATGCTGCTAAGTAGTCAGTTGTTGAGATAGTTATGAACATAGCCCAACTCGTTTCATCCTCGTCGCATCTACTGATAGCTTACCTAGAGGAGCCGCGTCGATCTTACCTTGGTCATATGTACGGTCTATCATGTGTAACCGGATTCGGATAACGGAGAGGCTAGATCTCCAGCATGCTTTCTTAGGGGATACTAGACTATCCACACTGCGGATATCGGCACCACGATCGTCGCGACTTATCTTTCACTTGGAGTCCCCTCGTGCGCGTATATAATCTTTGCGATGTCGTCTGCTGGACAATCTGGCGTTGGAGTTCTCACAGCTACACTGGTTGTTCATGCAATCCTTCCTGTCTTTATTATAACGCTCTCTCGTTTTACTTCGTCGAGTAAAGCTCGGTTCCATCGTTTGTCAAATTTTCATCTCAGAAGATCTCAATACTGAACTCACAAGATGCACTCCAAGTTGTTGCCTTTCGTTCTTCTAGGTCTCAATGGCTTCACTTTTGCCATGCACTTGCCACATGGGAATACCGCCATTTCCGTACCTAACTTCCCTCTCATGGCCCGAGCCTCCCAACCGCCACCACCAAAGAAGGGCACTGAAACCAAAGTGGCTACTACCCCGGAGTCTTCGGACCCTCACGACAAGTTCAATCCGGACGTGGTCGTCGGAGGCAATGTTCAATGTCTCACTGAAGCGTATGTTGAGCCGTTCTATACTAGCGCTCACTTCTGACATCACATAATCTAGCGCTCCCTCGAAGGATGATCAATTAAAGGCAGAGCTGGCTATCTGCGGTGGTATCAAGGCTCCTATCAACAATTGCCCTGGTACAGAGCAGAAATCGACTGGCACCGCGGGCACCGCTCTTTGGACTCTAGAAGCCGCACAGGGTGAGAAGATCAACATCTTCAAGGGCCGTTGGGAGGAATGCTGCAATGCGGGTCGGGCCACCTGCAAGGGAAAGGCCTTTTCTTTGCAATGCGAGAAGGGGACGGACAAGGGCAATCCAGTCACTATTACCCTGGGTAATGCATAAACCGGCCTGTTGAAATTCCAGGCAAAAGTTCGTAAACATCGCCTGAGACCACGCAGATAGTCGCTTGGCCAGTATGTATGTACTCGGCAACGGTGTTGCCGTTTTTGGAAACAACTTAATCTCACCATTACCTGCCAATCTATGTAACTGTCTGTCTATCGCTCCGCCATAGCTGCACGTTTAGTTGATCACAAGTCCTGTTAAGCGATCATCCAACAACTAGAAGGTCAGGTAGCAATGGCTCGGAGTTGACTAATGGTTGTGAGCCACAA
This sequence comes from Colletotrichum chlorophyti, assembly GCA_001937105.1. NCBI lineage: Eukaryota > Fungi > Ascomycota > Sordariomycetes > Glomerellales > Glomerellaceae > Colletotrichum > Colletotrichum chlorophyti. The sequence continues at coordinate 586,251 of MPGH01000017.1, forward strand.
GAATAAAGAAGCGCTCGCAGGGAGCGATGCTAATCCCTTCAGCAACACCCAATCCTGAACCCGGGGAATCTTCTTTTTCTATTTGTCCCCTCTAAGAAGTGACGGTACTAATGTGCACTGGATCTGCTCGTTTAAAGAGTCGAGATCATGTTCAATTTACATGAACGCTTTTCGCCTTCAGAAGGAGAACGTGCAGCCTCCACTGGAAATCGACTTGGACGTTTCTTCTGGCATACTCTGGCACGCTACAACGTACAATAACCTATACCAGAATAGCCATTACTCAGCCCGTTAAGCCCGAGGGTCGAGAATAGCTTAACAATATATCCAGAGACAAACATGTTAACCCCGAGCTCGATACGGCAGTCTTGCCTCCTTACCTCAATGTCTATCAGCCTCATTGGCAACGATGCCATTGCTACTTTTGGACAGAAGGACTTCAGCCAGGACATAAAAGTATACAATCAAGACTCAAATCTACTGTCAACCGTAGACAAGCAAAGAGGTACAGCAGAGAGTGGCCAAAGAGGATCCTGAAGCTGTGGGGTTGTATAAAAAGAGTCTTGGCGCCCTCGAGACTGTTTCATACGAGGTGACAACTTGGTACTTCGGCTGGTCCTATTGCGAGTGATGAGTAAATGCAGCTGATTACTTAGCTGTACCAGGTCCTTGACACAGAGGAGGACTGTAAGCCAATACGACCATGGTTGTGCATTTTGCAACAATTTAAGCGCAGACATGGTGCAGGTAAGCGAAAGAGATTGAGAACAGGGAGACCAATAGAGCGCGGAACGAAGATGTTGGCTTCACTTCTATTTTGCCGCATGACGGCGGAATGATATCCATGTCCACTCGCATCGTGGGCCACGCCACTTTCCAACCCCTACTGTCTCACCGCTGGCCATGTCTGTGTTAACTTGGCGCCATAAATCAACATTCTTCTCACACAATGATCTATGGTAAGATAATTGGCAAAAGGTTCTTTTTAATTGGTCTAATTTGGTGGAAATAAGATATTTGGAACGATTACGGAAAGTGGCATTACCTCGGCCCACTACACGACGATCACAAAGAGTCTTTCACAATTGGGAGAGCATCTTTTGATTATGTCACCAGCTTTCCGCACGACGGTTGGCGCAAGATTCTATCGTGCTTCATTGACTAAAACAAGAAGGTATGGCCTCAATTAATCAGAAGGAGCTCGTTGCCTCGTACTGTTTGATACCCAAGGACTCCGGGTCATGCTCCGATGCTGGCGCCACTGAGAATACGGGCAGTCAGCTCCAAGTCGGGTTTCAATCAGTCTACATTGCACGAGACAAAATATTTGTTCGGCCCTGCTTTCCTGGTTACAAGCCGGCAGGGTCAAGGTTGGTGGTGCTGGCCCCGGGGTAAAGTAGACAGACAGGGCGGCATCGGAGTCTATCACAGCAGCGTTCGCTTCAGCTCGAGGACTGTCCCCATCATCATCTTCGTTGACTTTGTAACTATATGCAGCACAGAAATCACGGCAATGTGCTACACTGCGCCGAGGCAGACCAAAGCCAGGAACTGCAACGCATGGGTTGAAGCTCGTCTGGTGGCACTTTGAGCGCAACCCTGACCCTTCACGTCACGGAGCAAGTCTGTATCAGAGGTATTAATCCTGGAGCCCATGCAGGGCTGTGATCTTTCGCATGTGGTCTTGGTCACTATCCCCTCGGGGCTTGCACTTGTCTTACAATGGGGTGCAGCCCAAGCTGCCTGACAAGGACGTGTCTGGCCAAGGGACCATTACACATCCGGCCGAGGGCAAAGACGCACAATCTCCGGACTATGTGGCTTCAGTTGTCTGTACAGTTACTGTCCGCCAGACGCCTAGGACTCGAATCCTCATCTGCGTCCCTTTCCGACAGTGTCCCCATTGACGCCTAATGCGTGCGTCACTAGCACCAGTGAAGGCAACCTGGGAGGTATTTGTGGAGTCGGTCGGTTGCATCTTTGGATATTGCCCTGTACATGTGGCGATTTCTCTTCTACTTCATATGTCTCGAAACAGCGCTGTTGATTTAACGCTGACAATCTTTGCTAATCTAAATGCACTGCAACGGTACCTCTGGTAGACGCGCCTCTACTGACAGGATGCGGCGGCACGAGCGCCCTGGCCTGATTTCCCAGCTCTACGACGGCCTCTACTCGTTCACTTGTTCTCGTTGGTATCGCTCTGAGGCTGCTTGGTCTCTTAGAGTACATCTTTTTAAGGCTGCGGCACAGTGGAATGCGTGTACTCAACGGCTCAAATAAAGCTAGACAAGGAGATTGAATGCGGAACCTCATGCTGACCCAACCATCATAAAGACAGAAGGCCAGCTTTTGGGAATTTAGCCTGGTACTCGTAATCAAGCCAACCTGGTAATGCAAAGAATGATGTCCCGTTGTAGAAGATCAAGTTTGCAATGCACTGCTGAAAACGACCCTAGCCCATTCTATCCATAAACTCCTCGATTTTCATAAAGTGCACATAGTTCATGTTCCGAATTCTTTAATTCTTATTTAATCCTTCTTTTTTCTCTCTTCCCTTCGACGGGGCTCTAGTACGGTCTCTGGTGGGAAAAGAAAAGAATGACACGCATCCGAATACACAGTCGTGCCTGTAACTCCACACATGTCTCGTTCAACGAACTCGTTTCCACATTTTGGAGATGCCACAAAAGAAGGCAAAGCCTTGGAGAACGTGCTTGACGCCGTTGGTCATATTGAATGTCGTAGGCTGCCTTTTGATGACCTGAGGTCAAGACGACCGGCTTAGCGGCGATGAAGCCGACGTAGGGCTTCTTTTCTTGGGTAATGGTCGCTTGTATAATCTCGGCAAGGAAGGGGCCACGTGTGCTGGGGTTAAGGATCATAGAGTGGTACTCGGCGTGGAACCGAGTTCTTGTAAGGTTGTTAGCGTCTGTTGGTATACAACGAAGAACAGTCTGACCGTAACAGGCGAGCTTAACTCATTGGTTTCCAAGGTGAGTTGACTAGGAAAGGGCAAGACTGATAACGCAAAAGTTTTGAACGGAGAAATGATTTGTTTACCTCGCCTACCTGTTGCACACGCTCACGTTTAAGCCTGACAATGTTTGTGCCCTGCAGTCTCTTAGAAACCTTGGCACCTGCAGGTGGCCGGTGGGCACAGTGCATCTTGAGATGGGCATCCAATGAATTTCCTCGACTGCCTTGGGTACGACTTCCGATAGAGCTTCACCTACCGCGAAGGGACTAGTCAGTAGAAATCTGAATCAATTCAATGTGGGAAACACGTGACCGAAAACACTAAAGGACTAATATAAATTGGCTAAAACCTTAGGTGCGCAGGTGTTTCCCTTCCCATCTTGGTCTGCCGTGGCCATGTTGCTCAGACCCTCCGAAATCATGGATTTCTACGACATTGCCATGCACCCCTCAGCTGCTTCTCCCTGCTGCGCAGTGAATCCTTGGAAGTCCCGACTGGCACTGAACTTCAAAAACATTGCGCACTCGACTAAATGGGTCTCCCTCCCGGACATTGAACGAGTTCGTCGCGCTCTTGATGTGCCCGCTTGTCGCAAACATGCCAATGGCACCGATTACTTCACGCTCCCTGTCTTGGTTGATCCCAGTACCAACTCGAAAATTGGGGACTCGTTCGACATTGCCGTCTATTTACAGAAGACATATCCAGCCTCCGGCGCTGGGGACTTATTCCCCCCTCAGGTGCTCGACTTCACCTACGACCAAGAACTTCCGGCCTGGGCACCACCGCTGTCTAAGCGGAATAAGACTGAGTATGACGAGTACTCAAAGTTCAATGAGCAGGTCGATTTGGCATTCAGCGTCCACGTCGCCCTCGTGGGGTATTACCTTCCCCTCGACTCAGAGGCGAGCAAGCAGGAAATGGTTCGCCGTGCAGGCGTATCATCTTGGGACGATTTCGAGCTCAAAGGCGAGGAGCGGGAGAAGACAAAGGAGTCTCTCCGTCTTACGCTGGGTGACCTGGCGAAGCTATTTTCAAGGGACACCACGGGGCCTTTCCTCCTCGGCAAGCAGGCTAGCTATGCTGATCTGATCGTTGGCGGGTGGCTGCACATGATGCGCGCGACTGTCCCGAATGATGAGTGGCAAGAGGTCAGGGGTTGGCACGAGGGCGTCTTTGGACGGTTGTATGATGGCTTGAAGAAGTACGCAGAAGTGAAGTAGATTGCATCTTGTCCGTAGTGATTGCTAAGCCAGCTGCGTGAAATAGCCTTTACTATACTCCAAGAAAACGGTGTCATGTCACGATTTATGCATGCGCGAGCGGATGATGATGCCTCTGTTGAGCGCCTGAACCGTGATATGGTCACGGAGATTGTGTCGGGGTTCGTGCTATAGGCGTCAGTGGCCTTGCCCGATAGCTTGAGGACGTTGCATGTACAAACATACAAGCGGCAGCGCAACCTTGGTGGTGGTGCGAACTGGCATAGTGATTCTGTAGAGTTATAGCGTGAGTTTCTGTCTGAAATAACGCACTGCACTATGTACTATTGCCTAGCCTGCTCTACCGGGTGTATGGGTTTTGCTTACTAATCACCTTTTTACCGAGTTAAGTGTTTCTGTCCTCAACGCCGCTCGACGCTAAACCTAGGCCTACAACGGTAGTAAATGTAGGCGGGCAGGCTGGTTTCGGAAGGTGCAAAGAAGTGTTCTGACGGTCACAATGAGGTTTTGAGGTGGTAGTGGAATTGGAAAAACTGTTGCATTTAGGAGAGAAGGAGGGGTTGAAGAATGAGATGGTTGACTACCTAACCTAATAGTTAGTGGCAGGTTAGGTAAAGTGATGGTTAGCCGTCTACAAGTATTGCAACATCGCCCCTGCTTAGCTCCCCCCCGGCGTGCAGAAGGCGTCCCTTTTTGTTCAACGACCTGAACAGCCCCTCCACTTTTTCGCCGCCTACCTTAAGGAACCTAGATGAATGAAGTCAACCGTTTTGCATTGCTGTAATTACGACTGCACCAGCTCTCAGATTCTCCATCAACGCTCCTGCGAGTTCAACAAACTCTCCTTGTCTCTGCATAAGCCCTGTTCCCTTGGCATTCTGAATTCGCAACCAATTCCCGGTCCTGTGGGGCAACTTCAATTTGTGCGATAACCATCTAAAATGGTCTGCTGCATCTTACGCTTATGATGAGTGCCGTGGCCGCCAATGAAGAGCTCGAAACATGTCGCGTGGCGGAAAAAGTGCTTAATGAAGGGCTTGGAGGTTGAAAAAATATAGAACATCCTTGATAGTACCTTTAGCGGTCGCCAAGTCGTTCACTGTCGTAAACGCGCGTCGCTCTTTCCTAGCTTCTGGCACAGAGAGACATGCAGGTTCGTACGCGAGTAAATAACAAGCCTCGAGTCGTCGTCCGTTCCTAACAGTGATGAATTGTTGCTAGTATCCTTCGAGTTGATAAGAGGGACATTGACCATCTCCCTGGTTGTCTTTCTGACCGAGCAGAGCTAGTACGTAAAGAAACTGCGATTTCAGCGTCCAGGACATTAAGGCAGGCAAGTAGATGAAGCAGGGGCAAAAGATGATGGTTCATCCGATTCAAAAACTATGGGTCGGATCTAGCTCCAGGTCTCCCTTATGTACTTCAAAAACCCCGGTCTCTCTATTAGTGACACTAGTTCTTCACGTCTGCCATCTCAACATTCTGCTGTCGAGACGTCAGGTTCCGAAAGAAGTTTGCTCTCGGCCTCTGCCTTTCCTTTCTAACAAAAACCAAACCCGGGTGACCAATGTGGAGGCAAAAGACCGCAAGACTCATAACGCTGTGACAGTATCAGCAGCCGTTCCATCAAGCAGCAAGATGGAAGACTTACACAGATTCCAAGCCGATGAAGAGGGGTTCATCCCGAAACCAATGACTGAAATAGCCCTCATGTAATTCCACAATTCGGTAAACGCATCGCAGCAGTATCAGAACCGTACTCAATCCCAGGAATGAGAGGAAGACCTTCAGCCTCATGCTCATTTCGGATCGAGATGGCAAGCGAATGTAGCTGATCATATAGTCCGCAAACAGACCACAGAATACCAGCAGAGAGACTACCTGCAATACCAGCCCGGCGAGCGAAATGTTGACACCTGTGTCCACGTCTTTCTTGGTAGTGCCGACCGACGACAGTGCACCACCAACAGCCTGCAAAACGAGGGAGACAATATCAACGGGAATGAAAGTCCAGTAGTAGAGACGCGGCGAGAAACGGGAAACCGATCGGTCGAGGAAGTTGATGCTACGAGATAGCGTTCGTCAGTTCGTTGTTCCAGCTTGTGCAAAACTGCGTGGGAGTGAGCTTACGTCTGGGACAGCAAGACATAGATGGCAGCGGAGAAGAAGACCGGCGCGATCGTGATACATACTGCAGGAAGGAGTTAGTCCTCTTACCACCAGAGAAAAAGGAGCAAGGCCTTGCGAGCTTCTGAATACTGACTAATTTGCATGAGAAAGCCCTCAAAGTCAAATGGATTATCATGGATTATTAGCCTTCCCCCATATCCCACGATCTCTAGGATGCAGCCACTGATGACGGACCCAGTGAAACCCCATGTTCTCCATCGGATGCCTTGGGCCGCGTGAATTATCAAAGCCAATGAAAACAAGGCGATGAAAATAGCAGTGGCAGGTACTGATGGTTGGTATTGAAGAATGCTCCATTCGATTGGGCACACCTCAAGAGTGCAGTTTGCGTTGGGTCCGAACGCGATGAGGCCGTTGGGAAGGGACATCTTCTCCAAGTAAGGGCCGTGTGGACTCCTGAGATTTGTTGTGCTGCTGATGGAGCGGAACAGCGTCGCAGCCCGGGTAGCGAGAGAGATAGCGCGCGTCGTGCAACTCGCCTGTGGTGGAAGTGTCACCGCTGGGAGCAATGTGAGGTGGCGTTCGTAGCAGAGACAAAACTTCTTATAATCGACGACTCCGAGAGGGACTAGCAGCAAAAACAGTGACGACCTAGGTGGAACCGTGTTCCGATAATCCGCAGGGGTCGGGTTGATTGGGTCTCCGGCTCACCGAAAGCATCGTTCCAGCCAACCCTCGTCGCGTCTCCCGACGCCCGGCGGGCTTATTATTAGCTCAGGCACCGCCGCAATGGCATTTTGGCCCAGGTCACAGCCTGCTTGGAACGTCTTTTGCAGCCCTTTTTGGCTATCGGCAAGTGATCATAAACGATAATGATTGGCTTTAAGATGCCGCTGTGACCATGAAAGATGCTTGTTACCGTCCCGGTTCGACGGAGCCTGCATCCCTTGGTTGGAACTGTCACTCGCCCAGTCTCACCGCCTCAGGAGCAGAATTTACAATGGAAATAAGCAAATGTGGCGGCTGAGCGTAAGCATGCCTCGGATAAAATCTACACCTTATTCGCTGATGCCTTAGATTAAGGTGGGAAATCTCGTGGCCTTCGGAGCTAAGGGGTTTACGATAGGCGAAGGCATCTAAATGACGTCTAGCACTCGTAAGGATCTTTTCCCGAAATGGATAAATTGTCGCGGCGCTAAGCTCCGAGTGGGACCTCCGCATCATCCGGGTGGGTCAAGGCTCGGGTACCGAGCCGCGCGGAATACGTGTATACTCGAAGGAAACTGGACGCTCTCTTTCCCGGCATTCCGCAAAAGGGTGTTAAATCAGATTCAGAAATGGAAAAATCTTTCAATACTCGGATCCTGCGGACTTGAGGCTCAGTACGTAAACATGAAGTGTAATAATCGCTCTTAGAGCGGCCCAACTGTGCGATGTCTTGTCGACCGGGTCCACGCACAGGCTGCTGCTTACTTGTAATAGTTATATTCCTACAACTCCTGAAGCAACATCTTGTCTTGTATTTCTCATCAAGTCTAGAAATAGAAACCTCTGTTAGCAGTATGTAATATGCTGGACCACCAACTTCAGCTAGTAGTCTTCGAGGCCTCGGTAAGCATTCATTTCGCGCCCGTTTTTGGACATTCCAACGTCATCCAGATACCTAGCATCAAGGATCGCAGTGGAAAACTACTAATTACACTACGAATCAGTACGATGTCTAACTAAGGCCGTCATATCCGCCAAAACGCCAACTATACGGTCTCCTTCTGAATCCGCCTTCCGCGGACGCCGTTTCTAACCTTGACTTCCATGTCGTGACTTTTGACTTTTCCAGGCCTCAGACTATCTATATTAACATCTCGCGCGATTCCACCGGCTACCGGTCTTGATTCAACAGCCAAAAACATTGATGTCAACAACATATCCGTCATCCAATTCATTGCTACTCCCTCAGAAAGCGACGGCCTAGTCTACACGCAGCTGAGTGTGCCGATGAAGCATATGACCTCTGTCGCGCGTGCACTGCGTCTCCAAGGTTTGCCCCTTTTGGCTCATGGACAATGTTAGATCATCCCAGCTGCCCATGACTTTGCTGATATCGCCCACGTGAAGCTGCAGAGTACGTAGATGTGGACGTGTGCTTTGGGAAGTGCCCCACTCCGTCGTCTGAACAAGTGCGAATGCGTTCAGGTCAAAGTTGCCTGGGGTGGCCGACACGCTCCATATCACTGGGTCAACCTTGTCCCGGTGAAGACGGTTTCGCGAGAGCATACTTTTGCTTGCAAATGTAAACGAAGGGCGGTCTTTTGTCACAAAGCCGGTCATCTGACGTTCATACACAATATTTATATTTCTATTTATTTAAAAATTTTCAAGTGTGTCTTGGAATTTAGCTGGACTTATGTATTCAGCTTCACACAGTGGTTTTCTCCCAACAGACAATACCGTACAATCGACAATTGAATAACTATCCATTCGCTTTAAAAGGTGACCGAGCTTGTTGCAACGACTGCCAGAACTCCAGTAGAAATTTCCCATTTTCACCAGCCACTTCGAATCCCCTGGCCTTGATAGTGTCAAGAAATGACAGCATCCGCCGTTGTTCCAGCGCCGTGGCCATCTCTTGGCCTACGAAGCACGCACACGGGAGATAGAGAGCCACATCCAAGCCAGACTGGCGCACGAGCGTCTCCACGCAACCCAAAGCATCCAATGCTTGCTGATGGAGTACCTCGGCCGGCATGACAGGAAGCTCACACATAAGTGAATTCCAGGCAGGGTGCTGCAACCGGTGCGAAAGTCCGATCAGAGCCCAATGATAGTATGGGGTAATGCAGATGGAGACTTGGTCTGTAGGCCTCCGGGACAGCAATAGAAGATCCTCGATGATGCGGGCCTGTAGCGCAGATGCCTCGCAGACAATATCGAGGCCTTGCACTTTCGCGTTTGCTGTCTCCCAAGACTTCTGACTGTCGGCTTGACCAACTAGGTTTTGACCTTCCGCGTCGGCGGTCCATTTCATCATCCTAGATTCACATCGTTAACCAGAGCTTCAGATATCGCGACCCTATGACTAGGTACCTGGCCTGTAGCCTTGCCCAATGCCACAGAGACGATAGCATCTCGTCTATCCTATCCTCGTCTGAATGTTCCGGGACCGCTATTGAGCGCGAAGGTAAGTGCTGAACTGGAGTCTCAGCTCCCATGGGCGGCTCAAGATTGGCAATGGCCAAGAGAACGTTGAGGAAGTCGAAGAAGCGGGTCAGGGCTCTCCCAAGCGGATCAATGTCCCCGTTTCCTCGTTGCCTCCTAAGAAAGGTTGAGATTCTCTGGAGCCACCATTGAAACGTACCATCCTTGGAATCTAACAATAGCTAATGGCCGGCTTGTCAGAACATTCGAACGGCAAGTGCGGAGCCAGTACGAACGACAAGAACCATACCTCGATAACCGCAAGCAAGAGAGCACTGAGCAAAGTCGGATTAAACTCTGATGCCTCGGGCCTTTTCAACTTCATCGTGACGACCGACTTTTGCTGAACCCATATGCTCATGATACTTCGTTTCTCCTCGGCGTCCACTCGAAGCAATAGAGGGTTCCGGCAGGCGTAAAGGCCACCTAGGACGGACAATGTGCGGCTGACATTCTCGTCGTCGTGGGAAAGAGCCATGACGCCGGCGCCCCGCAGGACGGATGCCTGCGTCAGCGAACCAGTTGATTGAAAGTACATGGTGATGTACCGCCAGGAATCCTGAACCAACGCCCTCGGGACCGAGGACGTTGGTTGATGCACGAACTGAAAGCCTATGGGAGACCCAGACGATAGACATTCCAAGCCGCGGGCGAGGCAGCTCGAGCACGGTCGGCCACCGTTGCACTACCGGCGTCCGTTTGACGTCAGCAACGTTGAATGCGATCAAGCCGACGATGGCTCAAGGTGGACCACCAACCTTTGCGTGCAGCTTCTTGCACGGCGCACAACGGTGTCCGCCGCGTCGCCTGTCAAGCTGCCCGCATGGCATCTGTTCAGTGCGGCTCCTGGATGAGCCGTGGGACGATTTGCGAGGGGCTGATGTTGGTGTGGCATGTCGAGGTGTAATTGGCCTCACCAGGTTTTGCGAGGCTCACCGCAAGGGGCTCTGGCGATCCGCGGGCACCCGACGTTGGCAGTTCATTTTGGTGTGGTGGGGACCGTGGTGGGGATTGGTTAGTGAGCATAAAGGAAAGCCCAGCGACTTTGCAATACGCTCCAGACCCTCCGGATTGGTGTCGCAAGCTGAAGACCTGAACTCACTCACGTAAGGTACGGTGAGGCAGAACGGAACGAAACGGATTCGCTCCCGTTGGATTCGTCCTATTTTTTTTTTTTTCACAGCTTTTCCCTACGTAGTATTGTGCCTTACAGTCTCACGGGCTGTGGTGATTCTGTTCAACGAACCCAGGCCAGCACCTTCGCTCTCCCGTGTGTAACTGGCGTTGCTCATGGCCAACGGCCAAACTCTTTTATCGCTCGAGGTCCGGAAAGGGAGGCGTCGTGAGAGGACGGGGATATCCATTTTATACGGCTATTCTTAGTGAGCGAAAGACGACTGGACAGGCACGGAGCCCACAGCATGGTTACGTGTTCCATGGGAGACGCTCAAACCCAAGCGATTAAACTCAACGCTAGCGGGTAATAGGGTTCATGTAAGGTATGTTGTATTACAACGAAAGGTGTCGTATCGTGGCTGACGGCACACAAGCAGATCCCATAATTAAACTTCAGACGAGAGATATTTCAGCGTTACCCTGGCCATTATTCCATTTTGATGACGATGGGAATCCGAATTGGGAAACTATGCTTCTGCCAATTCCGTCAAGCGCAAGACCGTCGGAAGGTTTCGATAGTACAGTACTTGAATAAAATTTTCAAATATCCAGATGCTGGAGACCACTTCCAAACCCCATGATACTAAGAACTTGGGCAGTGGTCTGGGAACGCGTCACAGGCATAAGAAAACGGGATGAACAATGCTGAAGAACTCACGCGAGAGCAGGGAATGATGCGTCGGAGAGCTCCCCCCAAAACAGTGGATTAGAGGATGCCAAAAGCCACGGAGCGAGCTTCTTCCCCCAAAGTCCGTGCATGGATCGGGCTCCATTACGGGCTCCACTTGGCCCAAGATGCGAGGTTCAAGCGCCGAGAGGAACCAAAAAGTCAGCCGGCACTAATAACATTCGCGGCGAAGCGAGAAGGAGCATAAACGGGTGAAATAGGGCGTTGGCTGAGCAGGAAGTTTCTTATTGCCATGATCGAAGGCGCCAGAAAGATCTCGGTTTTCCACAGCCCCGGGAAACATTCGACAGAGACGAGGCCTCTTAATCGACGACGTCCGATGTGAAACCGACACTCTATTCGAGGTCTTGGCGGCAAGACATACATCATATGCCATCAAGCCGAATAGGGGAACTGCCAAATTATCTGGCAAAGGCCCTGCTGACGTACGGATAAACAAAGAGATTATTCGGTGAGGACTTTGGTAGACGAACAAGTGCCTCGTGCTGGCAGAGGCGAGCGTCAGTAACCCTGTGATGGGATCGTTTGCTCCAACAAACAAGCTGCCAACCCCTGTTCAGTCCCTGACAGCTCGCAGCACGCCAGCCCCATCAGCCCTTGTAAGCGGTCCATTGGCAGACAATCTCATCACCCCTCCCGGGCTGCTGCCGCGCCGCGCCGGCCAAGTTTTTGCGGCAGCTCGTGCCGGTCGCCTCCCGGGTTGTATTTTCATTGCTTACCAGAGCTTCGTAGTGGGGACTGACACGTTGAGAGAGAGAAGAGAAAAAAGAAAGATTTTTTTTTTTTTGTCGAGGAGGATCGGGAAGCCTGTCCGGAACATGCAGTGATCAGGCCAGACGAGGCAAATGAAGACCAAGGCCATCCAACACCTTGCCTTAATCAATAACGGGGCAGTGATCGCCACATTCGATATTGTGCTGAGTTTACAGCCCGAAACCCAGGCAGCCGCGCGCACCAGTCAGCCCCAATGTTTAAACCTTTGGAGAAGGAACCAGACCACGGCTCTAATCTTACATAGATGGCCCTGTGGGGGGAGCAACTCCGCACGCGGTGAAGCAGGGATGGGGGTCGGTCTCCAGACTCCGTCTCGCTCCCAGCTTCGGGCTTTTTTGGCTGTCCGCTTGGAGGTGGGAGGAAACGGTGGAAATAAAGGGGGGGGTGGGCAAGCCCCGAAGTGCCGGACATGTCGGGTACTGCGAATGCTCGGGAAGCATTAAGCTGGTTCGTGAGGATGCGGGAGTGGATATCTGCCGAGTCATGCAGGATCCTATTGGGTGGTGCTGAGGCTCATCAAATTGCGGCGTGTCCAAGAACGAGTCAAAAAGTCAAACCTGCGGGGACAACTGGTAAACATCCAATGGCTCAACCACATGCCCTCACTTGGTGGCGTGTTGTAAGTTGCATACATCTACGCCTACAATATTTATCCGCCATTGACCTGGTAAAGCAAACGGCAATCGTTTCCTTGTGTGTATCTTTATGCCGTTCCTTAACGTTTGGCGTGTATGTATATGCTTAAGCGTCCCTTTGATCTTCCAGCGTTGTTGCATGTCGCATTAACCTTAATAGTGTTGAAAAGGAAAGTCCAGCGAAAAAAAAAATGGGGATGGAATCCCTTGCTTGATAATGCCTACAAGCCACACAGTGTTCAGTCCGTTCATCTAGAAGAAAAAGAAGGAAAACTCAACACAGTCGGGGGCTCATTGTCATCATCATGTATCCGTATCAACGCACGGGTTGGAGGACACCTGGCAAGCAGCAAGCATCGCAAATGCTGCAAACCTTCTCTTTCTCACCTGCATGGGCTGGAAGCCTATTTTGGGGACCTGTCATCTTATCTCCCGCTGCCCATAATCCTTGCAGCCGTCCGTGTCTGCAGTGATATGTGTGACGTGACTTTGCTTTTCCCAACTTCCCATTTCCCAGCAAGCTGGGCAACCGTCCAATCGCCAAGTCGAGCTAGTCGAGTCTCTTTGCTTATCCTGCTGGCCGGTGCGACGCCCCCAGGCGAGCTGTTGACAGCCATGACTCAACCACGTTCTGTTAGCCGGGACCTGATACCTTGGCTGTGAATCTTGGCAATTAAAACGGGATGAACGAGGATGGACTCGATGAGCGAGCTAGCGCGGCAAGCCCGCAGAAGAGAGGTCCGAGTGGGCTCGGAGCCATATAGAGGGCTTGGCACGGAGTTGGATAGGAATATATTGCCTGCTTGCCGTTGGCCTACGATCTCGCAAGCTTTTTTCCCTCCTTTTTCCTTTCCCTCCTTACTGGTCTGCTCTCAGTCGTCTTGCAAGACAGCGTCACTCGTTATTCCCCCCCAAAAAAATCAAAGTCATTCTTTTTTTCGTTATATATTAATATCCTCATTACTAAGTCGCTCTTTCCAAGAATTCGTCATGCATTTCAAGACCGTCGCCACGTCCCTCCTCGTGGCCGGAGCGGCTGCCACTCCTTTCCGCCGCCAGACCTCGAACGACACCTCCTGCGATGAGGACCTTCCTGTCCCTCGCCCGACCACCAAGGCTCACTTCCCCCCGTACCCCGTGAACACCACTATTCCAGTTCCTTCCAAGCCCGCCTCGCCTTACTACCCCGGAACTCCTTCCAACGGCGGCTCTAACCCTGGCTCCGGCGTCAACCCCGGTTCCGGCTCCAACACCGGCTCCGGCTCCAACACTGGTTCCGGTGTCAACACTGGCTCTGGGCCAAACACTGGCTCTGGGTCCAACGCTGGATCTGGTTCTTACTCCGGCTATGACTCTGACTCCGGTTACGACTCTGACTCCGGCTCAGACTCCGGCTCAGACTCCAACTCTGGTTCCAACCCTAGTTCCAACTCTGGTTCCAACTCCGGCAAGCCTGGCTACGACAACGGTTCCAACTCCGGCAAGCCTGGCTCGGACGGCGCTTACCCCAGCAAGCCTTCTACTCCTGCCGGCGGCAACAGCCCTTCGTACCCTGGCAAGCCCTTTCCTCCCGGCGGTAACGTCCCTTACCCTGGAAAGCCGTCGGCTCCTGGTGCTTCTTACGTTCCCTTCCCCCTGAACACCACTGTTCCCACCGCAGCTCCTTCTTTTACTACTGTGCCCGGCGCCGCTCTTCCCACCGAGCCCGCTCCCGTCCCGAGCACCACCGTCCCTGTCGCCGGTAACGGCACTGCCTCGGCCTCAAGCGCTCCCAGCGCCAGCTCGACGGCCCCAGCCACCACCGTTCCCTTTGGCGTACCCATCACCAAGTGCACTGTTCCTGGTGACTTCGCCCTTACGTTTGACGACGGTCCGTTCACTTACACCAACCACGTCCTCGACCTCCTTGCCGAGGCTGGTGCCAAGGCCACTTTCTTCGTTAACGGCAACAACTTCGGCGACATCAACAACTTCAAGGATGTCGTCAAGCGCATGATCGCCGATGGTCACCAGATAGGCTCGCACACCTTCAGCCACCCCGACCTTGCCACTCTCGGCGATGCCGACATCATCCCTGAGATGACCGATCTCGAGGACGCCCTCATCGACATCATTGGAAAGTACCCCACCTACATGCGCCCTCCCTACTTCAGCTGGAACGACAACACTTTGTCCATCCTCAAGGCTCTCGAATACCACGTCATTCACGCAGACATCGACTCGCTCGACTACGCCAACAACAGCCCTCTTGGCAACCTCACCAGCGTCGGTATCTTCGAGGAGGGTGTCAATGCTGGTGGCTCCATTGCCCTGGCCCACGAGGTAAGTCTCCTAGAGTAACCCTTGACCAACTATCGCTGACAAGCTCAGGTTCACCAAAACACCGCCGAGTACCTTGTTCCTGAGTTCCTTCGCATCATCAAGGAGAAGGGTCTGAAGGCTGTTCCTGTTGGTGAGTGCCTTGGCGACCCCGAGGCCAACTGGTACAAGACCAAGCGCACCTCCACCCCCACCGCTACCGCTTCCAGGATTGTCGTCTCCATCACCAGCACTGCTACCCCTACCGGTGTCATCGGCCCCGACGGTGCCTGCGGTGGCTCTGAGGGCTACGTCTGCGCGGCCGGTTTCTGCTGCTCTGAGTATGGTTTCTGCGGTGCTTCCCAGGCCTACTGCGGCACCGGCTGCCAGCCCCTTTTCGGTGTCTGCGGTGCCGGCGTTCCTGCCCCAGCTCCCTCCGCCGGCACCCAGACCGGCACCGCCAGCGCTCCCGCAGCCACCCAGACCGGCACCGGCGGTGTCAGCCCCGACAGCTCTTGCGGCGGTGCCAACGGCTACACCTGCCCTACCGGTACATGCTGCTCTGAGTACGGCTTCTGTGGTGCCACGACTGCTCACTGCGGCACTGGTTGCCAGCCTCTCTTCGGCACCTGCGGCACTGAGGCTCCCGCTTCTTCTGCCTCTAGCGCTCCCGCTCCCACCCAGACCCCCGGTGGCCTGAGCCCTGACAGCTCCTGCGGTGGCGCCAACGGCTACACTTGCGCTGAGGGTGTCTGCTGCAGCGAGTACGGCTTCTGCGGCACCACTACTGCCCATTGCGGTACCGGCTGCCAGCCCCTGTTCGGCACCTGCTCTTAAGCTCCTCGAAGCGAGGAGATTGCGTGTATTATAATCGTTATGCTAGCTTAATCTGGTGTAACTTGGGTGGTTTCTCTTACAATATATCCTGTACATCTGTGTACAGAGTCAATAAAAAGTGTACTTATTTCATCAGTGATATAGCCATCAAGCCAAAGCAGTTTTATACCACATTGTCTACGTGCAACGATACCGTGATTCCTCGTTTTAGTGCAAAGGTTAGTATGCGGCTGAAGGGTCTGAAACACCCGATGTCGTTGGCTTAAGTAGCTAAGAGGCCCTTACCAGCGGCTATTTTAAAGAAAAACAACTAGCGCGGGATTCGCCAGAGTTATGCAGAAAGTCAATTTCCAACTCCACCAAACAAGCCCACTGCCTGGCCCCACTAATAATGTTCGAAAGGGGAAACATGGACCAACACAGTCAAAAGAGGATAAAATGAGCCGATGTATTCAAGTTTCTTGCGTCTTTTTGTAAAACTTCCAACGCACCCGCATAGTGTACTAAATTGCGATACTACTTGGCACTATAGGTACCGCCGGCCAGCTGATAGCTCCATATAACCCAGTGCTGAGACCGGTTTCCTTGAAAAAGTCGGATGCCGCCGATGCCTTGTCCTTGACGTTAAAGACTATGTCACAAAAAAAAAGGACCTCGTGGGTTAGCCTAGCTACAGATGTGGTTGATGCGTTGGCCTTTGAAATCCATCGTCTGCTGTCTTATTCGCTGTCTTGTTCTGATTCTGCCCTCTTCAGCCAGTCTGTGAGTCTTCAAGATTGAATCCAGATAGTGCTGTGTTACAGACATGCCGCCGTGGATGAGCTGTTTTGGCGGTACCCGATATGTAGCACTGCTCTTGCATTCGCAGAGTCGGGTATCACGAAAAGGGATGTTGATCCAGAATGAGCTAGTCTGCTCAAAGATAGCGTAAATAGAGGTGGATATTGAGTACCAGCCGTCATCAACAGACACAGAAATTGGAACTCCAAAGTAGCAGTATGCTCATAAGTCTGTATGCCATCCTGAGTCAGGTTTCTTCAGCAAACCGGTTTTCCCATGATTTCCCCTACACCACTGCACGAGCTCAGAGCCACCAAACAGCAGACTATTTACACCGGCTAGAAGTAGTCAAAGGCCTCCACCTTATCAAACTGCTTAGCCTTACACATGTTCATGGATTCCTTCCCTGGCCTAAGGGCAGCCACGGGAGCACTGATGTGGATGACGGATGTCAGCTCATGACTCTTCTAGCACCAACATTGCGACATTCACTGCGACACAGGACTCAAAACTTACGCAGCTGGGTTGGCACACGCCAGGAAGATGGGAACAGCACGAAGGCCTGCTAGGTGTGACCGGTCCCTTCTGACGCGCAACGAGATGGGACTTCTCAACGGCGGGAGTGGCCAAAGCGAGGGAGGCGAAGGCCGCGAGAAAAACGACGGAGAGCTGCATTGTTGGTGAAAGGTTGTACACAAAAAGTTGTCTTCGATAGGTTGACAGAAGTTGATTGGGAGTAAGCGGAATCTGTCGAGTTGTGGTTAGGGGGATCTGTAGTTTGGTTCCTGCGGTTGTATTTATACCTCATCTGAAGACGATGCATGTGACCTCCGGCTTTCCCTTTCGCACAGCCTGATGAAGGATATCGCAGTGCGGCCACGCATATATGGATTTATATTGATTGGACCTGTCGTGCATACAGGGAAGGCCGTAAAAACTATCGAACAATGAAAGGAAGGTTCATCAAGTGCGCCCCACGCGTCTTCGAACTCGCATGCCAAGATGTTTCCGGACTGGTCGGACCATAGGGCGCATTCTCAATAAGAGAACGCTGGCGGGGATGGAATGAGCCGGTTCATCCCCAATCGACCGACCCCCCGACATGCTGATGAATGCTCTATTCAGTCCAACTGACCCGCCTACTATGATGAAGGCTGCATTTGGCTGACAGCAGTTGAGCATAAGTCGAATGATCGAGGGTTTGGTCAGGATACGTAGCATGAACCGATTTTATGCCTAAGGTAGCTTCTCATTCTTAATCTTTAGGGCCCTTGGTATGACATACACTGTATGTGGTGTGCCAGCCATTCAGCTTCCAACCCGATGTATTGACAGGCATTCCCCATGCTTTGGCTGCTGTCCAGTCTACATTCAATGGAGCATCGTGGGAGGCCAAGGATACGCCTTGCCTTCTGCTTGGCTGGGACGCTACAACGTTCCCAATAAGAGGGTACCGTGAAGATAGCCCACACATCCTGAGAATGCTGCTGAGGCACGGACACGAATTTGAGCTTCAACAAATTGAGAAAGTCCATGTACCTTACAAATACGGAACTATGTTCTCCCCGACAGTTCCGTTGAAAAAAGCCTGCATGTAGGACAATGCCGCAACTCCGCAATTTGCCTTACTCGTTGTCCGTGTACAAGGTAGGGCATGGCAAGCTGAGAATTACTTCTTCCGCAAACTTAGCCCCGGGTTCAAGCAAACCAGACATTCAACTGACTCAAAAACTTAGCTGACCTGACAGATAATCGGAACGGACGTCGACTTTTGCGGGTCCGAGTCTCAGAAAGCGACATCTGGAGGCCAAGATCGATATTCTGGTATAATCCTGTGTTTTTTCTGCAGTTAAATCGAGCATACGTGCTTTAAATCCCTTTAAAAAGAAACAACCCGATGAAGGGCTTGTGTTCTTCGCTGCAGTGAACAACTACGCCATTCTTTCGCCCCATTCAAGGTCCACGTCCACGGATTCAGCCGAGTTGTCTTCCGCTCAAACAACGAAGCAAAACAAACACATCAAAACCAACAAAACTACGTGCTTATTCACTAATCATTATCTGGTATGAATGAATAGGAAATGACTAACACCATGAAATGTTATCTTATGATTAATTTTGAAACGCAACCCCGGCGTTTAGCCTGACGTTCGGCAGCGGATGGCCAAGATGACGACAGCACCACATCATTCTGTTATCATTGAAAATATCCGGTCCAACATCAAGATTTCAAGTAGAATCTGAGAGGCGTTAAGATATAAATCATAACCAGATAAACAAAGACCCAAGAAAGGCATAGCTAATAATATTTTATACTAGGCAACTTAAGGTTAGCTGAGACAAGCTAGACTTAGTCAAATTCGAGAGGCCGACGAGGGATCTGCACTAACAAGTGTGCTAGTTTTCAAAGACAGTGGTTTGAGAATCAAATAAAGCGCCAATGAGGGATAGCCTGTGAGAAACGCCATGATACACAAGTGACGGTTCGTGGATTCTCCCACCGGCACCGAGCCAATGGAAACCTACATGAGTACGAGTTTGCATGAGACATTGATTTTGGAAATCAATAAACAAGCAGCCTGAGCGGACGGTCCAAGAGCTGTGGCGGCGACACCGAGTGTTGTTGGTCTTCGGAGGCTATAAAGCTACGGAAATCCATATTCACGTTCGTGCTTGATCTCCATTTTCCATACCTCGT
This sequence comes from Colletotrichum chlorophyti, assembly GCA_001937105.1. Classification (NCBI taxonomy): domain Eukaryota; kingdom Fungi; phylum Ascomycota; class Sordariomycetes; order Glomerellales; family Glomerellaceae; genus Colletotrichum; species Colletotrichum chlorophyti. The sequence continues at coordinate 605,665 of MPGH01000017.1, forward strand.
ATCCTCGGCCATCTACTACGTCTTTCAGTGTCACTTCCGACAAAATTCTTGAGGCGCTCAACATACAATCAAAGATGCCTGAGAAGTGTAAGAAGTCGCCAGTTAAAACGGCAATCAAATGCTTCGTCGGGGCGTGGGGATTTATTAACTCGACTCTCGTGTAAGCTAAGCTACCGCACCCTCAAAGTGATCACTCAATCCGCCACACTGCTAACGATACCCGGCGCGCTGCAGTAACACCACGTCTGGGGAAATCGTGCCCGGCGACTGGGCATATCCCGTACCGTCCGGCATGTCTCTGTTCACGCCCAACGGCTACACGGCCTTGCTCGTCACCGCAAACGACACGACCCGACCTGATCTGCGACCGCAAGGACTGGATCAGTCCAATCCGGACGCTTCTCCCGATTCGGAGTGGGCCAAAATTGGAAAATACAGCGTCGCAGGCGCCGGCCCGTACCGTCTCTCGAACGTGACTGACGACAAGGGTCCCGACGGTCCCCAAGGCATCAACTCTGGGGCCTTCTTGACTTCCACGCTGCCAGCACGCATCGGACCCTTTGAGTTCACTTTCAAGTTCTACAACGACTGTTCGGAGTGGAACTTGCACCAAGACGTCGGATCTGGCTTGCAAAGAGTTGCGTGGTATTACAGATTGCCTGACCAGGAAGGTTTCTAAGTTTGGTAAACATGTAGAGATGCCTTGTACTTATGCGTTTCGTCCGGATTTTCTGTCTCACAGTGATATACCATAAAGGTTCATGAGTGGGAAGGCTACTAGACAGCATTGACAATCTAAGTTCGGTCCTGTTCGTATGAGTGTCGTCGATGCCGGTTTCTGGAAAATCGTAAGAGGTCCGATTATATTTATCATAAAGACAAGCAGTTAAAGAATCTGAACAATGAGAGGATTGTGTATAAGCCAGTCGCGTCGCGAATCTATGCTGTTGGATAAGATGTAACGCACTTCATCTGAACCGGCCCCGTATGGTGTGTTACGCTCATCTAGTAGGAAAGGGAGAACTTGAGAAACTGCTGACTGTGTAAACCTGTGAATTTTTGAATTCTCAAGATACACTGCCGTCTTTGAGTTATCGCTGGTCGCCAATGTTACACAGAGTGACCTCAAGCATAGAAATCATCGTGGTTGTCAAAGTTGCCCCTCACCAGTGAGGGGCCCCGTTACAGTCACTTGTGGGTCGCTGCTTGAAGATGAGATTCGTGGGAAATGGTATCATCCGGGCGAGCTTTTCTACCTTCACACAACCCCCCCTCCTCCAAAAAAGTCATTGTTTGTTTCACAGAGCTCATCCAAGGAAATAATTTCTCGAAAACCTGCTCGTCAAATCATGGCGACTCAAAACCAACGTCTTACTAACTATGTCTCTTTCCGCCGCCAAGATGGAGGCCTTCCTCAAATCGGCCACCTTAACTTGTTGCACCAGACGATCCAGCCGCTAACACTCGTCTCTGGGACGCCAATTGAAAATCTTTACCAAGTTATCGAAGCCGGCTCTCAGAGTATCGTAGCCGCTGGACCTACGATCGCGGCCGCTCAAGTCAAAATCCTACCTCCGATCTCGGGGCGGGATGTGCTAGCTGTCGGGAAAAACTACATGGAACACGCGAAAGAGTTCAATAGCTCCGGATACGATAGCTCCGATAAGGTAGATCGGCCTAGCCATCCGGTCATTTTCACCAAGAGGGCTACGTCTATCATCGCCGACGGAGAAGACATCTTTCTGCACAAGGGTTTCACCGAGAGCGCTGACTACGAAGGCGAAATCGGCGTCATCGTTGGGAAAGCCGGGTTCCGCGTCAGCGAAGAGAACGCCTGGGATTACGTGTGGGGATATACAATCATCAACGATATCACGGCAAGAGAAAGGCAACGAGACCATAAACAATTCTACATCGGCAAGTCACCTGACACTTTTTGCCCCATGGTTAGTACACCGAAGCTCACGCTGCGTATAACATGCCAATGCGGATTTTAAAACGTTATCAGGGGCCAATTGCTGTGCCAAAGGAGGACCTGCCAAAGACTCTGCGCCTTCAAACGCGTGTTAACGGAGAGCTCAGACAAAACGCAACGACTGAGGAACTTATCTTTTCCATTCCCCATCTCATCAGCACTCTGTCAGCTGGACAGACTCTTCAACCTGGCGATGTGCTGGCCACTGGAACTGTAGGTTATCGAGCAATGAAAGAGATGATACATGCTGACGTCGTATTGAGCCTGCCGGGGTGGGCATCGGCCGGAATCCTCCCGTCTTTCTCCGGCCCGGGGACGAAGTGGCCATATCTATCGATGGTCTCGGTACTTTAACTAACAAGGTAGCCGATGACTCGGCGGCGAACACTACAATTGATAGGATTAACTCAATCTCTGCTTTCCATACTACAAATGCAGCTAGGTCGGCCCACGGCAATGTCGGATTGACAACGGTGAACGCGAAGCCTCTTAATTACCAGCGCATTGGCTCCGGGAAGGAATCCGTCGTTTTTGTTCACGGAATCGGCGGAACGAAAGACTTCTGGTCACCATTCATCTCGACTCTCTCCCTCGCTGATTCCAGGTCCTTACACGTCTTCGATTTTGAAGGTCATGGTCTCAGTCCGACGCACCCTCTGAGCATCATCACGGTCGACTCTTTGGCGGCAGATCTGGGAGGGATCTTTGACCTGGCCGAAGCGACGCAAGAGTCTCCAGTTACTCTCATTGCACACTCATTCGGATGCCATGTGGCCATTAGGTTTGCCGTAGACCACCCCGAGCTGGTCAAAAAGTTGGTTCTCCTCGGCCCGCCTCCATCGCCGCTCCCCGCCTCGGTCGTCAGCACATGGTTATCAACTGCGGCTCTCGCCAGAAGCCAGGGCATCAACGCAATTGTCGACAATATATTGGAAACTGGGATCTCGGCTCATACGAAAAAGTCTAACCCTTTAGCGACTGCTGCCGTGCGACTGAGCCTGCTGGCTCAAGACCCTGAGTCGTTCGCGAAAGCATGTTCGGCGTTTGCATTGCCTGCGCAGCCTCTGACCCTAGACAAGCTCAAGCCGGAGACACTCATCATCACGGGTCAAGAAGATGCGATTTCCCCGCCTTCGCTGGTAGAGTGGTACGGGAAAAAGATCAATGGCGCCCGCCTTGAAATTCTACCCAGGGTTGGTCATTGGCATGTTTTTGAGGACACAATTGGAGTTGCAGAGATCTTAAGCGAGTTCATATGAACCAGGTTAGACGTCACATTGAAAATCGAGCTGAAATGTGCAGCTTCAACCTTAACCTTATTGGCAGAAGAATGGAAATCACGGGTTGGGGTTTACTCTCAAATGTCGTCAAAGGCTAGCGCGGAATTTCTGTCTCTGGAACTGTGAATATATTTTTTCTTTGCCTAAAGGATTCTGTCCCATGCTATCAAATATCCCTTACCCTAAAGTCGTTTCTTTCCTAAGATAAAGGTTTTTGTCTAATGTTAATTTGACAGCCTTTGTTGCCTGAAATGCGTGCCTTATGACATGGTTCACTTGAACAGATAACGAAAATCAAAACGTTCACTTCTGCAGCGTTAGTATCAGACGATCAGGGGGATATCGTGACACCCACAGTCCGGTCATATCGTCCATCTAAGCATCTTTAACAGATTCATCAATGCCTTCTGTGACGGCCATGATGTCGCCGGCGCTCTGCTGAGACTGCTGGCACATGCTCGCGAGAGTAGTACCGGAAAGTCCCTTCGGTCCCGCCTGGGGTGTAGAAATCGACAGTAAGGTGATTGCAGGCATCGCTGTAGCTTGTATGAGGTCCATTGCTGAACCACTGTTAGCACTTATAAGGAAAACACAAAGACCACGGTTAAACTCTGGAAACGCAAACAATAACAGCAAGTATACACGTGTCGTCAGAGCCGTTATGGTTGGCCCATAGTCTAACTAGAGGTTGGTAGGCGGAACGCAGCTCGACACTTCTTCCGTACATGTTGGTCGGGTTGAATCGGACGTCCATCTTTGATCAATTTTATTCAGGACCGAAAGCAGTCCTAGTCAACGAGGCAGCGATCCAATATTTCAAATAAAAAAAAGTTTGCAAACGACTGCAGCAACCAATGCTCACATAAGAGCGGACTCTGTAATTGGCAATGTCCTCCGAACGTGATGGGTACTATGGAACACTTGGGGTAAAAGCGAACATGCTCAGGACAAATGCAAACACTTCTATATCAATGTCTTGGGAGCAAGTCAATGGAGCATTCATCCGGAGAAAACGCGATTGCGATGGTGATGATGCCTGCTATTCTCGCCTAGTTGAAGGAAATGTTGGTTATAATACTCGGCGCTTGTTGGCCTGCAGACTTCTTGTAAGGCGAATCGCCCTCACCCGACATTTCAAGGTATTTAGTGTATTTGAACGGATAAATCATTCAAACTGAAAGAAGACAGTAGAGACTTTGGCCGCACTCGCAGAGATGAGCTGTGCCGCAAATGTGAAAGGGGCTGAAACTAGAGCTGGGAGAATGATGTACGGCCATATCCGGCCCTCACTTCCGGACGGTTGGCCCGAACGAGCAAGGTTTGGGTGTGGTTGGCGGAAGCTCTCTGGGTGGAGCGGCGCCCGTTTGGATTAGCGCTTGGGCCAGCAAGTAGGACAGCGGCTTTAGCGAGCCAATCGAACAACCACGTCAGGCATGTAGATAACCGCGCGGGATCAGGTACCAACTTCTCCAGTCCCAATGTCTCCCTGCCACGGGGCATTCACCGTCCACCTACACATCAAGGTACCAGGCGGCCACTCACCTCAGTCCCGTCCTAACCCACTAGGAGGCAGATTCCAATATCTGTTCCGATCAGAAGCTTAAGCCAGCAGGTCTCCTTTCCACCCAAGTCCTTCGCGCACCGAACATTTTGGACCAGACCAGTTTCGAGGACATTGATTCATAATGACTTCACCACCATCAACACCCCCTCAGGAGGACCCTACGTCAGAAAAACAGTTCAGGTTCATTGCCACCGGCACTCCTTGCGAATGGGCAGAATCCTATCGTCCAGGGGGCATTCATCCAGTACATTTTGGCGATGTCTTCAAGGGTCGATACGAGGTCATCCGGAAGCTCGGAAATGGATCTTATGGTTCTGTGTGGCTCGCTTTGGATTCTGCGTGAGTAAAAAATCATTTGAACCGAGCTCTTTGCGAAGTTTGCGAAACTGGCCGATGGGTTGCAAAGCGTACCTCGCTATATCGCCTTGAAGATCGAGATAGCGAAGCGACAAGAGCCCAAGGATTTGCCAATTCAAAAGCTCCTGGCAGAGAAGGCCATTAATGACGAAAATTCGAAATACGTTGTGAATCTTGTTGATTTCTTTTACCACCAAGGGCCTAACGGCAAGCATCTCTGCCTCGTCTTTGAGCCAATGGGGCCAAGCGTTTCTTCCATACTCAACGCTCCTCATGAGACGTACGACCCTTTGAACCCTCCTGTTCGACGATTCCAGACTGCCAAATCCAAACGCATACTTCGGAATGTACTCTTCGGTCTCCAGTTCCTCCACAGTAACGGGGTAGTACACGGCGATCTCCAATCTGGCAACATCCTCTTCGCACTCAAGGACCTCTTCACCGTTGCTGTAGACGAGCTCAGGCAAACCGAAAAAGACTCCAGGGTCGATGCCTTGCGCCGCATTGATGGAAAAGATGATAAATGGGCCCCACGATACTTGGTCGCCTCCCAACCGCTTTCAAAATACACTCTGGCAGAACCGAATGACGCCACGAAGCTTTCGGATCTTGGCGGCGGTAAGTATTCCGCCCTGTTCTCTGTCAGTTGGCTAACTTCATCACAGCCTTTCAAATCAATGATCCACCTGAAAGGGTTGTGACGCCATCATCACTGCGCGCTCCAGAGTTGATTCTGAATCAGCCGTTCGGGTTTGGCGTTGACATCTGGAGCTTTGGGTGTCTTCTGTTCGAATTCGTAACAGGCGAACCTCTTTTCCAGTTACCGCCTTTCGGTCTCAGCGACGAGTCATTGAGAGATGAACATTTGATTCAGATGACTGACATCATCCAGCCTCTGCCAGAAAACTTATTGGCAAAATGGCCATCGGCTTCCATGTACTATGGTCCCAACGGAGAACGCCTGGATGCTAGGCCTCAAGACTTCGATGAAGATATTTCTGTCGAAGACAACCAGGTAGACCAACAAGATATAGACGAGGATATAGATCCCATGGATGGAGAGGGGGGGTCTGACTTCGATATGGGTGAGCGGCTGCCTCCTTATCCATTTGAGTCGCTCGAAGAATTGATCAGCAACCACAAACCAACAAACATGGAGGAGGCAGAGGAGGAGCAGGTTGTTTCACTTTTGAGGTCTATCTTCCAGTATGATCCTACACAAAGGCCTTCAGCCGCGGAGTTGCTCCGTCATCCCTGGTTAGAGAATTAGTAATGGCTTGGCTCGGACAGGAGGTTGAGAAGGGCTTGGTTCTTATACCTTTGAGTAGTAGCATTTAAATTAGGCAGCAATGCCTTCAAGTTGAATGCCTGGTCTCAAAATATGCACAAGTCTTTGACGTCAAGCTAAGGTCGACAAGAACTTTGTGTTTCATGATAGCCCCTTAATCCATGAATACCATGTTCCCTTCATTCTTCTGATCCTGTCAGCTTTTGCCGATAATCTTCAAGTTTTTACTCCATAGCATTGTGGTTTAATGGGATGTTCATGCTGGCTTACCGCATTCCCTCCATTGTGAGAGAGGCAATTAAGCATACATCAGTCCCGAAGGGGTATGCACCAGATTGGGTCTCACTTATCATCGTGACAGCTGCGCTGATGTTGATGCAAGACGGATTGTGCTATTGTTGTAGGTCTAGCTACTGCGCAGGGAAACCTCGCACAGTAGGCATCAATATCACAGCTCGATAAACAACAACTAAAAAATCGCATAGAGACGAAGAAGACATTGTGTTTTAGTTAATCCATGGGTATCTCGTCTGTTGTATCTTAGCGTGTACATGGTTGAATACCTGCACATGCTGTCGGTTACCCACTCTTGCAATTGAGTCGGCAGTTAAGAGAGACCATGATTTTTATATTATCCGGCTTAAGAATAGCTCATTCACCACAAGCGCTATCACGTTGGACTGAGAAAATCAGTGATGTAACTAGACCAGATTTGACGCGGGAGAGTGCGTAGCCATCTGGCCGAGAAATTAAACCCCTCCCTGCATTCTACCAGGTGAGACACATCCCAGCACCATGCTCACACCCGAATAGCCCTCGCCGCCGCCGCACAATTGCATATTGAATGAACCAATCACCATAGACCGAATCGAACCAAACCTCTCACCTGCTTACTGTGGGTCTCAAATATCAGAACAACCGTTATCCGTGGCTGAACGCAGATTTTTTTGCTCAAACATCTATAGAGCTCGCTGGATGTCCCGGATATTGAAAGCTTTTGTGGTGATCCACGACTGAGTCGAGTAGTTACCATGACAACTTCATCGATGGATTTCCAGCCTTGGTCGGTGTGGCCCGTCGCAGGAGCTTCGGTCTTGGTGTACTTTCTGACAAAGTTCTACCTTGGCCGAGAGAAGATATGGCGACTTCAAAAAGCGAACATGGTAAGCTTCAGATTTTTCGCCAGATCCAACGTACCAGAAGCTGAAACAACTTGTAGCCAATGCCGGAGTTTTCTCGCCTCGCGGGCCACTTCCCAATTCTTATCAAAGTCATGAGAGCGCTGCCGCCTGATTCCACCATTCATAATACTTTGTGAAAGATCTCCAGAGACCATCCCGAAGGAATATTTTACCTCAGTCTCTGGCCCTTCAGCGGTACTACTATGATTCTTTGTGACGCCAACGCGGCGTCACAGCTTGACAGCTTCGTTCTCGGCAAGGGGTCTGACATTATCGAACCGTTGGAGGGGGTTACTGGGGGACGTAGCTTGCTGACGATGCGGGGCGAGGAATGGAAACGATGGCGGCAGCTATTCAATGGAGGATTCAGTGCAGGCTACATGACTGGACTAGCGCCCTCAATCGCAGATGAAGTGGCAATCTTCCGTCAGAAACTCTTGGGCCGGTGCTCGCTGGGTCAAAGCAGCGTTTTCCAATTGGAAGAACTGACGCTGAGATTGGCATTCGACATCATCGGATCGGTCGTGCTGTGAGTATTTACCAAAAGATCTGCTGTTAATCGTGCTACTGAGGTAGAGTCTAGTGATGCACAGCTGGGCCATCAGACGATAGATCATCCGCTAGCAGTTGCTTTTCGGAAACAGATCGAGTGGGCATCTTTCCGGGTGCCACTGAGCCCGCTGGATAGATATCTCACTGTCCGCCCACTCGTCCTGTGGCTGAACGGCACAGCAGGTCAATCGCTACATCGCTGACGAAATTGATAAGCGTTTCGAGGAGCGCTCCGGAGGCAGAAAAGATCCACTCGGCCCGGTACAATCAAAGTCTGTCGTTTCTCTCTTCATTGACGAATATCTTAGAGAGACAGGAGAAGCAGGCTCTTTCGATAAAAAACTGAACAGAGGATTAAGGAAATCATTACTCCTCAAGTACGGCTTTTCCTATGAGCTGGTCACGACACAACCAGCAGCACGCTCCCGTACTGCTACTACCTGCTCTCGCAGAACCCCGAAATCTTGTCACATGTGATAGAAAAACACCACAACGGCTTCGGAACCGACCCGTCAGAGACCCAGGACACCATTCACGAAGAACCCCAGCGCCTCAACGAGATACCTTACACCACGGCGTATATCAAAGAGGTGCTGCGAATTTTTCCTCCTGCCGCCGCGTTGCGTCGAGCACGGCCTGACCTCGACATCGTCGACGGAAACGGCTGCGTCCATCCTACTGAAGGGTGCAACGCTTTTACTCTAAATCTCGCCGTGCACCGCAATCCCAAGCATTGGAAGGACCCGGACACCTGCATCCCTGAGCGCTGGCTTGTCGGCCCCGAAGACCCGTTGTACCCCCCGAAGGGCGCCTGGCGGCCGTTCGAGTGGGGGCCACGGAGCTGCATTGGACAGACTCTAGCAATGACCGTGTTGAAGATTGGGCTCCTCATGACTGTAAGGGAGTTCAGCATCACACCGGCATACGATGAATGGGATCAACTACACCCGAGGTCCGGAGTCAAAACCTCGAATGGCAATAGGGCGTACCAAGCGGCGAACGGCGGAGGAGGGGCGCGTCCGGCAGATAGGCTCCCTGTCAGGGTTGAGTTACGGAAGCAGTAGGATATGAGAATACAGAAAGTGTAGGGTAAAACCACTTTGATATTCAGGAAAAAAGCCTGTTCTTTAGGTTGTCCTTGCGCGCGGGGTGCGATAAGTTTCATTTCAGTAAGGGTATCAGCTTAGTTAATTGTTACAACCTAAGATTGGCTTAGCAATGTTGGTGCAGGAGAACAGGGGAAAGAGCTGAGACACCAACGGGTTAGACATAAGGGGAACGTCATCAGGGACATATATAGAAGAACTATAGAAGTAAGTCACATAATAGATCACTTTAGATCATTATAATCTAATAGTAATCCTATACTAAGGATCTCTAACCTATAAAAGCAATCTAATACTAAGGATTACTATTATAAAGGATAATCTACTAAGTATAAAAATAAAAAGGATACTTATACTCTAATAGCTTTTATAGCTCTTTAGTAGTTAACTTTATAATTTATTTTAAGATATTTTTAACTAACTCTTTATAAACTAATTAACTTTATATTAACTTACTTTATTAACTTATATAATTAATTACTATATAAGCCTAAACCTATTGATTATATTAGGAAGACCAGCGCAGCACCCCAGCAAGATTTAGTTAGCGTCTAACCTCAGCTTCTGTTAGCAGACCCCTTACTGTCAGAAGGCTGGCCGTAACATTAATGTGGTTGGTACCAGCCAACGCAAAATGCTTGAACCATAAATTACCAAGGGACTGGAGTAGTTTTTATATTGAGTTTGCCCATAGGTGGAGTATAGAGACTAGGTAGAGACTGGAAGGGGCTAATAACATTTAGTTCGGTATGCTGGAGACAAGGAGTCACATGTTATGTATGTCACGGCAGCGGCCGGGATCATCATAATCCGTAACAGTTATGATAAACCAGGTCTCGCGGTCCCCAAAGACCCATTTCCCCCTCTCTATCCGCGACTTGCCTCGTACACTATTTGGCATCAGCCTGTGGTTGTCTCTACCCATTAGGAAGCTCCCCTACAGCGGCACGGCAGCCCCCCTCCACTCTTTCCGTAGCACCTACGGCGAAGAGAGCTGGTACTGTAAAGGTTTTGATTATGTCAATATCAGCCATCGCTGCCTCGATGGTGATAGTGATAAAAAGGAGGATAGACAACAGAAATTACCAAGCCAAGACTGCCAACCACTCGCAGCGACCTTTCATGTAAATTTCCCTACACATTGATGTACCGTTGAAATTCGGTTCGAAACTGAGGAGCCTGCTTTGATCAGTATGACTGATTAGAAGCAACGGTAGAGAATCTTAATCATGTGGTGTCTATTTTTGGAAAGGCCATCTACTATGCTTGTTCAAAGTGATTGTTGAGCGTGGGACTTTGGTCCTCATCAGGCGGAAGCGAGCAGACCCAAGTGATTAGTCATGGTCAAATGAAAGAGCCGCAAAATCACTCCGTACCAGGGATTTGAACAGCCACGCCTTGGCTTCGCGGCGCAGCTACAGATGCTTATGCTTGTGTGCGGCATGGAAGAAAGCTTATTGGTGACCGGAGCGTATTACACCTTGCATGCAGATGTTGCATCCCGAAGACCACAGTTTGGCTCTCCGGCAATACTGAAATATGGACGGTAGACCAGTGGCGAGGGTCACATAGCTTCTGCTGTATTTTTGATCAGTACGGGCTTTTGCCTACTGATCCTGAAACACACGAACCTCCTCTCAACTTGTTAACATTTGATTGAGGCGTTCTTCTTCTCACAACGCCTCCAAAGTCCTTCGAGCTTGCGCCATCGGCTGTAAATGAATAACACGCAGCGTTGGCCAGCTTTTACAGGCTTTCGTTACACGTATGGAAACAGTCAAGCACGCCGACAGCGATGCGTAATCTACATGCGAGGAAATGGTTCAGAAACGGTCAAGCAAGGTGAATTGTAGTTGATCTACCCCACTTCCTTTCAAAATTAATTGGAACAAAGTAACTCGTTGGTGATGACCCAGGCTGGATTCAATGTTCTCTTAAGGGTGACGGAGCATGCTGCCTCAATGATCTAGAGCCGGCAACAAAAGATTTCGAAGATGATTAGGAGGATGTGCCGCAAAAATGACGCCATTAAATTAAGGACAGTTGTATGCGCCTTATATCCCTCATGACAGGTTCTAAGTACACTCAGTGCAATGAAGTTTGGAAGACAAGGAAGTCGGTTGCGGGAATGGCTCAGTACTCGGACAAATTCAGGTGTCTATTCGGACTTGACTGTCCACTTCCCGTCCGCTTCCCGTCCGCTTCCCGCCGCGAAAAGTAACGCGGGCAATAGTTAGAACAAGTCAACCGGCTCGGCGATTGGCCGATGGTTTCTTGGCGCGGAAAAAAACCCATATCTACGGATATAACCCACCGGAACCCACATCTATGTACGATCGCCCAGTCGACAGTGTGTAGTGGATGATGCGCGCTTGTCTCATCTTCCAGATCGGATGACCTTCAGTCACTATTGACGGCTATGATATGGCCAGACCGATTAATACATGTCCGGGCTTGCGTTTGACTGTATGACAGCCGTGTCAAGCTGAAGAACCGGGCTGGCACGATCGTTGTTGACGAAACAAAGTGAGACTAGCACACTAGGCGGGCACTTACCACTCTGGCAAAACAGGGAAACCGTGATATCCACCACTGACTGCCCCACGCGACTCGCAAAGCATCGAGCGAGGGTCATATCAGGGATCAGCGGGTGGCGTACATAGTACACTAAGAAATCGAACCAATACGAAGACCTCATCAGTAGATCCAGTCTGGCTCGTCATGCCTAACAGCGGGAGCCTCCACATCTCCCGAAGTGTCAGGAACTTGGAGTGGCATCGGGACCCCTAGAAATGACCGCCTCAATCATCTTCCAAAAATTCTCGCAGGCGAGGATTCGGACAGCACAACGTCCGTGTCCGACAAGTTTCTCCTGCCTCCGTGACGTAGACTAGGAATTCTCTGCTTGGTGTGAATATCAGATATAAAAGACTGTTTTCTGTCACTTCTTCCCCTCATCAGCATCATCCATTACAACGATACAATTTGACCACACACTTCTCACGTCAGCACGAACATCCATTTGCGTCATCCATCTCTTGATTGCTTCCAGGCAAATACCATACCATTGCCAATACCATTCACAATCGCACGACACAGCATGGCTACTGAAGACAGAAAGCGACAGGTCATTATCGTGGGCGGCGGTATCACGGGCCTCACTCTGGCTCTGATGCTGCAGCAACTCGAAGTCGACTATGTCTTGCTTGAGGCATACAGCACAGTAACGCCCAACGTCGGAGCAAGTATCGGCCTCTTTGCCAACGGCCTTCGAGTTCTGGATCAACTTGGTCTCTACGAGGAGATTCTCTCCAAGTCGCAGCCCGTCGAAGAGACAATTGTGCGGGACAGCACGTCCGGAAAGCGGATTATGACACGAAGGACAAGAAACCTTACTACTGAGCGACATGGCTATCCGACCTTGTTCACGGAGCGCTACCGACTCATCTGTACTCTGTACGACCACCTTAAGGAGAAGGACCGCATCTTCGTCAACAAAAAGGTGCAACGGGTCGAGAACTTGGAAGATTGCGCCGAAGTCTACACCACAGACGGGTCGGTCTTTAAAGGTCAAATCGTCGTGGGCGCAGATGGCGTCCGCAGTACGATACGACAGGAAATGTGGAGGAACGCAGACGCCAACAACGACTCGGACGCCATTCCAGCGCGCGACAGACAAGACATTCCATGCGAGCACGCCTGTATATTCGGCACTGCTAAGTCGACAGAAGGTGTTGCGGCTGGTCAGGTCATCGGCGCAAGTGCTGAAGGCACGCTGGCGGGCTGCATGGGCGGGCCAGAAGGCGAGGTATTTATCTTCTGGTTTTGGACCCTTCCCACGTCGCAACAGTCGTGCCCCATCAACGATATCCCCCGTTTCAATGACGCGGACAAGGCGCGCGAGTTCAAGCGCGGAGGCAACTCTCTCGTGGCTGATAATGGGCTGCGATTTCAGGAAGTGGTCGACAATCTCGAGTACAGCGGTGTAACGGCGCTGCCGCACTTTGTGATGAGACGATGGCACTACGGCCGCATTGTCATTATCGGGGACGCTGCGCACAAGTTCAACCCACTCGTTGGCCAAGGCGGCAACAGCTGCATCGAGTCGTGCGCTTCCCTTGTGAATGCGCTGCAAGAGCAAAAACTCCTGGGTCCCCTAGCTACTGACAACTCCTCCTGGCCAACGTCAAGACTGGAAACGGCTTTCACCAACCTCGAACGCCAACGCATCGACCGCCTTGTGGACATGGTCGAGAAGTGCCAGGACGCCATGCGTGCTTCCGTTTGGAGCACATGGAAGGGGCGTTTGATGCACAAGTACATTGCACCTCTGCTGCCGACATCCACCTGGTTCAACTTCTACAGCAACCAGATCTCCGGCGGATTGAGCTTGAAGAGCGCAAAGCCCCCATTGCCGGCTCACAACTGGCCCTACAGCGACGAGAAGAGTGTCGAGGAAAAAGCCTTGAAACTCAGCAAAGCCAGTTTGGTAGCTACGCTCCCCATCGCTGCTGCAACTGCTTTCCTCCTTGCGAGGGTCGCTCGCCAGGAGAACGGCCTTGGGGGCTCACTGCTACTATCGCGTTTGATGGAGACGCTTTCTGGCTTTCGCCACTAACTTCACCAACATCAATACGCGCCATATATGGCAGCAAATATTGATCTGATGGTACGGGAATATTGCATAGATCTTTGGGCTCAGGTGTTGTTGTTTTGGAATGCATGGCCCGATGAGGTGCCCAGCGGTCCTTAGTTGTGAAGAGAATCTCCTCTGGTATATCGTCTTAGATCTGGATCATTTCATTAGTTTTAGGCTGGTTAATATATTTTCTTACTCCTCTGCAATATCTCTTATTTGTCCTTCCTCAGAAGACATGGTAACGAAGTTGAAAGTGACACTGTGTTGTTACAATAGGTTTGTAACCATTCCCGTCCTTTGCCCCGAGCTTCTGAGGATTACATACACGTGCTCCGTAGGTTCGTTGCTGGAACTTCCACCGCACCGTGGATAGATCTCACGACTATAGTTTGATCACGGAAGTCATAGTTATGGTCGACTGCGTTTTGTGTTTTACTTCATATTATACTTGGCTTCTTGGAATTTCCAGTTGACTCCCTTACGGATTCGACCACACGACTATGAAACCGCAGTTTGGCCTAACGCCTCTTCTGCTTTGACACAATCCGTTCATGATTGCGGCAGGTACGGAGAATGCATCGGGATCGCATTGTTTCCTGGCACGGGGGATTCACGACCTTGCTGGTGCTGATATTGATGTGATTGATCATACGGCGTGGGTGACCCCATCTCGCTTCGCGCCGTTGCAACCGACGCATCCAGCTCCGAATATCTGTGGGCATTTCCAGGATGGAAATCAGAGTTCGATGTCGTGCTATAATGCGACTTGTACTGCTGCGGCGAGCCGTGCATGCTCGTGCTGCCAGTGTGATGTGGTTGGATGACGGCTGGGGCGGGAGTATGAGGTTCCGTCATTGGACTCTGCTCCGTAATCTCAGCCAACCGCCGCTTGAGCGACGTGTTCTGCCTCCACAGCCAGAGAGTACAGAGCAGCCCAGCAAGCAAGGAGACGCCAGAAACCACGGCGAGACCGATAGTCGCGCTTTTGAACGGTGAAAAGTCATCGATGTTGCCATCGTCGCTGTTTGTCGTGTTCGCTGTGCAAACGGAATCCTGTGTCGAAATCGAAATCGCGTCGGGGGTACCGCAACAGGTAGTATTGGACTTTCCGCAGCAGTACTTGGCTGTGCCGTCATTGCATGCGGTCATGAAACTCAAGTTGGACGCGCTGCCACCCGACTGTTCTTCGGTCAGTTTTCGTCATCCAGGAGATAATTCCATTTGGGACGCGGCATTACCTCTTCGTCCATGCAAACATGAACACAAGCTTTACTCTTCCAAGTCTTATCCGTGCAGAAACCTCTCTGTGGTTGACCCTGGCGATTGATACATAGGCCCGATGAGGAGCAGATGTCCCGTTGTTCGGGAGGTCCATCCAGGGCGCAACAACTTGAAAAGACACCCGCTTGGTTTATGCCGAGCTTGTTGCACGGGACGTAGGTCTCATTGTTGGCCAGGTCACCGTTCGGCGCGTAGCATGATGCCCCTTGAGCCACGCCACGAGCAGCGAGGCCTAGAACCACTGCGAACAAAGACGTGAACATCTTGCAGGAGGAGCCGAGCTGCGCGGAGTCGATTCGCGCAAATTTCGTTGCAGACAGCCTCGGACACCGCGAAGAAGAAAGGGCAGGGGACGAGAGATGAAAAGCCAAATCACGGGAAGCGAAAAGTGATTAACCGGTACGGGGGGCCTCTGTGTTTATGAGGAGCGTCTACAGTGAGATACTACCAAACGCAGCCTATGATTCGATTCTGTCATCCTTTGCCTCCTGTCAGCAATCCTCGCAGCGTCTTACTGTCAGATGGTTGGGGGGCTCAGTCTTACTCCTACCACAAGATGCATCGCCTATAGCCAACAAGTTCACAAGCGATCCATAATAGGAAAGTGAGTTTCTATTGCATATCAACCCTAGCCTGCTCTGACCAGTCGGATGAACCGATTGGAGCAGGGTGCAGAACCACGTCAAGTAATAGCCCTGGTAACCGACTTGAGAGCTGACTGAAGACATCACCCTGCGGTCCAACCTGCGTTGTTATCGACCGCGACTCGGGAGATTATGCCCGTGATGGGATGCAGGCCAGGAGGGGGTGCAGATGGTGGGAACTACAATATGTTCACAGCTGCAGCACAGCCAGTTCGCCACCCAGAGCTTATTGTCGCAGTGCAGATATTGCCTGAATTCGAATTGGCAGTTTCGATCTGTATTCTCATACAACTACCTAGATAACCAAGCCTTTTACGACCTTTGATGTTCCTTTTGGACATGCGGCCTCCGAAGCTGAACAACCTTGCCGATCGAGCTGTAAACTACGTCTGTCTGGCGTGAGAGCACCTCTCACAGTAGCAAGAAGATACAAGAAAAAGGTGATTGAGAAATTAATTCCCTAATAATCTGTCATCACAATTGGAAAACGAATCATTTACTTCACTCATAATACCCATTTGTTCGTGCCTTGTGCCCACATACCAGTTCTCAAGCCCGTTTTCTGAGAGTCTCTCGAAGCTGCAATCCAAATCAGCTCGTTCTTCGCATATCAAGAAATAGCTTGGTGCTTTTGACAGAATGGTAATCTTTTTTTGCCACCCCTCATAGCTTTCATATATGCCTCTGAATCGGAATCGAGATCTGCTCGGAAGACACCGGCAACGTCCGATGTCGCTATCACCCGTGCATTTCATCTCAAGAATCATCAAACGGTCGCTCAGAGACGATCTTTTTGCAACAGAGCACAGTCCAATCATCAACCTTGCGGTCGCCCGCGTAAATGCGGAACTAGGGCGATTTTCTTGTGATGCGTGGCAGAAATCAGTAGGACCACGGTTGATGGAGAATCACAGGGGAGGGATTCGAACAAGAAAACGTTGCAAGGCTCGAATACACGGCCCACACTTGATTATTCGACACCACATCGTGTGTGTCCTTGCGATCGCTGATTGAGGCTGCCTTGACTCGTTTAGTTCAGATGGATCCGAGAACAAAGCGCAATTGACTTCTACAATTCCAACTTGAATCCATCGGCGGTCCCTCCTTTCGTCTAAAAGCTGAAAATGAAAAGGACTGGAAATTCATCGCGGAATGCTTTGACCATCCGCTCAAGGTATAAGTGACTCAAGCATCTCACTTGCTACATCTTCCTCCGATGTGCCTGTCATCTCGTGCATACTTTCCACCAGAGGGTAGCTCAAGACAGCTCTTTTTCTCATTAATCGACTATCGCTTCCTCCCGCCTCTTGTGTGGTGACGAATCACCCAAAAACAACACAACTCTGGAAACTAGGCGCGTGCTAGCCACTAAGGTTGCCGTGCTGTAACTGGAATGCCCTGCAACTCTTGCGACGACTGTAGTAGCTATTCGGCTTGTGCGATGCATTCATGTAGACTTTTCTACTCAGAGAATATATTTAATCGCATTCCGTGGATAGTTATGATAGTTAGTTATGCAAACAGCAAATACGCTACGTTTTGAGTCTTCTTCTCATTCCTTCCAGTGCTCGCATTAGAGTTTACGGTTGATGCATAGAATGAGCCGACATCAGGTACTGTTTCGTTCTGTACATGGCTAGGAGCATTTGACTTTGCTTTGTTAACCCACACTTGCACCCTTCGACGGCTTTATAGGCCAGGATCTTTCAGCTTGCCGCGCACTAGTGAGCCTTCTCAAATATACTTTAACAGCTAATGTTGCCAGCCGATTTGACTCTGAAGCCGGTTTCACGTACACTAGCTGAGACAAGGTTAAACTGCTCCATATAGACTCGTCCGCTGCACGCCTTGCCGGACTGGTTACCTCAGCCCACTATCTTACAAGGCCAGTGTGGAATACCGACATTCTCCGACGACGTATTGCGTATTGAACAAAGGTACGGTGAGGAATCACCGATTTTATCTTTTTCCAGAGCATCCTCTGGTGCTTAACACAACATCAACAAGTCTGGCCGTTAGAAATCCAACTCTGACATATAATTACATGCTTGAACAGCAGTGAAGCATAGGAAAATTCTGAGCTTTGGGATGCCGACAATGCTAACCAAAATGTGCATAAGCAATAACAACCTGGCGGGCTGCTCCGGGCTTTTGGTCCTACTGAACCACCGTGACATATGGGACGAAGTCAAACATGGAGCCTTCGGCGGTATAACCTTAGTGCTGCTGGGAACCTTCGCAAAACTGGGCCGTGACCCTCAATTCACCTAACCCACATAACAAACAATCCAAATTCGCCCTTCTAAGAACGACGAATACGGCTTGAAATGCGATAATCTTGCTTTCCCTTCCCCTCGGAACTTTCATGGTATCAACCTTCTGGTTTTAAGCCGCCGGTTGTAGAGCAGCCGGCGCTCTATCGTCACATGCAAGTTGAGGTTGCAGTTATCACGGCATAGGAATTCTGCCCATTGGACAATATATAGCATGTTCACATTACTTCCGTATGTCGAGGTGCTTCAACGTACCCCTGATCCGGGGCTTAAATACTTCAAACCACCCATGAATTCGAGAGAGAGCTGGTTTAATCTTTGGGCATAGAATATACAACTTACGCTGCAACCCTTCAACCACGTCACTCTGACACGGAGTACCGGACAACGCTTTGAGAAAGTCACGATGCCTTTCCGTTTCATGACCTTTCTTCTGTGGGGTACACTCTGCCTCGGATCTGCGCTCCCTAACGCCGAGGATCCAAAGTTCCCCTTCCAAGTTCCTGACCCAGAAGCGAACCGTTCCCCCTGCCCTTTCCTCAACACCCTCGCAAACCATGGATACCTCCCCCGTGACGGGAAGAATATTTCCATGACGCAGTTCACGACAGCGTTTGCCACTGCGCTCAATTTTGACGAAAACTTCGTCTTCGGAGTCGCTGAGCCAGCCTTTGCAACGTCGACCACTGGCAACCCCAAAACTGTAAACCTCAAGGATTTGGAGAAACACGGCGTCATCGAGCACGACGCCAGCCTCTCCCGCGCGGATGTCGCTGTCACCGGGAATGCGAACAAGTTCGACGCAGCGGTCTGGAATGGGGTCAAGGCCCACTTCACCGGTCCGACGGTTGATGTGAAGACAATGGCGTTGGCACGAAGCGACAGGATCAAGGTCGCGAAGTCGACGAATCCAAGCTTCCAATTAACGGAGAAGCAGGTTGGTCTCACTTTGGCGGAGGCTGCGCTGGCTCTGGGTGTGATGGCTGGCGACTTCAAGAATCCGCAGGCGCCGACGCAATATATAAACATCTTATTCGAACAAGAGCGATTTCCTTTCAACGAAGGGTTCAAGACGTCCGGAACAAAATTGACAAAAGACATGGTTGAGGGCTTGGCGGGGCAGATAAAGCAGGCTTCACCACCTTGAGAGATACTGGAAGTTTTGCTATACGGTGACACTTTTTCTTCTTAGATGTGGATATTAAATTACAATTTTTTTTGTCGCGTCCGAGCCCATCAATATGGCACCTATTCGAATGTACGATGTTAACCTCTATGATCATCAGCTTCTGATTATGTCGCACCGGACACCACAACGAAGATATCTAACGTCAAGCCTGTTTTCCAGTTCCACTTTTGAATTATCTGCTCAGAATTGCTCAGCAACAACAAGGATACTATCCAAGCAGGGTACTAACTAAGTGATCAGCATTGCGGTCATCCTTTAAATAAAGTCGTATCAACCGTTTTGGTGTACAAAACGTCCTCAAAACCAAACACGGAAGAAAGTTAAGTCAGGAAGGAACAGAGGAATCGCTATCCACTGCCATGTCATGAACGTCACTACACAAGCAAGAGCTACACGTGTGTATGCTGTCTGCTTATGCTGGTCAATGTGAATGGCATTCTTTGATATGGCAGTATTCACCGCATGCTCGGTCTTGTTGAACAAGAAAAGTAAACGGCTGTGCGGGCATTGGAAGCAACCGAACCCTTCATCGGAAGTTTGGGATATCCGAAACCCGCCCCTTGAGCCTTTTGCTAGTGCTCCTCAAGGGCAGTAGGGTGCCCCAAGCACACGCCGAAAAAACCGCCTCACCATTGCCAGTCGCCTTGGCTGGCAGGTCACAAGTTTATCGGACGCTAAAACAACAACCCGTGCGGGTTTTGCTATATTCCTCGCAGGGCCTGCCCTTTGAAAGTTTCACGCACGGCTGCTGTGCCCTCTGGCACGTTTTCTCAGGAAAACGTGTAGTGCTTAGCGTACCAAGCGGTATGTTTGAATTCGCGAGACGACGAATTGGGCTTTGAGCTGCGGTAGGAGTGAAATGAGCTCATCGTTGTCGTAGGTTGGTTATAATTGTGCGACAATGGAGAATGGCATTGCCGACTTGCACCTTGGAAGAGGCTCATATCCAGCGGCAGTGAAATCATCGGCCCTATATCTCGGGATTGACGGAACGTCCCCTCCCCCGCCCACACGTCCGGACTGGCGACCGTTGATGTGGGGCCCCCACGTCTGCAAGTTTGACCTCCTAAGTCTGTTGTATTCTTCAAGGGCATGTGAAGGGGCTTGGTCAGCTTACCCTGGTCCGAAACCATGACCGCGGCCGGGAGTGAGAGAGCAGCAGAACCCGACACACAGGCAAGCAGATGTACTCTAGTCACTTTTCCTAGTCGCTGGCAACGTCGGCAGCACCAGAAAAAGTTAGTGATCCGAAAAAAAAGGATATGGCAGGGAGCCAACAACCAGATCAGTCCATGTCCCCAAACTCACATATAAGTAGTTGAAACTTATGTGATGCAATAGATCAAGCAATGGGAAGTACAAAGCTTTTTAAGTATGGTATAACAATAAACTTGCAAAGCTGTGGCAAAGAGGCCTTGTTCGCCAATGCCGCTAACTCGGCACGGCTACGTGATCCGGAGGGAACTCGAAGCATTTGTCCTTGCCTAAAGAGGAGGCTCTCGCAGTCGTTCTTATTAGATGAATATTAGGGATCGACGTGTACTAATATTTACCTCTGACACTGCCCTATTCATTTGGGGTAAATCCGAAGCTCTCAGTCTTCCTGTCAAAGGCTCTGAAAGTCGTGATATATTCCATGGTGATAATACACTTAGTACTCATGTGCGTTCTGGACACCGCTAGACTGTACATGATCAGCTTAAAGTCAATATGATGCTATCATTCAAAAAGACATTCAGTCGGGAATAGAATTCTTGGCCACGTCCCCTATAGGCTTTTTAAAACTAGCAGTGCCTCGAAGCCAGGCATGAGGAGCAAGTGAACGTTCAAAACAACGTAAGATTCCTTTCATATTCGCCCTAGTTCTCTCGATTTGGTGGTACTTTGTGTTTATTTTCTCGAATTTCTCATTCCGCTAGACCTTCGCGAACGTATTCGGTCGCTTTACAATCAACAGTAACATCTAACCACGCACCGCCATAGCTGCGCACTCACATCATAGGACAATTGTCGGCTCTCTTGAGCGGGATTGAAATTGCTCGTTCATCGGCCAAGGTTGATGTAGTCTGTTCGGTCATGTTGTCTTTCACAGACTGGCCGTTCAGCTAACTCCGCTGCCCCGACGCCTCGACCGGTGTTGCAAACGCCCTCCTCGTGCGAACTCAAACGATAAAAGCTCAGTGGTCCAATGTTCTTCATAAGTTGGAGTAAGAGGTCAAATCATAAACTTGCAGAGACTCTTGACATGTGGACACATGAAAGTACGAAACAGGGATCGACTTTCATTCATCCGGTCATGTCGCTTTATCAACACTCGAAGATCCACACGTTACCACAGCAGGCTTGTAGGACGGGCATCCTTTTCGTTCTGAAGCTCTGGCACCGAAACAGCAAACAGAGAGCCTCTCCGCCTCCCGATGAAAAATTTTTGCTTGTTGATCAAGGAAAGCAGAGCTTATTAAAACCACACAATGTCGGTAGCGGGATACGGTGTCAAGATCGCCGGTGGTCTCACGACCATATCTTCTTTGTCTCCTCCTAGCTACGTGTCATTGTATGTTGACCGCCACGACTCATTTCTCTCAATGTCACTTCCTTTGATGTAAATTGTTTCAATCCAGTAGCGGTACAGCGTACCTGACGCTGATAAAAGAGGTGGAAAGGTCCCTGTTATCCCCGGCGCCTTCTCTTGAAACCACGCGCTCACTTCCTTGTGACATGGCTGCCACGAAAATACGACGATATACGAATAGTGTAACCAAGATCTCAAATTGAAAATGCTAGTCCAGTGCAGTAAGGCCGCAGTACTTATATCACTCCCGTCTCGACATCAATCCTTTCGTCTAAAAAAAAATCTTTCGTGTACATAAACTACGATGCAACTGCTCTCCCATCAGCTCGGGTCTAAGATGCTTCTCGGACAGTTTTACCATACACACTACTCACGCTCCTCCTAAGTCAATTTTGTTTAGTCGCTATCACATTTGAAGGTCACTCCTTCCTTGCCGTCACTCTGGCAGGCTTGTTTAGCATCAGCCTTACATCCCTTGCTATTGGGGGTGGTGTTCGCGGCGCAGCAGAAAGAACATTCTGTACCCTGAACGGCCACACCGCAATTCGTCGGTTTCTCACAATGACGGCGGAACAGTTTCTTCACGTTCTCCGACGATATAATGTTGGTGGTGTTGTCAGGTGAGATACTGCTGGAGGCGTTCACAGCACGTGCTGAGAGGACGTTGGTAACGTTTACGGCCGAGAGAACGTCGGTAGTGTTCACAGCCGATATGATGTTGCTAGTGTTGACAGCACGGGCTGAGAAAAGGTTTGTAGCGTTCACAACCGAGAGAAGGTCGGTCGTGTTTACAGCCGAGATAATGCTGCTGGTGTTCACAGCACGGCTCGCGATAAGGTTTGTAGCGTTCACAACCGATAGAAGGTCAGTAGTGTTCAGAGCCGATATGATGCTGCTAGTGTTTACAGCGCGGTTCGACAAAAGGTTCGTGGCGTTCACAGCCGATAGAAGGTCAGTGGTGTTGACAGCTGAGATGATGCTGCTGGTGTTTACAGCACGGTCCGAGAGGAATTTCGTGGCGTTCACAGCCGATAGGAGGTCGGTAGTGTTCACAGCCGAAGGCAACGCCGCCGCAAAGGGTAGCAGAGCGATGAGCATTCTGAAATGAGCCATTGTGGTTGGGTTCAGTACGGATCAATTGTCTGTGTGGTATAGTTACTGTCACAAGTCGTGTCACAATGTGTGGGATGACAAGTTGCATCAAATCCCACGCTGCGGATGGGATGCGAACCCCTTTATGTTGCATTCGTCTGTATCAACCCCCTACAGCAATGCAATCCTGTTTTTGAGCGCTGTGTAGGTTAAACTTCTGCCGCTTCTGTTTCAAGCGCGAATCTTCTGATGTTGGTGATGACGTTGGCAACTCAGACTTTTTTGGAGTCAACTCACCAAGCACTTCAGGGTGTTGTGGTGAGGGGTCGAAGGCTCGGCACGAAAGAAGTTAGCTTGTCATGGAGGAAACATGCTTCGGTGCCTGCCCGTGCTCGAGATGGATTCAGGGCGTGTTCAATGTGCGTTGCTGCTATCTGCATTCTCAGCGAACTCTACGAGATCTGGATGCGCAAGTCTTGTCCACTTGTAAGCCCTTGCGGGTTGCTTTGCCTGCGATAACGACCTTATAATTGGTCTTTCTCATCTGATGAGGATGAGAAACATTTACTGGTGATCGGTTGCTCAGGGAAGTGCCATCCAATGGTTCAATGATGTGACACACATTATCGCGTTGAGTTCTGGTAGACTGCGAAGTTTCCACCGCGGCTTCGGTATTGGTGATGGATTTTCAGGCATAGTTGCTTGAGTTCCCTAGCTTGACGATTTGCAAACTCTCTTAGACCCTGGGAAAACGAATCTTTCGATGCCGAGCCCTGTTTTGCTTTGTCTGGCCGGGACAACCAGGTCAAACCTAGCCTAGCCTGTACTTTTTTAGATATTTCTGCCCCTGACTATGTGGTCCGTGCTGCACGATTCTTTTCCTTACGCAGGCCGCCAACACCTTGCGTTTGATCTTCGAAGTCTAGTTGGACAGAGCACGGTATGATTGCGCCCGCCAGGGGAATGGGGACTAAGCTCCATCTCTGGGAGACGTCATCGAGGGGATGGGAAAACATAAACGCCGCCGACGGCCCCGGTCTTCTTACTCTGAAACTGAAAGAACCGATTGCGTACCGTTTTCTGAATAGCGTTGTGTGAAGGAGCAGTAATATGGCTTGAAACAAGCTTTTACTTGTCCCGGGTTCGCTGCCGTACGACGTCAAGCCCACTCTGTTGTACGAGTATAACTGTACGATCCGATTGGACGTGCGTTGGCCAGCCCATACGCTGACGTTAGACAAGATAGTCAGGGCTGTTTCCTGGGGCAAGCTTACAGTGACTTCAGGCTCATTTGAGTTGATTCTCGTGATCGCTGAACGGTTGAAACAAAACAATTAGATGCTGAATGCCGATCTCAGGAACAGAGACAGATCTAACCGTTGACTTTATCTCGTCAAAACGGAAGCTTCAAACAGTACACGCCCTGCGGATCGGCTTTCAAATTCGCTGAAATTCTCAAGGAGCCCAGTACCACGGAAAGCCTGGGGTATTCCTCACCAACTCGTGAAGAGCCTCGCGCAGAATCGCACATGAGCAGTGTTGTGTGTTGTGGCTGACGATACGGTATACTACTGTATTTACCCAAAGAAACTAGCTCAGCTTCAGCCCAGCAGAAAGGTGAGGACGAGCCGACGAAACGCCACGTCGTGAGATAAGCTCCCAGGCTAGTGTCAGGCGCGTAGCGCTTGACAAGCAGGCGCGAGTTTCATGCTTGTATGATGCATCATCGAATCTGTAACAGAAACACCTCCAGCGAAGGAGGCTTTCGAGGCTTCGTCGCCTTACTTATTCACCCCGGAGTGTGGCGTCTATTGTCTGATAATCCCTGCGAGGTATCTGCAAGTCCTTGGTAGAAGCCAATGCCGTACTCTACTTCGATCAGGAGGGTCCGCCTTATCCGTATGTGATGACAGACGCAGGCATATAGAGGTCCACTTTGTGTTCATAATGGGGTAAGGAAATCGATCTGTACGCGGGGAGCCTGTCGAATATGACCTCAGCCTTTGGGGTTTATCAAGGTCGCGTTCCTCGTCCGCAGTGTTAGAAGCGGACAATATATGCATGAGATAAAATGACGGACCGGAATGTTCAAGGTACTTAGTATAACTCCCAGTCTTCAAACATCCCTGCCGTTTCTGCATGCTCTCGCTGGGCATGGAAATTCATGTCATGTTCTGTATGCAATGCCGTGTGTGGAACGGCCCGTGCAGTGGGATACCATGCAAAAACATGATCACATGTGATGCAATCTCGAATGGTGCGAGGGATTAATAATGCAGAAACAGATGAATGCGCGATTTTGGTGTATTATGTAATATCTATACGACCATTTATTATACAACTTTTATACACAACTTCTATTTGTTCGCACGACCATCACTCAGCAGCAATGCCATAGCCCAGAAGCGGCTCAGAGCCATCTAATAAACCCGAGTGTTGGCGAAAAGCTTACTCAAGGTCGAACTCGCTGGGGCCAGTGTAGCTCTCAACGATAGCGTTGGGCTGGTTGTAGATGACGAACTGGTCCTTGGGGAGGAGGTGGGAGCCAGTCTGGTTGGAGCTGGGGGTGACGGGCTGAGAGACGGTCAGAGTGAGGCCGAGGTCGCCTCGGACCACGTCGAATGTGCGGGAAGACAAGGCGCAGGCGCCCTCCTTGACGTCGGGGAGGGTGCCGTCAGTGTTGGCGGGCACAAGAGCGGTGCACTGGACACCGGTAGTCTCCATGGTGCCGGGCTGGATGACGTTGAAAGTGTAGCTAGATCGAAACAGTTAGCGTTTGTTGCACTTCCCGTGAGCAATGGACTCGTGTGTGATCCGGATCGTTGGGGAAAAGGCACTTACAGGCACTGAGTGCTGTGGGGAATGCAGCCGGCGCTGAACCCGGAGACCTTGAAGGTCACATCGCGCTTGCCAACAACGGCGGCAGAGGCAACGGCGGCGGTGGAGAGGAGGGCGAAAAGCTGCATTGTGGCGGTTTTGTGAAGGTGATTTGAGAGTTGGTTATTAGAAAAAATTGGTTGTATGTCTTGAGATGCTTTGAGATGTGATTCTTGTTGCTTGTGGGTTGCAGAAGATTACCGACCTCGAAGGGCAACCTCAAAGCTCCTTTATACTGTTCTTCGTTGAATTGGATCTCGGTCAATACGAGCTGTTGAAGTGCCAGTCCACCCGGCAATGACGATCGTCAAGGACGATCGGTGGATACCGGGGGTATCCGTCTCGTATTGAGCCCCTTTGTTCCGAAGGACCAAGTCCCAATTTAGTAAGAGGGGACGTCATAGCCCTCTGGGCCCTACATGACGTCGTGTTAGTAAAAACAAACATGTTGTATACTCAACACTTAGATATACTGCTTGATGTTGGACTTGAAGAATTACTCGCCTCTGAGAAATCATTGAATGACGTTTAAACCTGCTTTCCCTAATCAAATGCGGGTTCACATGTAGTCCAACGTGCATGCAATACTCCCACCAAGAAGAGGCCGCTCAGCATGGTTCATCTGAAATCGATCCGACCAGAAGTTGCCAACGTGGATACTCACACCTGCAGTGCCAGAATGATCAATAGTCGCCTGACCACACCTGACCGGGCGGTTCCAACATCCCGACAGCTCCAGCTTTTCTTTCCCCTGACGGGGGTTTCGATGGGTCGGAGGGCGGGCATTTCTGATTTTGTCCGAACAAGGAAGTAATTGGGCAACCCCGCATTTTTTGGGTCTCCCGAGCTATTATGCATGGATAACAGGCCCTGTTCTTCCGCTTTTAATCTATCTATTTTAGGTAACGTGCATACATCATCCCTGCCGTGATCCCCCGTGCTCGGCAGTAGCCCAAGCTCCGCGGAATGTTCTTCAGCCCAGTATGACGATCCGACAACGCTTGTCAAGCGCGATCCCGCACCTCGGATGAACTTTTCGAACTGTGCCCATGCCGATCTCATCCGCAGCACCCGGTGGCATGGTAAACCGACAGCGAGCGTAATGCACCGGATGCAACGTAGCAACCAACAGTGGTCGAAGAGTTTCCCCTAAAATAGTTCTGGTGCGAGAGATCATGTCGGTTTCGGCGACCGCCGATGTTGTCCAAATAGCAATCGCTCAATGCCACCATGAAACTACGAACGAAGACGACGGGCATAAAGGGAAGGGTCGCTAATCTAATGGCCGAATACGGTTCGTACGTTCAAGCCCGACAGCGCATTATGCTTTAAAGATTCATCACAACAATAAGATCGGCCTTCCTATACGACGTTGCCGTGTAAGTGGACACGACCTGATGCGCCTTCGTCGCTGGGATTAGTGGACAATGATGTAATGGGCCAAATACGAGCTGAGATGCCGCTAGATGTTTGCTTGTTCAGTGCGGGCTGTGGCTCAGTCGACTTGGCAGGTATGACTTTTTGAATGTTGCAATGAGCTTGGCCTCTGAAGAACTTAATCCCGTGAGTTGCAGTAGCCCTTGGTGCAGGCAATAAGGGATTAATACGAACTGCCAATCAGTGTTTTCGTGAAGTGTCGTAGTGATTTTGGTCTCTGTGACGTACAAACAACGACTCGACGGCAAGATAAGGATGTAAAGGAGAGTAGAATGGACACCAAGAGCCAAACCGAATATTCTCGAAGCTGGAGGAGGCTTCATTGTCGCTCTGCCGCCTGACGGGTTTCGAACGTTGGCATGATGTAGCATGTTCTTAACGGTGTTGTAAACGGGTACCGATCATGTTTCATAACTCCGGCCAGTCTACGAACAATAAACGGTGATTTCCACTGTCAATTAATATAAGCCAATCATTCGTAGAACGTAACTAATAGAAATTTTAACTAAATCAAACTGTGAAAGTGAAATTTAGAAACATAGAAAGGCTTATTTTTTATGTAGTATATTCTAATCTCTTATACTTTTTACGTATATTTGCTTAAAGCTGTGGTGGAATGTTCAGAGTCCTGAATAACGTCCAAAACCTGGCCAGAGTAGTGTTATGGCGTTGTAGTTTCGTGACACGCGTCTTGACATAGCAACCTGATTACACTGGTAAGCCTTCCTAATTATAGACCCGCTATTGACGAACTGCATCACAACCTCAAAGCCGCTTGTTGCGCAGTGCAGGACACACCTTATGTTCCTCAACATCTCGCGTGATTCGTCAAATCGCAGTTTTTGTCCACCCATGTTTTGCCACACAGCATTCAGAAGGAACATAACCGACAATTTCTTTCAAGCCCAAGTACTGACCGATTCTATCGACCCGATAACAGCATATATGATACTATTAGCCGAGGCTCCGCTTAAGAATGTGTTCCCTCTCAGGACAGACGAGAAAAAACCATCTGTCGATCCGTGGGATTCAAAGAAGAGGAGGTTCATCTGATAACAATCAAGGAAATCGGGAGGTCGTGATTCCGCGAACCAGGGTATCAGGCCAGGCTAGCCAGTGATTTCTGCTTGGTGAGGGAAAACAAGGAGTATGGACGCTTCATCAGTTCAACGGTACTCCAGGCCTACATGGTTCGGTGATTAGGCGGGCGAGCAAGACCGGATTGACTTGACCACGGCACACTTATCCATTGGTTGGAGTCGGGCACACCGCTTATGGACTGGGTAATGCAACCCCACACAGCCTGTAATACATCTGAGTGAAAAGTAAATGAATCATTTCATTTACGGAAACGGCTGTTGAAAAACACCCTCAGGTTTCGCTGCCTTGGCTTGAAAGGAAGTACAGCACTACTAACTTCATCCTTGCGGGCTCGGACACCACACTTTGTAGTGATAGGGTTGAGCGCTGCGACAAATAGGTCGATACTGGGATCATTACTGACCCAAAGCATGTCGCTCTTGATAAACTTATAAAGCCCGGGGCCGCATGGCGAATCTTCTGTTCAGTGTCCGCAAAACTGCATTACGACTTAGAGATAACTGAGAACTGGAGGGCAAGAATCGATGTGAAGAGTTGAAGGATGTAAGATTGGAATGACAAGCAAGAAAAGTAAGACAATTGCAGTTGCGCTGTCTGAAAATCATTTCTGTGTTCTTCAATTGCAGGACGAATCAGCTCATGTCAAGACCTACAGCTTTATGATGCTAATAAACGTACAGGTGAACCCCATGTTTTGATTAGTTCAACCAACTTTTCTAGAAACGAAGTCCTCAACCTTCCCGAGGAGACTGTGTTGTTCACAAATAGGCACATCAAACCGTCGATCGTACAACAACAAATGCGAAACCGAGGGGCAAAAGCTTCGGTCAATCGCGCGGACAAACTCGGCGACGCCAAAATACCAAAAGTCCGAAACCCCACCTCCGTAATATCCGACGCCGCGGTAGCAAAGCGTCTGAGCTCCACCGCCGATCCAGACGATCTCTTTCGGATGAGAAGATTGTAATTGATCGCAGACTTTCTCCAGTGGAAAGAAGCGATCCATGAAGGTCAGGCTGTGATGTTTGGGAATAATTATAAGCGTTAAGCTATAACATCCGAGTCGCCTTGAAAATTGAAGAGCCTCCACGCACTGCTAGATCTTAGCCTTGATGCCAAACGACGACGAATGACCAGTCAAGCTCTGAGACACAATCAAGCCTTGAAATTCTAGAAATTGGTTATTGACGGCAAGCGAAGACGGCCGAGTTTAAGCCTGGGACAGCTTTTCTCGGTTCGGGTCACGCCCCACCCCTGTAGTAAGATACACAACCATGTGGAATCATCTTGCTTCACCATCTTACCTCTCGATATCTGCCGCACTTGTCTTTGTTTTCTGGGCTGTGAAATGGCGTGAGATCAAAAGTAGCAAAGTGGGGCGGCCGAAGGCAACATGGAATGAGATAATGGTCGCACAACGAATGGCGAAGAGCTATGTAGGAACTGATATACAGTGTGTATTATGGTTATGACAGTCTTCGTGCGGAGAGACCGGAATTTACAAGTAGGATTCACGTGCACACGTGGGGGAGAACGGCAACGACCACCGACTTGGTGGCGCCATGGTTGTAAACATATTAAGAGCAACCCACACCTACGAATGATTGCGTTAGTATATATGTGACGTATCTATACAACAACAAACGGGAGAGAGTTTCTCTCACTCTGGCAGCCTAGTTTGCGGTACATTTTCCCGCTGCGTAATAACCACAGTAGACAGAGTACTTGACGGCGACTGGGTCGTCAAACACATAGTCCTTCGTCGAGCCTCTGGCTCCTCGACAGATGCCGCACCGGTGAGTCGGATTGCCGTCGGGATTAGGAAGGTCTGACTCTGTGTCCTTCATTTCACCGCCGATATCGTTTCGGCAGTACCATTGCGCATTGGATGCTGGAAGGGCCGAATAATAAGAGTCCAATCCAGATGGCTTGGTATAAAAGTAGGCGCAGTCTTTCGCTGCTGAAAACGCAGCCGTGGTGGCTAGGACGAGGATGACTGAGGTTCTCATTGTGAACGATGTCGTCGAGTCAAAGATTTCAAGGAGTGTCAGCCTATACCGCGAATCGATGAGATAAAGACATGTTTGCGCTCGTTAGAAATGACAAGTTTAGTGGTTATTAAATGAATATGCATCTTGCTCTTACGTCTTATGACCTACTCTGACTCGTTCACTATCGTTTTTCCCCTCGAGTCATACTGGAAAACCAACGGACAGACAAATCCGATTGTTATTTGCAGGCTGTCTCTACATAGTAGGTACCGTGACTAATCTCTGCTTGACTCCAATCAAATAGAGTTCTCGTTGAGCGACGCTAGTCACAAAACGGGCGAGTGTTACAACAGATCGTCTACTGTCTAATCAAAATAAACTACCCTCTGAGCTAAGATAACAGCTACCTTAAAATGAGCTCAGTGCGGAGGTACCATGGCCCCACTATGTGTAGCCGTGTGGTCTAAAACCCAGCCTGATGCAAATGCTGACCGACAGATGTTGAACCACATGCTGAGCCCCTGGCATTTCTAATATAAAGTGAAGTTTTTTACTCGCATCAAATTTAGCTAGTTTAAGTGCTCCTTCGCACGACATGTATGGTAGCTTCCTTGGGAAAATATTCTGCCCTTCACCCGGCAAAGCCTCAGAGAGATAACCGCACTCCCCTCTCAATATTACCTTAGTCAGGCATCGTGGTCTTCGGTACGACCAACAAGATTGATGCCGCAGATTCACCGAGAAATTGTCAAGCACGCATTTTTTTTTTGTGCATGGCGATTAGACCGCTGCGTGCAAGGTAACAGGGCGACGATATAGATCTTCAGTAAGCCCCGACAGGTCTGTGAAAGCTTCCGAGGCGACGGCAATCCTTTCTGCGATGCTAAAGATACAGGCGGAGCTCCAACAACTTGACTCAGGATGAACACGCCCGAGGCATCGCTCCTTGACCGCGAGCTTTGCCTATCTCGAGTCGCCGCTGCGTGTCCGACCCCTACACATTACAGTCGCCCCGAAGGTGTAAACAGCACTCCACTCAGCCGATCCTCAAGAAATATGATGTTTGGGTTCTGGACGCAATCTTGCGCATGAGAGGTATTCAACGGTAGCAAGAATTTGGCAATCAACGTCTCTAACTGTCGGAATAACACGTCGGGTTCTGGCTGCGACGGGTGGTGTGACAGTCTCTGGCGGCCAGCCACGCGGCCGACCTCCTTTAACTATTCAATACTCCTTCTACTACTTGAGCTAGGTAGGCTAGGGATTCTTCTGTTTTGCAAATCATCAAGCAGCCAAGAATCAGTGCAGTTATTTCATCAAAGTCCGCGATATCGCTGCACTCGCCGTGCGAAATCAACACTAACATTCCAAGTGTCTATGTTGATGAGTACCTGGTCTGAGCAACTAAGACTATGACAAATATGTTGACAAAATATATATTTAGAGAAACGTCTCAGCTAGTCCAAATAATGGTTTCTCCGTGGAGTCACGTGATTCCAATATCGACATGTTGCTATCAGACGTCTGCACGGAGGCTTCGGGAGGATTTGGGAGACATTAGGGCGCCAGATAGCACTAATGAAGACCTAAAGTTGCAACAAGCTTTCTCCAAGCGGTACACATCCTAGGAAAGCCCCCGCCAAGGAATTGGACTTACTCGGGCTCTTTCTCTGTGGCTGTGGATATCTACATGCAGGTGCTTATAGTAGGCCTGTAGGGCCGCCTGATATGTTCTGTCCAGGGCGGCACCAGAGATAGTGGACATGGACTGTCCCGCCCTACGGATTATTGTATTAGCGGGGAATCTCGTGAGCCTTCCGGTATACTGTTCTTACACCAAACGTAGCTCGCTCAAGGACAGCCAGGTTCGAAAAAAACCCTTCTGCTTGCCAGCGGCGGTCGCGGAGCAAGCACTGTTGCAGAAGTCATATCTCTGGCCTCCGTTGTCCAGCGTCGAGGACCCTGAACAGCTTGCGCGTGGACATTGGTTTGCATCGAAGTCCGAGTAGTGGCAGAGATTAAGCACATGGATTCGTCTCTTGTGGGAAGATCGAACGAACTCACTATTCAGACAGACGAGGATCGATTTGCCGAGCCCGAAGCTGGATCGAATGAGACTGTTCATAACTTCATGTCGAGAGAAGAGGAGGATTGCAAAGGAATCATATTTTTGTTTCTTGCTGCGTCACTAACTTTCGTCTCAAGTCCCCAATACATCCTTGGTGACCAAGCAAGATCTCGACCACCTGATCAATGAAACGTTACTGGACAGTCACCAAGGCATCATGTCTTCCAGAAGCGCACCAAGGCCATGGTTCTTTTCTACTTCTGGTTTGTTCACCCAGCCCGAGCACATTATTTAGGTACGATGCCGCGTGGAAATAGACCTCCTCATTCGCATTGTCCGTCCCTCTGTACCCATCTCGTCCGGCCACTCGAGTACTCCGTAGCCTCGAGAATCATAAGGTCAAACCCTTCTCTTCCGTCTGCACAACGGCAGTGAAGAGTAACCCAGGTGTTGAAACATCGTCGTGCTAGCGCGTTACGGGAAAGACTTCATCGCGAACCCCGCCACCCCGTGCGCATCGTCCACAGGTGGCAGATCGAGTGCGACAGGAGTTGTTATGGCAAAAATACGAAGGCTGGAGGGGAGTGTCACCTGCTCCGTATGGTAGATATACAGAGTCCGAGCCGCCGTAGACTTTGTCTCATATGTTTATCCCACGCCCGCTTCTCAACCGGATACTTTCTCACATGTGCTGTTCTCAATCCCAGTGCCAATGTCACTAACTACTCTTTGTTTGGACTGAAGTTGCTACAATATGATGTTAAGGTGGTGGTTGGCAAGTGAAAGTGCCGCAGACTTCGGAATTCAACTCCGCTGTCCACATTTCGTACTTGGAAACAAGCTCAAGCCAAGACAAGCCACGCCGGATGAGCCCCATCGTGGCGACATGGTGACTGGAACCTTCATATGACGACAATCAATCCTTCTTGGACCTGAATTTATAAACATGGCCGAGAAGGACACTAGAAATCAATGAATCAAAATACCATTAGAACGTCAGCGTGAGGATACACATGTAGCTTGAAAGCCAGGCATATTGATGATCTCATATATGAGAGCGATGAGTGTATTATATCTGACTGTGATTTCAGAATTTAGATAGGTATCAAGATAATAGTGGGATACAAAGAAACTGAAGACTGCCTCCATGGTGAAAACACCGTATTTACATGCGCAGCACATTCCTTCACCCTTTGTGCTCGGATGCTCGAGCGATTGCCGAATCCAGAAGATCGTCTAGAAGATGGCGTTGAGGACACGTCTCCACTTGGGCCACGCGGCGATCTTGGCGCGTTGGGCGTGGACATGGTCCCAGTCAACCTCACGGCGGCCGGTGTCGAGGTCAATTTGGTCGAGCCTGAGGAAGCCCTTGCGCTTCCAGAGATAGCCGCAAGCCCAGAAGAAGAGAACGACAGGAAGGGCAAGGTAAGACTTGAAGAAGTCCTCAACCGTGGCGAAGCCGGACTTGCCAGGAGGGCAGATGGCAACGAAGAACTGGGCAGCCAGGGAAACGAAAACCAGGAGAAGGCCGAGCCAGGAGCCAGCAACACCGCCGATGGCCTGGAAGGGAAGCTCGTCGAGAGTGTGGCCCTGGGCCTTCCAGGCGGAGCGGAATCGGATGTGAGCGGCGCAGATAGAACCCCAGGTGAAGAGGGCGGCAAGACCAGAAAGCGACAAGAGCCAGTCGAACACAACGGCACCAGAAGCAGCCATTCTGACGTAAGCCAAGGCACCGAAGAGAAGGTTGATGGCAACAGAGGGGAGAGGGCGGCCAGATCTGTCGATGTAGGTGAAGATCTTGGGGGCGTATCCCTGCTGGGCAAGAGCAGTCAGGGTTCGGGAGCCACCGTAGACGCAAGAGACACCGATGGAGACGACGGAGACCAGGATGACGACGTTCATGAAGCTGTCGTATCCCCAGAGGTGGGCATCAAGACCAGTGAGCACGAAGGGAGAGACACCCTCAGAGTACGGGTTGTCGGCGTTCAAGAGACGACTATCGGTAGAGCTAACGAGGAGACCGACGAAGGTGAGACCGAGAATGTAGAAACTAAGACACATGGTCAGCGGGTACTCTCGGTGTGAATAGCTACAATACTCACAGGGTGATACGCCAGAACACCTGCTTGATAGCACCGGGAAGAGCCTTGGCCGGGTTATCAGACTCGGCAGCAGCGAGACCGACGAGCTCAGTACCAGAGAAGGAGAACGCGGCGGTAACGAAAACGGAGCAGAAGCCGCGGAAGCCGTTCTGGAAGGCACCGGGGTCTTTCCAGAGACGGTCACCCCAGAACTCGTCGTACTTGCCGCCCTCCGGACCACCACCGCAGATAAGAACTACGGCGACGACCATGAAGATAACGGTGGCGGCCAGCTTGAAAGCGGAGGAGACGAATTCTTCCTCTGCATATCCAAGTGTTCCGAAGATGTTGACGATAATGATGAAGACCCAGAACACTGTGATCCAAACGCCCACACTGATTGATTTGTCCCAATATTGTACGGTGAAGGAGACGACTGTTAGTTCGAGTGGCAAGACGATAACCCATTGGAAAACCTGCGGTGTGTCAGTCATGCGTCATGCACCATACGAAGAAGCTGTATAGGACATACGTAGTTCCAACCCATGGCGAAACCCCAAGAAGGATCGAGGAATCGGATCGAGTACGTGTAGAAACCACCAGAGACAGGGTAGAGGACAGCGAGCTCTCCGAGAGCGTAGACGACGTTGAAGATCATGACACCGGCGATGAGGAAGCAGATGAGGAGAGAACCCGGACCACCCTTGGTGAGGGCGCTACCGGAACCGACGAAGAAACCAGCACCGATGGAACCACCGATGGCAATCATTTGCAAGTGACGAGGCTTCATGGAGCGGTCCAGCTCGACTTCGCCAGTGCCCGCGTCACCTAAACGACGATGTGTTAGCACACGGAGTGTAAATGGGTGAGGCCCAGGTATGCTGTAGCTGTGCGAGGGGACGTCGACAACAGCGGCGGTGTGTGGGTTGACTCACGTCTTTGGAAACTCTTCAGATTCAGACCATTACGGGTCATGAAGTCCGTCTCGCGCAAGTTGGCAGGGGCATGACCATCGCCTAGTGCGTTGCCAGGACCCTTCTCTGAGTCGTACGTGGGCGGCACCACGCCGACAGTGGCATCTTCTTTGGACATGCTGGATGTCGACAGCCAGGAGGGTATCAGGGAATGATTGGGGAAGAAAAAGATGCGCAATGGCGCTCGTCGTGACCTTTGCCCTTGTCAACGACTGGAAAGAAGGCGTTTGTTGTACTCTGTACTGTACGACAGGAGTCGGAGGGGCTGGAGGGACAAGAGGAGGGGACGAGATGGGGTGACAGGCGTCGCGGGATGCCGTTTAATATAAAGATTCAAGACATACGGGAGTTGGAGCTTGAGCTCGAGCTGGCAGCATGCATGTGCAGGTGCATGTCAGACAGAACCAGAGGCAAGACGGCATGGGCCAGGCAGGTAAGGTAGGGTAGGGCAGGGGCTGTAGGGGCACGACAGACAGGAGACACCAGACCAGAGACAGGAACAGGTCGGGCGAAGAGATGGGAGGAAGAGACCAACCAACGCGCGCACCGGAGGCGATCCAACGGATAGGATGCTGCAACACAAACAGGGGGGTTTTATTTCCCTTCCTTCGGTGACCTTAACAAGGACACCTTGCCCATCTTGCCTTAGCTTCCTACCTTCTTTTCTTTCCTTTCGTTACCGGGATACGTCCCTTGCCGGGGATACACCCAGGATAGCTGCGCCGCTTGCACGCATTGATACTATGGAAGAGCCCGGAGCAGGAAGGTGTGTAGAAGTTCTAGACGAACGGCTGAGTTTGAACGCAGCCTTGGCGGCGATTGGAGCGGTCGGCCAGGCGTTAGACGGAAGGCAAGGGAAGGGGAGAGGGTGAGGACCGTGTTGGCTTTGATCGTACATGAGTCTGCGGAAGCAGATGCGGATGCCGGAAGTCCATGGAAGTTGTATGGAAGGAGAAGAAGGTAAAGAATGTGAGGGTCGCTCCTGTTACTCTGAGCAAGGTGTTGTGTCACCTTGCCTCTAGTAGAAGCATCAAGCTAGCTCGCAAGCCAGCAGTCGCAGTGAGTGCGGTGCGATGCATTCGGCTCGTGTCCCAAAGAATGTCGAAGGCCTCCGATGCCCACAGTGGTGACCTCGCTCGGCGGGCTGTCTGTCCCGTCCGAGGCATCACGGCGGCTTGGCAAAGCCATTGTGCTTTCTGAGAGCAGAAGGTGGAGAGGAGAGATGGTTTTTGCCAAGTGATTAGAGCAATCCGATGGTCGTTTTTGTTAGGTGCTGGCTGGTTCTATTGGCCGTTGGAAAAAGGTTGTGATATTTGGGACGGATGACCCTTAGCGGCGCGGGGGTGGGACGACGTCGGATGGTGGACCTGGACTAGGACCTGGATCTGGGTGGTCGGGTCAAGCAGGGCAGGTAGAGTAAACGAGACGAGACGAGAAAGGTTCACCGTGCAGGGACAGGACGCGGTGGACCTGACGAGAGCATCCACGGATATGGATAAGGTACAGCCGATTAGAAGCTGTCAGAGGGGGGACCTAGTCTTACCTGGGAGTGATAGGCCGCTGTTGGTGTAAGATGATGTGGACTGGATTGGGCGAGAGTGGGCGATGCGGCCTCGTTGGCACTTAAGTGGGAAGCTCTATGACCCGAAATGACGATTTAAGATACATTGAGAGTTTGGGGGCGAGGGTGTGAGAAAGGATTGGAGAGACGGCAACAATCTGTTTGGACGTCAAATGATGAGCGTGAGATGAGGAAGAGAGGGCAGAGATGCGATACCAGGGAAGGGATTCGATGCACATTGAGGAAATCCACCGCACTAGTGAAGCGAGGCTTGCCATTGGCCCGAGATTCGGTGCCTATTTCTTCTCCGCTTCTCAAATAAGGCAACCTCACGCACCCACCACCACGCTGCTCACTCATCTTGGTCCCCAAAATCATGGTTCAGCGCTGTATGTGGTATACTCCCTATCAGCAAGCCTCAACCTCACACTCCGTGACACCCCCTAGGATCACTGTCAGATTTCGGACATGGAATGGGAATCTGACATGAGGCAATACTATACGCAGACAATTACGCGACCGTTCGCATCGGCCAATACCAACACGCGATCCCGGCGCTACCGAAATGCAAGCCAAGCTCTTCTGGAACAGGGCTGTGTGGCCTGGTGTTTCTTGGCCTCAATCCATACTCGAGCCATCTTCCCGACCTTCCTTTTCGGGAAATAAAACGACGCTGGCCGCTATTGCTTGGATGTCGCAGAAGCAACGGTATGGGCAGACCAAATGTTTGCCGGGCACCCGTCTTGGAGGAACCGTCCGTCTCATCTCAGCGACGTCCTTTTTTTTTTTTTTTTTTTTTTTNNCCTAACGTGAACCGGTGTACGGGGGATCCAAGCAATCTGAACTCAAACCACGGATACAACCCTACCTGGTCTCCTTCTGTCTGTTTACTGTACATGCATTCATCCGTTGCCCCAGTTGTCGGGCCAGGTCGAAACAAAGATCCATCGCAAGCTGCCCCCCTCCCTCTGCCTCATCTGCCACGAATGCCCGGCTAGTCGACTTTGACTTTTTCATGGCGTCCTCTTTCAACGTGCATGGACGAGGGACGACGACCGCGGCTGGGAGAAGAGGGAGGCAATCGTTAGTGCGTCCAAGGAATCCTTCTAGAATGCCGCCCGACCGTCACATCACACCATTGATATGTCGAGGGTGTCCAACGGAGGAGAGGCGCTCGGGACACGAAAAGCCACGTCCGGCATCGCGTTGCACNCAACAGCCATACACACACACTTACCTCACTGATTGTCCTTGCCTCGACTGGACACGACTCGACTGGTTGAAAGTCAAGCTTCACCGATTCGATCAACCATCCAGTACCGAGTGAGTTGACGCGATTTGCCCCATCCCATCAACGGCCGCTCGAAGTGGATGACGTCCACGCCGGCTTCCTCTTTGCTCATCCATGTCAGAGGGAGGTGCACCATCGTGTATCGCAATTGGCCTGCGATACACACAACGTTCCTTCGGGCTGAAAAAACGGGGGTAAGAGGCTCTTGGCAAAGATAACGAGTTGATTCACGGGCCATGCCATATGTTCTGCTCCATCTCGCTCGATCCCCAGCGTGTCCATCATGGTCTGGCCCATCGTTGGCGATACCGGTCCCCGATAACCAGAACCAGGCTGCCGCCCGTCATTCGCTGCATCGCTCGCCTCTGTCACGACAATTTGACACCTTTTCGAGATATGCCTCACCCTTTGGAGATTTGATTTCCTCAGTTACCCAACCCAATTTGTCCAAACCGGCCCATCCCTTTCTCCCCTGGTGCCATGGCCCCTTGGAGCACGTCAGCCAGCCGGCCAGCCCGCACCCCCAAAGCGCGCATGGCGTTCCGTGGCTTCGGGTATCTGCCTCAATGTGTCACTCGGCCGGTGCATCACGCCCCCTCCGAATGCTTATCAGTTGTCTTGGCCATGGGCATCTGTTCACGCGGGGCGTTGCGGCGCTTTTTCGCCGCCAGCGATCCATCCCGCGACTCAGACTGTAGATTGATGGGTGGTTGCTCAGACAATCAACGACACTTGCGGCTAGGGACGGGCTATCCGTCGGCGATACTGTTGAACGAGGCGTTCTTGATTGACGCGGGCCAAGGCGTGCTAAATACCGCCGTTCAACTAAAATGTAGAATACAACTCCCTACGCCTCTCGAGGTGTGCGGGCATCGAAGACCTTTTTGCGCTCCCATTCACCACCACCGCTGACGCCAAGGACATCCATCCACCTGACCTAGCGATGCTTTGGGAAGGCAACAGTCGCCCATGTCAGTCGCAACTCCATTGCTGCTGTCATGCAGGGGTGGTTAAAAAATACTGCCAATTGAGTTGGCTTCCATGCGGCAATGAGGAAAACCACCATCATCAGACGAGTATCCTCGCTACTCTTCAACCTTCAAGACATGTCGTTGAAATCCTCATCACCACCAAGCCTTGGACATCTCATGGCATCTCATGGCATCTCATGGCATTTCATGGCATTTCATGGCATCTCAGGTCCCAAAGCTTGACCCGAAGCAAAGAGGTGCCACAGGCTTGGAAGGTAGCCTCGATTGGGCGCGCCGAGAGAGGCCCAGCCATCACGGCACCTTGGCCTGCCATCTTGATGAGAACTGCCCGGTCTTCGGCATGCGATTGGCGACATAAGCGAACGAATCCCACACCCTTTCCTGCTCCCTCCAATTCCAATCTCCTTCCCCCCTGTCAGTAATCCAAGAAGACTTTCTTCTTTGGCCACCTTCCCAGCGTTCCATAGCAAACGATCTGAGTCGAGGTGTGATGCGGGGAAATTTTTGTTACTAATTAGCGTCCAACAGCTTCCCACGGTTGGGAGACGCCAGAAGCACGCCACCATCACGAACGGTCCTTTTCTGCCTCTGGGTCTGGGGAAGTGGAACGATCATGTGAACCCACGAGATCAGTGTTAATGAATTGGAGATTCATGCGAACCGATCTCAGTTTCTTTTACGTATCGACATCCTCTATCCTCCTCTCTTCCCCGGATTTCCCCCCCTCCTCCACAACAGAAAAACAACTTTGTTCAGACGGCAGCAGGTCGGGATTGTGGACTTTTGTGTCTGTGCTATGTGCACTACGTCTTTCATTGCGTCTCCATCGCGTCGAGCTTCGGCTTCCAAGTCTCCTTAATTATTTTTTTTTTTGGGAGGGGGGGGGGGGGTTTTTNTCCTTTCCTATTTTTTCCTTTTTTTCATGCATCTCTCTTTGGGCAGGGCGGCCACAAAAACCCACGGTGGAACCCCGATCCCTCCGGTGACATCCTCGGATGCTGTTTCACTTATCAGCTAGCATGTCTTCCCAGCTTTTCCCACCGCATCGCAATGAAGCAGGAGGAAGGAGAAGACTGGTCCCACCACGCTCAGCCTTGGCCAACAACAGTTCTGTGTCGATAGAGGGGCTTGTTCTTGTCTCTCGTTTCCCATCCGACTATAAATACGGCCAGGAGTTGCGCCGAGTCGTATGTCTCAGCCGTCCATTCACACACATACTCTCTCTCTCTCTTCGGGCCACGCAAGCCACGTACGTCATGCCTGTCCGTAGTCGCGTGTCCTTTTCGCATTCTCTGCCTCGGGTGGCTGTTTGCTCTTTTTCTTCTGTCGCTTCCAATTCGCTGAAGCTAGGTCTTGGCGTCAAAAAGAGGCGTGTGAGTTGAGATGGATCTGGCACAATAGCTTTCAGTGAAGAGCTTGCGATGATTCCCATCGAGCCTCATTGAAACACGCCAGCTAGGACCTAACGCAACTCCACGGCTGTGTTACCACTAGCAAGCGTACCGTAAGGGGCAACGGAGGAGCCCGCAACGCACCGTAGTACAGATGCTGAAGGTTCGATTTGTTCGTGTGAAATATCAAGGCCAATGTGAGTTGTGCATGTTCTAAACTTCTGGCAAGATTACTGCGTTATATTGTCGTTCTTGTTACCAAAACCAAGCCAGGCTGCTGTTATTCGCGTCATGATATCCATCATCTCTGGATTATACGTCTCCCAGTTGGCCTAAAAGTTTTGTACCAACCTTTTTGCTCCTACCTGTGTAACGGAGCGGTGCGTTGGATCCCGACATGGCTTGACGACTCCGTAGGAGGCTCTTAATGATTAGCTAGGAAAGCATGTGCAGAGAACGTCGCAAGTGAAGAATGGTCAATATCCCCAGCTTTTGAATAAGACCGTCAGGCCTCCTCCTCAGAATATCGTGGCTATGCCTGCCGTCCTTGCCAAAGTAAGACGTCACCTGTGTGAATCAGCACGGAGGGTGCTTCATCTGAGACTTCTCTTGTAAACAGAACCATAACCACGAGCATCGCGCATTCCGGGCTGGGAGAGGTATGTCAAGACCTGCCCAACGCGTGTCTCCGCCCGCGAAGACCATGGACCGCGCACAACGCGGCACTCCGGGTCTCCATACTCAGAGAAATGGTTTGTTCGGTTTTCTGACGCTCTCCGGGGGGCGGGCGTCACCTGTTGCACCCGGGCAAATTGCCCCCACGCGGCCAAACAAAGCACGGCGGCAGGTGGAGGCCGAGGCTCTCTTCCCTGGGACGTCTTCTGTTCCAAACCCGTCGGCCAGCCGCGTCCGGCCGGAACTTCGCGGATAGATCCAGGCGGGGCGGTGGACACTACGCCCAGCACGAACGGCGGTAAGCATGTTTCTTAGCGGTTGGGGTGAAAGGGAGACGCATGGTATGGGGCGCGCCCTCCAAGATGGAGAAGTACGGCGTACGGCGGGGGATGAGAGTTCCGTTCTGAGGCGGCCGAAAGGCGAGTGGTGGTAGTCGTATGAAACCATCCGTGGACCCCGTCTGCGAGGCGAAAGTCTGGTCCTGGATGCCAAATGGAGAAGTCACCAGCTTCTACGATCAAGGACTGAAGGGCACAGTCATGCGGTCACCTGAACATCTACGATGCGAGCACGTGTGGGCCGATTGTTTCCTTCGAAATCGTGATCGAGACTTGAAATTTCATAACTAATGACATGAACCCTCCGATTTATGCTGATCTATAATATCAATTACCTTTACTGGACATTTACAGAAATCCTTTTCTCCAGATGCCTGCTTAAGCGAAGCGCTAGACAGAAGCATGCGCTTTGTTGCAGAGACAGATGATGAACCACCCCATGCTATCCGAGATCTACCCGTGAGAGTAACATAATCTACAATGCTGTAGTTGCATTTGTATGTGTGCGTGCGCGCGCGCGCGCGAGAGAGAGAGAGAGAGAGAGAGAGAGAGAGAGAGAGAGAGAGGCGCAATCACTCGGCCTTTTTGGATGTCTTTGTTCGCAACTTCATCAAGACGTAGACCAAGGCATACGAGCTGATGGAGAAGATGACTACAATCGCAGCGTCGCGCCAGCCGTAGTAATACTCCTGCAGGTTGATTGTGCGCAAGTAGTCGCTGCCGTCGCGGTACTGGCACACGCGG
Source organism: Colletotrichum chlorophyti (assembly GCA_001937105.1). Classification (NCBI taxonomy): domain Eukaryota; kingdom Fungi; phylum Ascomycota; class Sordariomycetes; order Glomerellales; family Glomerellaceae; genus Colletotrichum; species Colletotrichum chlorophyti. The sequence goes on from MPGH01000017.1 coordinate 648,179, forward strand.
CAACCCGACGTCGCGTCCGGGTTGACGAGGTTGCTGCTCGAGCCCATGCCCTGCATATAGCCGGCCAGGTACTGCGCGCACGTGGTGCCGTTGGGCGGGTCGAAGAGGGCAAACTCCCTATCCTTGCACTCGACCTTGGTGCCCCAGATGTCGAAGACGAGCATGCTGCCCATGAGGTAGTTGAAGGGGTCAAGCCAGTACATCCAGTACTTCCAGAAGTTCTGGAGCTGCGAGTAGGGGACGAGGACACCGCAGAAGGAGACGAGGACTCCGATCACCAGGGGGTTGACGAGGGAGGCGAAGACGGCGTTGGGGGCGTAGGCCGCGATGAACTGGCCAATACCCGTGTAGACGAACTCGTACATGAGCATGACAAAGAAGGTGGCGCCGGCGCGAGAGGAGTCGCTGGGGAAGCCAACGGTGTAGTACCAGCAGACAAAGTACATGACGGCGCAGATGATGAGATAGGGAACCTCTGAGACGATGGAGCCCGTGACGAAGGCGATCCATGAGTACATCTTGGACTTCTTCTCGCGTGTCTCGAAGATGTCTCGGCGGTCGATGAAGAGAGGCTGCAGCTGCGCGAGCACTCCGGGAGCGACGAAAATGAAGTTGAACACAGTGAAGAGACGTAGGGTAATGTCACCGACAGAGTCGCCAATCATCCAGAAGGAGAAGCCGTTGAAGAGGGCAGAGAAGATGTGCAAGGCGAACTTGTTGTTAACATAGTCAACGTTGCGGTACAGGGAGACGTTCATGCGGTTCGTGACGATCTTGGTCTGCTCCCAGAGGGAGAGAGCGAACTCGTGCCCGTCGTCCACAGTGCCTGGGGGCTTGGATGCGGCATCGTTGATCATGTGGTCGAGCTCCTTCACAACAGCTTCGTGCTCCGGAGACGCGAGCCAGATCTCGTTCCAGTTTCTGCCCTTGGAGAGGTGGCCGGAGACCACGTCGATCATGTGCTCGGCGGGGTTGGCCTCTTCGGGGCAAGGGGCGTCGTAACGGGCAAAGTATTCGCGGATGGTCTTGGCGTTGTCGCCAATGTCGCCAAAGTAGACCGTTTTGCCACCTTTGGCGAGCAAAAGCAGCGTGTCGAACTGGGAGAACAGCTGGGCAGAGGGCTGGTGTATGGTGACGAGAACAGCTTGGCCGACATCGGCCAACTTACGGAGGAAGCGAACAGTGTTGTAGGCAGATTGGCCGTCTAATCCCGAGGTGGGTTCGTCGAGGAAGATGAGGATACTCGGCTTCGAAACCAACTCTACGCCAATTGTGACGCGCTTCCTCTGTTCGACACTAAGACCACTGCCGACGCGGCCAATAAGGGTATCGGCTAGGTCGTGAAGCTCAAGAAGATCAATGATGGTATCGACGTATGCCAGCTTCTCCTCTCTCGGGGTTTCGCGGCTTTGTCGCAGCAGAGCGGAGAACTCCAACGCCTCTCGAACAGTGGCGTAGGGCTCGTGCACATCAAGCTGCTCGCAGTAGCCGGCAGATCGCTGGAAGGAGACAGGCAATGGGCGGCCGTCGACCATGATGGATCCGTTGATGGTGCCCTCAGTCTTGCGCTGGGCAAGAACATCAAGAAGCGTGGTCTTTCCAGCACCAGACGAGCCCATCAGGGCACCAAGCATACCCGGCTTAACCCAGCCTTGAACATTGTCAAGGAGTACACGATCCCCGGTTGGCGTCTTGACGGTGTAGGTGAGGTTCTTCCAGGTGAAGATGGATGTGTTGCGGACGAGGTTCTGATTCGAGTCGTCGCCCTCCTGCCTATCGCTTTCGTTCTTGCCGGCATCTGCAGAAGTCTTCTCCGCACCCTGTGCCTCTTCATCGTTGCGGAGTGCCCGGGTGACCTTGGCGTTTTCGCGCGGGATGAGCAGAGAGGCGCCACCCTCAGCGGAGGACTTCCACTTGGACGTAGAAACGATGGTAATGGCGACAAAAAGAACCCACCAGGCCCAGACAATGCCGAAGTTTCTCCAGACATGGCTGCTGCTGTATGAAAGGGCCGAGAGGTACTGATCGCCCGTGAAGGTAGTCGCACCTTGGGTAGCGCCAGCGACACCGGCACAAGACTGATGGGACGAGTTGGTGTAGCCGGGTCCATTAGGGACGAGGTTGGGGCCGGCGCAAGGGATCAATTGACCAGCAAACTCGGTCGACATGAGTGCGTCGAACGCATAGGCAAGCGGATCAACTGCAACGTGGTCAGTGCCGTAATGCTGAATGACTCGCAGTGAACTTACTCCAGAACAGCCACACAAACCAGGGGTGCATCTGCGATTTGTTGATCTAATGGAAAGCCTCAGCATTTGAGGGCAAGAGTAGAGATGAAGATGCGTGCAACACATACCATATACCCACAGTACATAATCAGGGCCGAGACCAGGAAACCGGAGGCTTTCGAGGCATCGTCGAAGGTAGGGAAAGCAGCACCGATAGACCGGAACAAGGCAGTCATGCACTACCATTTTGTCAGTACGTGTCATCCCACGGAACATGAGGCTAACTGACCATCGTCGTTGCAACGACGACTATCCAAAAGGTGAAGAAGGCCGCAGCCGACATCTTCAAGCCGACCATGAAGTACAGCACGATGGAAAAGATAGAGACTTGGAAAAGAATAACCGGAATATCTGCAGCAATCTGTGCAATGCAGAAGGCAGCGGGATGGTAGAATGCGAACGACTTGTGCTTGATCAGGACTGGTCGACCGGTGAACGAATTTGTGACTTCGGACATGGCCAGCAGACTGTTGAAGAGGAGAGCAAAGAAGAGTGCACCGCCTTTGAGAAACAGCCCGCCAGAGGTGTTCGGAGCATTGTAGAACAGTGAACCAGCGAGGAGGGCCTGGACGAGGGTAGAGACTTGCGTGATGATGAAGGTGGCCTTGTCACCCCAAAGAATCTGATATTGACGAGTGATGCAAGCCTTGACCTGCGTCATGAAACTTGTCGTGAGCGGGCTGTTGCCAGGTAGCTGCTTGTGCTTCTCGCCGGCGACGCCCTCCTTGAAGAGCCTTGTTATTTCCTTCGTCTCTTCCCGCGTCGGGAAATCATATTCGGCAATCATCCGGGGGTAGATATCCGACTTCTCGTATTCCGCTTTCAAGGCGTCGGCGTTGCGAGGGAAAGTCTTCTCATAGCCTTGCCGGATGGCCCTTTCCGTTGGGACGGTGACACCAGTCAGGAAGTCGGCCACGTTAGCGCCGTCTGAGCAAACGAAGCCGAGCCGCTCCATAAAAGGTCTAGCCTCTTTCATGGGGCCGTAGTACATCTCCTTGCCATTGTCAAGAACGAGTACCTTATCGAAGAGGTTGTAGATACCGTTGCCTGCCTGGTACAGGGTGACGATGGATGCCAGACCGAGGACGTCCGTCATGGCGCGAACGGCTTTAGTGTACTCCAAGGCTCTGCGTCGTCGTCAGCTCATGTTCTACCATGAAAATATCACTCGAAGGATGTGATCAGCATCACTTCGGAGCCGAGTGGTAGCCACTTACGTGCTGGCGTCCAGGCCTCGAGTACTGTTATCCCAGCAGAAGACGGACCCCCTAGTCGCCAGGCACTCGATGATGGAAACCCGTTTCCGCTCACCACCGGAAACGCCACGAACGAACTCGTTGCCAACCTTGGTGTCAAAGGTGTGCTCGATTCCCATCGACTGAAGAAGGAAATCTCTCGTCTCAATACGGAGCTCCTCGTCGGAAGCCACGCCTTCAGGAAGACGGAAAGGAATTTTGAGGCGCGTTGCAAAATCCATGGTTTGGCCGACTGTTAGGGTGGGGAAGAACAACTCTTCTTCAGTGTTCATGACGATCTGGCCGCGGTACTGTTGGGCCTCCTCAGCCGGCATCGACCCGTAGTGCACATCGCCGGTGACGGAGGAGTAGCCTTGACGATGGTTGGCCAACATGTTGAGCAGTGTCGTGCAACCTGATCCTGGACGGCCCAATACCAGCAGCATCTCTCCAGGTTTAACGCATCCGTGTGTGTTTTCGAGAATCGTCTTCAGAGGCGGCTTATGGCGAGACTCCTTGACGAGTTTGGGAATGTTGAACTGACTGAGTACATTTTCGTGAATCGAAGCGTCAGCACTAACGGCTTGTACTGTGAGGTTCTGCCATGTTACGCCAAGCTGACGGGGAGGGAATCCGGAGCGTTCGTCTCGATGACGGGTCTCTTCGACCTTGTGCTTTAACGCCCAAGTGTTGTCGTCTGGAAGACCGGTCATTTCCAGCGACTGCTCGTAGTTAGAGCCGCTGGCTAGTGTGCCGTCGGATTCCATGACGCCTTCACGAGAGGAAGAAGAACTTGATGGCACTTCCGTAGTGTTGGGGTCAAAGGCCATCTCAAAACAAGTTGAGAGAGGTCTTCGTGATGGAAGGAGGCGCTTGACGAGATGTTTGATGCATCCCGGGCAGCACCTCCTATTTGTTCTGCCTGTCAGACCCAACAGGACGGCTCAGGGTTCGGGGTCTCGGACTCATAGAATTAGATTGTGCGCGATACATGGCTACCTGAGATCTCTGTGCGATGGAGACCCCATGTGGGAAAATGGAATTACGGATCACAGCCGGGACCAACGGGAACCATACCAATGGGAAGCAACTAGTCATGGAAAGCAGCGCAAAAGGGGAAGTCCGTGTTGTCCCGTCGTCCTGTCTATGATGCCAACATCTCTAATTGGGAAAGGGCTGCCGTCTTACTCCGATGTTTCTCGGCCCTACGTCCAGGGCTCCGCTGATTAATGTGTCTTTCATCCCATTTGATTAGAAAGAAAAGCCGTCGGATTTCCTGGGTGAGCCATGCATTTCATGTTGTGGCATGTGGGTGTCCGGGATCACACCCTGACCGACGTGTGGGATGCCGCGAGATAAGGCCAGGGCCCTGCCTAAAATCGTCCCGAGAGCCTCACTAATCGTAAAATTTTGACCGGACTGAATCACGTTAAAACATGGGATTACCCGCTGACTCAGCGGCAAGCTCGTAAATATCGAAATGACCGTGACACACCTTGGCTGGCTTGAGCCTGTGGGGAAAAGCACTGCACTCGGCGACCGGCGTTGTCGAAGCGCCGAGCACTGGCGGGGAGAACTGGAGATGGCGGTGGAGTCGGCCGAAGTTTTGCGTTTAGGTTTCCTTAGCTCCTTCCATCGCCAACCAGTTAGCAACGCCGTGCGCGTTAAGGTTTGACCCCTTTCGACGTTGGCCGCTTAGTCAAGAAGTCGCAGATGCCGCTGAGTCAGCGGAGTTTTTCTTACATCAACCGGTGGGAGGAACGAACGCCGGTCTCAGCCCAGTTCTTGATCATCTCAGCCGCGAAAGAGGCTCTCGGCGATCCGTATCCCTTACCGACGAGGTATTGCGTTATCCGAATAATCTACTTTAGGCAAGCAGCATTCCCGTGTTGCGTGGGGGCGGGCAACAAGCGCATCCCCAGTGGCCAAAATGAGGAAGAGAGCCTGTGATTCTTGTCACAGAAGGAAGGTAATCAGAGCATCCGACCTGTCTCCTATCGCGATTTGATGTTGGACGAGGGAGAGATGACGGCGGCGAAAAAGGAGGTGTGAACATATGCTGATTTCTTTTTTCCCTAGATTCAATGTGATGGAGCCGTTCCACAGTGTAATTGGTGTAAGCACCACTCAATGACTTGCACTTTCAACAGAGCCACCAAGGTGAAGAAGCGGGTGGCCACGGTAAGGTGAGTTCTGCCCTCAAGATCCACTGCGTAATTGCCAAGGAGGGGCAGAATTGACATGGAAATTTACGGCGATTGCAGAACGGGATCTGAAAAGGACCTGGTTGAGCGGCTCAACCGTATCGAACAAGCTCTGCGAGCAGCTCGGCGCAGTCAAGACGCCAATTCCAACGATGCAGGGGAGGAACAGGAGGAATCCATGTCGCCATCGTCATCGTCGGCGCCTGTATCCACCCTTGGCCTAGGAGCCCCGGCAACCAACGGCGCTCCGGAAGCAACCCAAGCTCAACCCTATGACTCATCAGTCCGAGCATCCGGCGCAACCGTCGGGAAAATGCACTTCGCCGGCTACTACCTCGGAGGCATAAGCTCTTACAACGGCATTCCTTTCTTCTCCGCAGATGGCCAGGACTGGATTCGTTCCCGAGCGGGAGAGGATGCATCCTTCCACACGTTGTTCGGCATGGGTCCCCTGTGGCAGACGCAGCATCCCGCCCCAATACTGTTGGGCAATTCACAGGTGAACTTGGGCGGGGATCTTCCGGACAGATCCGTTGTTCACGAGTTTTTGGAGCTGTTCCGAGCGTCCCATTTCGGCCTGTCATTCCCTTTGATAGACTACGTCCTCTTTTTGGAGACCATTGAGACAGCCTACCAGCCAACACCGGATGCGCTGTCGCTCGAAATCGTGACGGCCAGGGCATGTGTATTCGCCTTCTTCGCCATCGTGTCTGTCTTTCGAGTAGAATGGAAGTCAACGCCGGAGATTGATGGAGAAGCATGCGCAAGGGCGGCACAGAGCCTGATGGCGACGATCCTGCAGGATACCAACATCACTGCCCTCGAAACCGTTTTCATGTTGGTAAGCATCGTTTGAATTGCTGTCGCGGAAATGATTAGTGAACTTGATTAATGATCTACTTGGTAATCGGCTGACTGGTGGCTTCTCAGAGTATGTACCGTCTCTTCTGTGGCCATCTTCAACAAGCGACCATGTTCCAAGCCGCCACGTGCCGGATCTTGTTCATGCTGGGCGGACATCTCGACGCAGGGTCAAGTCTGTGCCAGTGCCAGTCGCCAACGACCGGGGACGATCATGCGTGGCGCGTGAGGAATCAGATCCGACGGGTATTTTGGTTAGCATTCAAGCTTGACAAGGACACCACCCTTCGCACTGGCCAGCCCCCCAACATAGCGGACGAGCATTGCGACCTGGCACTACCCCAGGGGGACTGGTGGGTACGAAGCCCTGCCGACCTTGCCGGGGGCTCACCATCGTTTCTCGATCAGGCAAACATCACATCGGCGCTTCAGCCGGGCTCCCTCCAGCTAACAATCATCAAGTCGAAGATCTCAAGTAAGCTGTATTCTACATCAGCGCTCAAAAAAGGAGATGCAGAGTTACTGCGAGACATCCGAGAACTGGATGACGAGCTCGAACAGTGGCGGATGACAGTGCCCCAGTCCTACCGGCCAACACTTACCTTCCCTCGTGGTACCGCGGCCGTTAGAAAGGGTCGTCTTGGGATGGAGGAGATCATTCTTCACTTCGAGTACCATTATCTGATGGCCATGATACACCGGGCAAGCGGGAGGTGCCGTTGCTGGGCTAGTGGCGAGAGCAGTGGGCTGGAAGGCGTGAGCTCCAGTCAAGCCCTCTCAGTGCAGGCATGTCGATCGACCCTCTACTTTCTTCGGGCAGCCATACATGGCATCGAAGAGGTAGCGTTTTGGTGAGCAGTTTTGAGTGCTCCATGGCGACACACGACGACTGACTCGTTCTAGGATGCTCGTCTTCTACCCCATGTCCGCGATACTGACGATATTCTGTAACTTATTACTTCAACCGCTCCATCCACAATCAGAAGAGGATGTTGAGCTCTTGAAGTCGGTCCCTGGGCTGATCCAGGGTTTGCGAACCCGCCGTTTGACTGAGCACGAAGTCGCACACGTCAAGATGATAGAGGCATTCGTTGAGGAGCTGATACGACTTAGCAACTGCGCCATTGCCAAGGCTAAACGAGAACAAAAAGTGGAGTGACGATCTTTCGCCGAAAATGATGGAATCGCATCGGGAACAAGCGGGCGTCTGGAGTTAGCAATCGGTATTTGGTCAGCTGGAGAAGCAGGAACTAATGGAACGGGGTTTCGTTTTGTCGGATATGGACGGCGGTTATCCAAGGACGAAAGACGAAATGTAACAGCAAATAAACAGCGGAGGGGGGGATGAGATGTTAGACCATGTTAAGTATGTTGAGAAATGGTCCCGAAAACCCAACATGACTGACTTGTCGAATACATTTGCCATGGGGCATGACTCAAAAATGGAGAAAATGGGTGAATGAATCCGGGGAAAGCACCAGATTGCTTGGCTCACCCACTTGTGGCTCGTGCAATATGAAGAGCAAGTCTAACCGAGACGGCGGAACCTTGCTCCGAATCTGGGTCTGGTGTGGGTCGGAGGAGGAACCAATCAACGCAGGAAAATACCGCTCGCCTCCAACCTGCCACTACCTTCCCATCTTCCCTACGTACCGTGAGGCACCTTGTTGTGTGCTTCGTGCACAAGGTGTGTTCAACGTGCAACTGCGCCGCCCAACTCCCCACGAGCCACTTCGCGAAAATCAACACTGCACGCCACCATCATGGGGCAGTGGGATTTGACTCCCCAAATCCTCGCACTTCGCTTCCTCGTCACTTCCCTCCTCCTCATTGATCAAGCTTGGACGTTTCGACTACGTCCCCACCGTGGGCGAGGCTGTCCATTTTCCACCTTGTTTACACACAGACCCCATCTACTAGCAGGGTGCAGACCGATGTAACTAACCTTGGAGATCCGGTCTATCGTGGGTACTCTACAGGCTGAAGATGAACGACGTCTCTCTATGCCCCGAGGCCCTGGTCTCGATCCTGAGCTCATGTCAGTGGCGAAGCTGAGGGTCTCGCTAGAATTACAGTACAGTCCTCTTTGGTCGGACGGTTGGACCGCTGACAGCGCCACCTCCTGCACTGATAAGCGATGTCGGACAGTCTGATTTGGACCCTTGCATCTCAACTGCTGCTAAGCGGCTAGCTCATATCTGCTGCCTCCACCAACGTACATCGAACCCTGGGATTCTACTCGCATCATCGCCAGGCCATGGGGGAGGGAAACGACCGGTTAATCTGAGATTTTCTGGGGACCCCGGAGTCCAGGACATATCCAGAAGGCTTGGTACGGCAGCCTGTAGGGTATCATTCTCGGCATGTAACTGTGGGCTGGTTGGTTTAGTGGTTCGACTCGACGGATTCTCCAAATCAATCGTGTCACGTCCACCTCTCGCTCGGTCCTACTCGTGTCCTTCATCGACACCCTCGAGCACATCCTCCCCCTCACGGAACTGGGGTAGTTGGGGAACCCTGTCGACCCAAGGTGTGGCTTGTTGAAATACCATCGACTCCGCTCTGCTGCCCCCTTCTTCACAGCCGTACTGTCTTGTTCTGTTTTGCTGCCAACACTCGAGCAAGTCAGATCACGACGGGGCGGGTTCGTGAACCTCCGTTTCGTATCCTTTCGTACGTTCGACCTTTTCGCGGCGTTCGTCGTCCATCCTGGCAAACATCATGCTTGTCAATCAGCCCGTCCGTCCTCGGCCGATCAAGACACGGTCAAGAGCAGGTTCGTACGCGCCATTTCACACAAAAAATGACCAGAGCAGGATATCTGACATGTGCCTGTGTAAATTGCAGGTTGTAAATATTGGTAGGTTCATACATTTCAATGCCGTACATCATCACAAGGGTTTGCTAACGTCGCCTAGCCGAGACAAGGTTTGCCACCCTGGATTCTCTTCGATGTTGTGCCCGCTCACAAACCTCTTCAATAGAGAAAGAAGTGCTCAGAAGAACGCCCCCAATGCCTCCGTTGCATCCAAGCCGGCGTCGTATGCATATATGAACCGATCAAGAAGAGGAAGCGTAGAACGTCAACGAAGCCGGCGGAAACCCAGGAGTCTGTTGGCTCTGATGATTCAAGCAGCCCGACCGGTATCGCGGACCTACAAACAAGTCCGGATACCAGCGTCTTCACTCCACCTGACCCCCTTCAGTCCAGTACCGAGCTTACTCTCTCTCCGCCCACTTCTGCAAACAGCTGCATCTCAGTCTCGATGGGTTCTATTCTTCCGCTCTGCGAAGAATTCGATGACTCGTTTGACAACGGCCCGGACTACGGAACCAATGATGTGTATGACGGCGACTTTACACTTGTTACGGACATGCCTCCGTGCCAGAAGTCCGCCAATGTCAGCTTTCCATTGACCCTCTCCACAATGGAAGGTAGCCTACAGTCGACGGACGACTCCTTTTTCTCGGCGAGTCTTGACGTGGGTTGGAATGATCCGACATGGTCCACAGCCTCCTCACCACTCTTGACGCTCCTGCCGCCAGTATTCCCGGGGGCCCCGGATTGCCCAGAGAATACGGGGCTACTGGAGCACTACACCAAAGTGATTCTTCCTACCATGGGCTTCAAAGAAGGTGCAGATAACCCGTACGAGCAACACATCTTACCCCTCTCGCACAGAAGTTCTGCCGTCCGAAATGCCATCTACGCCCTAGCTAGCGCCCATCGCGAGTACACTGGTCTGGAGACCACCGAAGGCTCTGCGTGTTTCCACGAAAGAGCTGTTGCCGGCCTATCAGCAATCATTGAGGAGGGGGACGGGTTCGAGGAGGCATTAGCGACAATAGTCCTCGTTCTGCAGTATGATCTGGTATGACAGCCCCCCGCTAAAGCCTCCTGGATACCGAGAGGATCGACTAATTCGTGTAGCTCATGCAACAAAGTCTACCAAACCTGACTTACAATCACCTTCAAGGAGCATGGCACATCATGAGTGCGATACCATCTCCGAAACCCACGAGCGTTGAGTTCTTCGAGCAGGTGAGTGTGGCCCGTTGCTATCCAGGCCCGTTGCTAATATAACGCAGGTTTTCCGGTACTTTGACGTACTAAATGCCCTGACGAATGGGACAAGCCCTGTATTCACGGCCCCTTCATCTAACCGAGCTTACTCGCCCGGGGGTTCGCCACCTCCAATCTCCTTTACCGGGATTGATCCAGTATTGGGCATGGCCGACGATCTTTGGCCAACGCTTCATCGCCTAGGGGAGCTCGTCGGAATGAAGCGAGAGCTTCAAAGTGCCATGGCGACAGGTCAGACGTCCAAGTTTGCCGTCCTCCGCGCCGAATACCAAACGACCTACAAGGCGATTGAACGAGCCTTGGAATCGTGGAGCCCCATATTGCCACTAGGCTTTACGCTTGTCAATCGCGTCGTCGACGGTCCCGAAGACTCATCCGAGGCCGAGCTTGCCAACATCAGGTGGATTACGAGCACCGCGCTTGCCTACAGACAGAGCGCATTAGTCTACCTCTACAGCACGATCTCCGAGTACCCTTCAGCACACGAACTCGTACAAAGACACTCGCAGGCCGCCCTGTGGCATTGTGCGGCGTCTGTTTCTCATGGCGGGACGGGGCTATCTATGCTGTGGCCACTTTTCTTTTCTGCATGCCACGCCATCTGCAGCCGGGACCGAGGCTTGGTACGACAGGCATTCACCGCATTCGGTAGTAAAAAAGGGCCGGTAAACACCGAGAAGCCCTGGGCTGTGATCCTGGACGTCTGGAGGAGGATGGATATGCGAGCCTACGGCAAAGCGAAGGTCGGATCCGAGGCCTGCCCAGACCTATGGAAGCAAGTGGCGGCGGACATGAAGGTGGGCATCGTGTTCGGCTGACTGATTGGGATGTAAGGAGGATGTGCGCTTTTCCCACATTCTTTTTGTCACGATGTTGTCATGGCATGACGATGGGCTTTTCTGGCATAGGACCTTTTTACGATACCATGGGAACAAGGGGGCTGGATTTACACGGGTGCTGGACACAGGAAAACCAGGTCGCATTGGAGCGTCAAAATACCACAATCGTTTCTTTCATTTCGGATATCTTGCTGACGGCGGGCCAGCTGCCTCGACTTTGCAATCTGATCACAGCTCACTCAAACTTCCAGCGTCCTCGACATCGTCCCAGCTCACCTACGGAGCAAATCAACCGCCTCCTCTGACCTGTGCAGCTCATGATTGCATCCACTCGTCCACAGGGCCCGCCCTCCTTCAGGTGAGTCGACGTGGCTCGACCAATGCCAACGCCACTGGTATGATTGCCCTCCAACCAACGGTGGGGAACGCGGAGCCGCCTCGACCGTACGCCAGGGCCATTTTCCCCACGAGTAGGGATCGCTATTCAGCCTGATTATGCCCTCTGCAGATCCAGGGGACCGGGGGGAGGCATCACCAACAGCTTGCATCTCGTGACAGCCATCAGACTGGAAGATGCGCCGAGCGCGGGAACGCTCCGAGGCCTTTGACTGGTTCTTCTCTAACGACTTGTGAACGCGTGCGAGGAAATCTGCATCTCGTGGCGGCTACCGATCTGGGCGAGCAATTTCCTCGTCTGATGTTGTGGGCCACACACGCACCACCCTCTCAACACGGCCAGCCAAGCGTGTCTACCGTATAATGCAACCCCAGAACGCGGTGCTAATACCGGGAAGGGTAGTAAGACAGACCCCAACCCCAACTGAGGCTTTTCGCTACCTCTTAAGCGAGATGCGAGAAGCTCTGGCCCAGGGTTCTTCACATTAAGAAGGGTGGGAGAATCTAAATGAACGGCCACATCTGCGATTCTGTCAAGTCATGCATGTCGTTCACCCTTCCTCGCCTACAATGATTTAAATTACTCGGACGCCCTTCCATGTTTGTGTAAGGCTGAGGCTTGCGCGAAGTCCGATCTTGGGATGAACCAGCAGATCATTACACGCCAGACTCGAGAAACGGCGAGGCTCGTCACGGGACCCTAGGGAGAAGTGGCGCAGGGCAGAGCCTGGATCAACTGTCAATCCAAACCCGATGGGCTTCGTCGCTCCGCGTCCTGGGAATAGAAAGTGATCCACACCCCTCATGCACACCAGCCGCCCGCCCGTTAGTTTTGTCATTTCTCAGCTCAGCGTGTACCTGTTTTGGGCCAAAACTGCAGCAACGCCTTCAGTGACGCACGGGAACAGGAAGCGTACACGTACATGCGAGCAGAAGTTCCCCCCTCACCCTCCCTCTCCCGTCCAGCCTCTGAGGAAATTGGAAGCCATACCGCATTGGCTGCATCATGCGATGGGTACAGATTTGGGCTCGATTTGCGAAAGGTGGCGACGTGGAGCCTGGCCCGCCCTGGTCTGACTTTACTGCCTGCATTGCTGCACTCCAATACCGACGAGCGTCTCTGTAACCTACGGCTGCCGGGTGTCGAGCGCTCAGTCATACCCTCTCTGCGAGTGTGAAGAAGGCCCATACTGTATGATTTTAGCGTATACATGTTTAAGGGAAGGTTCCATTCAGAGCGTCGCAGTCTGTAAGCAGCCTTCACATCTGGCACGTGGGATGCCTCGCCTGTCGGGGAACGAATGGGGCTGACCCCAACGCCCGCTGGATGCCCGTCATCTTGCGGGCAGACAGGTGGAGAGAGCGAGCGAGGCGAACAAACGGGGATGAAGCCCAGGCCTAGTAGAGATTTGTGGCGTTCCTCGCTCATGCGTGCCGACCGCGTGTGCAATTTTGTTCCCCTCGGCTCGTAGCGGGAGGGACGGGTAGCAGAGGGGGCGGGCGGGCATCTGGCCTGTTGATTCGGCGCGACCCCGCAAAGTCGCGAGCTTCGACCTGGTTGGCTCGGCTCGGGTTCCCCTGCTCGCTCTCTCTGCGGTGGCTGAACGCTTGGGAGAGGATCTCGCGTTACTCCTCTCTGGAGTGGCTGGGACTTCCGGCCAAAGCTTCGGGCTAGACCCCTCATCGGCGTACGGGCCCGGCTTGGGTCAGCCGGGTGAGCCGATGCACCGATTCCACCTCCGGGCCGATCTTCGGACCGGGTTTTCGGGCCGCATCTCGGACCACGCCTCTAGGTGTAACAAAATACAGGCCGAATTTCCCACGTTTATATCCAGTCACTCTTTCTGGATATTGCGATTGTCGCTTGAGTAAGAAGGCGATTCCGCAAATTTGTTTGAACCTGCCTTGATATGCGAGACAGGGCTTCGAAACAACCTTTGAGCACTTGTGGTGAAGAGAAAAATTGAATGCCGGCTCCATCAAGACGTCACATAAAGAGGCCCCAGAGTCGTGTCTTTCCTTGGTAATTTATGAGTATTAAACACATTTCAAAAGCACAGCCAGATTTTTGACGAACGTGGTTAGTGCGGAGCGCATTGCGGTCACCGGGCAGACCCCTGGGAGCTCTCCCGTCTAAAATCCGCTTGACTTGAACCTTGTTCCTCTCCACCAGCGACCTTGTTCCAGCCCATCAGCTGAACAATCACCTCAATCATTCTCCTCGCTTTTCCTTGTCCCTACTCCACGAATCCAACTCGTCTCCTCCCAATGAACCAAAGATGACGAGCACATTTCCTGAAAAGGACCTGCTGGCTAGAGTCCCCCCCGAGAAGGTCTCCCAGCATTGCGTAAGAATGCGCCGAGCCGGCTGCCCACCGTCCTGTCGAGATCTGTCCTCGGTCGAGGGCTAGGGGAGCTCCTTATGGCCAGTCCCGCCTATACGCGGCCCGCATTCTTCCATTTCCGAGATGGCAGAACATGAGGTGTGTACTGGTGTAACGCGCAGGTGAAACACCACACGCATCTGGACTGCCGCAAACAGCATATCAGGCAACAAAATCTATGGATAGCGGCTAGGGTTCAGGTCACGATCTTGTTGCCACATTGCCGGCCAGGGACACGCGTTTCATGTTGAATTTGGCAGGCCGACAGACGAGATTGGCCATGGGCAATGGAAATTTGCCAGACCAGAGAAATGGCCGGCATAAAATCGGATTGTGAAGAAGCTGCCTTTGGGAACGGTAAGATGCCAGGCTTTAACAGACGATTGAATTTCCTACATACATGGGTAGGTGATACAAAGCAGGAAAACTTAAAGGACGCTATCATGTGGTAGTCGTGCAAAGGCTTGAGATGGTCATACATCCCACTGGTGATAATACCTGACTAAGTACCAGCTGATTAGCGTGGAAGCCAGACTGCAGTTCCAAGACCGATATAAACGGGTTTACAGAAAATCTGTTCCGTGTTGGGCAGCAATCAACATCTAACACACCAAGGTAAGTGAGACTTACGAGCGTGCAAGGGTTCTGCCTTGCCATTAGATGCTTTTGGAAGCATGGTGATGTACATATGCTATCAAAAGCTTTATGCTCTGAGGTCAATCTATTTAAAGTAAGGCCGGATCAGAAGTATCTGAAAACATGAGCTAAAAGGTGATAAAAATCTCCCGGGCGGGAATGAACTGATGATGTTGAGTGGAAGCAATAACAACTGAAGCATTGCCATGTTTTAACCTACCAAATGGTGAATTCAACGAAGGTTTTCAGTGGATACATCATGGGTCCGGGCAAGGGCAAGATTAGTGACAGCAATTGCAGATCAGCCTTGTGAGTAGTTGAAAGAACATCTAGAGGTTCCACTTCTCCATTAGTTTTGCAATACAGAATAGTTCATGAACCTGAAAAATAGCAGTAGCGGTTTCCCCGTCATCAACTGGTATTCATCGAAACTTCTACAAGCAGAGACTTGTTACGGGAGGCATTCTTGCGTCGTTCTTGAACGAAGTACGGCGCTTTTGAATGGGATTGAGTGAGCAAGAGACTTATGGACAGTTCCAGGCGAAACACTAAATCCGGAGTGTCCATGGCTGATTATCCTGTTTAATGAGCATCGACTCCCGAGTTCTCCACGATCCTTGATGGCGGTAGAGGTTGTCCGCACGGAGCCGGAGCGGCCACTAAGCCTTCATTGGCTACGGCAACTACTGACATTAAAGAAGTAATCTGTGCCAATGGCTCAACCGTCTGCGTACAGTTGCGTAGGGATTGTGAATAGATTGAGCATGCTTTCACTCGTATGGCAATGACTCGGTTTCTCTTGGCAGCCAGTGCCCTACGCGCAACTCGTACATTGAGGTGGATATGTTCTTGCGTTTTTGTAGAATTGCTGCGTGTTTATGTACAACGTAGAAGACATTGCTTGACTATTTATCAACTTCAAAGCCACCACATCCCTTTTCGGATTCTTCACCCAGTCGTTACATTCGATACGATACTAAAAGTTTAAACCCATCGTTCGATCTTTTCTCACAATGCGCGTCCTTCATGTTCTCTCGCTCTTCATTGCCCTGGCTCTCGCTGAGGACCAAGGGAAACGTTGCAACTCTGAGGACTATACCATGGGCTGTTCCGGAGACAACGTTGTAAAGTGCTACACCTTCCCCGGACGAACCTTTGAAACTTGGAATTTTGTATGTTCAATTTTGTCGTACCGCCTCGCACGAAATACTCAGGCTGACTGCTGCCAGGTTGAATCTTGCCCAGATAGCCAACGGAAATGCTGCAACGGCATTTGCCTCGACAGGAAATCCAGATTTTACGTTTGAAGAACATCTCGGTTTCTGTCAGAGTCAACAACAATTTCTTTCGGGGTGTGTGATGGATGGATGCAGAGCAAAGCATCCAATCTAGAAGTAAAGGTATCGTGACTGGATGAGGTTGCCTTTCGATCCTGGCTCTCAGAGAAGCATACATGTAGGATCAACACAGGACTCATGATAAAAGACAACTGTGGTTTGAACACGGCACAGGTCCGAGTTTTTTTTTTTGCAATCAACATACACGATATTCGACACACTGATGTCTCATGAATCCGGCTACTGTATGATTGTTATAACTTGGCGTTTCTGTATACTTTTGTTGAGTACGTTAGCCTGGGGTTAAAGAAGGGATATACTTTAAATAGGAAGTACTAAGCTATAGTTACTTAATTAAATAAGTAAAAAGAAAGCTAAATTTGATACATAACGCTTAACGTAATAACGAAAGAGAAGAAATAGGTTGAATATAAAAGAAGACCTTATAAAAGTAAAAGGTTAGTATATAGATATAAAATAATATTAGCCTTTTATATACTATAAATACTTTAGGCATAAAGAAGCTATATATATATAAGGGGTGCGCTACAGGCGCTTAACCAGGAAAGATATAGGCAATGATAGGTGTATATTGGTATGTAGACTTCAACTTCCTGTCCCCTTTTCCTGTGAGGATTTCCCTAGCTTATTGTTGGGCCTGCCCAACGTCCAACCGCCGACCAGTTAGCAACAGCTGGGCGATTCTAGTCGGCCCCTTTACAATTGCCTCCCCGTTAGTAAGCCTTAATCCCTAAGGCTCACGTGACCTATTACCGCTATAGGGCCGCTTAACGACCTCATCTGGTGTCCGCAATGTTATAAGAGCTGTATTAGCGTATTATTACAGACCTTTTATTATTTAAATTCTAGCTATTATCTTTTAATAATACTAATTATATTCTATAGCCTTATAATGTTACGGCCAGCCTTCTAACTATAAGGGGTCTACTAATAGAAGCTAAGGTTTAACGCTAACTAGTGTTACGGCCAGCCTTCTAATAGTGAGGGGTCTGCTAACAGAAGCTGAGGTTTAATGCTAACTAGGTCTTATAGGAGTACTGTGTTGGTCTTATTAGTATAATTAATAGGTTTAGGCTTATATAGTGATTAGTTATATAAGTTAATAAGGTAGGTTAACGTAAGGTTAACTAATTTATAGAGAGTTAGCTAAAAGATATCTTAAGATAAATTATAAAGTTAATTACTAGAGAGCTATAGAAGGTTCTTTAGATATTAGGTAGTAGTTTAACTTTATACCTATAGTCTTAATACTAACTATCTTAAGGTAACTATATATAGTAATTACTAATAAGCGTTTATTAAGTAAGTATTTAGTAATTACCTTATTAATAATTACCTTACGTTATCTCTATATAACCTTTCTTTAGTTCTTTTATTCTAAAGGGGAACTATTATTCCTATACCTTATATATATATATCTATAATTCCTAACTATTAAGCGCTTAAAGGGTACCTTTAGTCCTATTATATCTTAATAGGTTATAATATTAGGTCTCCCCTCTAAAGGTTTAGTCTTTTAGACCTATAAGTAGGTCCCTTACTCTTAGGTTAGGGAGTTATTAATTATACTTCTTTAATAGTACTAATACTATATTAGGTTACGTTCTTCCTTTTAATTCTATAAGGAAATCCTTAACTCTTTACTATTATTATTTTATTAATTTTATTATAAAATTTAGTTTTAACGTTATACTCTATACCTTTTATTAGTTATAAGGTTTCTACTATAAGATATTAGAACGGTCTTTAAAGTATAGTAAATATATTTATTATAGTTATAATTATAACGCTTTAGGTATAGCCTTTAACTCTTATAAGTTCTATTCCTTAGTATTTTTAGATTTTAAATTAACTTTATTATAGTTAGCTATTTATTAAATAAGTCCTTTTATTTAGAACGTAAAGAGGAGGTTATAGAGAAGGTGTTTTAAGAGAGAGTAGCTATACTATAAAAGGTATAGGCTAAAATAAATAAGTTACTTACTAAGTTAGAGCGCTTATATAAAGAGAAACAAATGGTTTTTAAAAAGGGTTATAAGGATATAAATATAAGTCTAATAGCTTTAGAGGAGGAGGAGGCTTATAAGGAGTCTTTTATAGTAATAGATATATAGGTTAATAGTAGCGTTAACCTAATTAACTAAAATATAGTGTTTTAAGATACTAAACTTTAAGATTTTAGTCTTAGTAGTTTTAGAGTAGCTACTAATAGTACTAAAGGTTTATAGTTAGTTCCTATATATTATCTTTATATCTATATCCTTTTTATTTANATATAGTCCTTA